>CM060315.1:20689236-20694236 GCA_030674185.1 Monoplex corrugatus | reverse complement strand
CAGGAAGTTCACTCTCTGTGTGGCGTATCTGACAAAAGTAAAATGTCCATACGGAGGAACTACTTGTATCAGACACAAGTATAAAGGATGTCAAGAGCAAGTTACACTCTGTGACGAATCACACACGAGCGAAATTTTTATCTGCAGGAACTTCACATTGTGCTGGAAAAGACACGAGTTTATCTGCACGGTTTGACGCAGCCGAAAGTACAACTCATGAAAAGCGAGCATTTTGTTGGGTTGTCTTTTCCTCGTTTCTTCGCCGCCATCTTCTTCAGCTTTTTCTTTTTCTGTTTCCCGCTCTTTGTTTCTTTCTTCTTGTCGTTCTGCTCCGTGTCCGATTGCCTGATCATGAAGGGGTGATACGACTTCATCTGAAAAAAAAAGAAGAAAGATATTGATGATATTGACAATAATGATAACGATGGTAATAGTAATGATGATACTGTTGACGAGGATGACAATGATGACGATGATGATGATGATGATAACAAAGATGGTGATGATGACAGTGATGATGATAGTGATGATGATGATGATACTGACAATAATGATAATGATGATACTGACAATGATGATGATGATGATAATGATGACATGGATGACAATAATAAGAATGATGATGACGAAAACAAAGACGACAACGACGACGATAATAATAATGATGATGATGGTGAGGATAATGATGGTGATGATGATAACAGTAGTTGTAGCTGTAGTGGCATAAGTAGTACAGTGAATAGCAGAAGTTGTGGTGGTGGTGGTGGTGTCAGTAGCAGCAGTAGTAGTCATTGTCATCGAATAACAAAAAGAAGTAGCAGTGCAGTTGTAGTAGCAGCAACAGTATGCTCATTCTTCTCCTTCTCCTCACCACTATCATCATCATCGTCATCATCATCATCATCATCATCATCATCGTCGTCGTCGTCATCATCATCATCATCATCATCATCATCATCATCATCATCATCATCATCATCATCATCATCATCATCATCATCATCATCATCATCATCATCATCATCATCGTTGTCGTCGTCGTCGTCGTCATAATCATCATCATCATCTATGTCCTCCTCCTCAATACCATTATCATCACCGGAGTCATCAGAATGACGACAGGAAGTAATGACAACGACTTTGATGATGAGAAAATGATGATGATGAGCCATCTCATGAAACTGTCCATGTCGATGACAACGACGATGATGATAGGATAACAATGATGGGCCATTTCATACTGCTGCTGCTGATAACGATGATGATGAGAACAAGAATACGATAATCGAGATAGGCCATCTCACAATGATGATGGTGATGACGACGACGATGATGTGAAAAACACTACAATCATAATAGACCGTGATGATGACGACGACGATGAAGCTGACGAGAACACAATAATCGTAACAGGTCGTCTCATAATGTTGATGACAATGACGATGATGATGACGAGAATACAATAGTATTGATGAGACCAGGTTCCAGGTTATTTTGTTTAAAGCCCAGCCGACCGCGTAGAGCCATATCAGGGCTATGACAGTTTCAAAACATACACAATTCTTCATCATGGCGGGAAAACAAAGGAAAAGAAAATTAACTACATATATCAGTGCATTCGCATAATCTAAGGAGACGCCCCTGGCGTAGACCACTCTGTCTTATCTATCACATAGGGGATTCAAAAACATGCCTGAATATAAATTTAAACTTAACTAAGGACACCAAAACATACATAAAAGCGGTCTAATGGGCCTAAAATTGCTTTCGCATATCTCGTTTCCCTAGAGCAAAAAAAAAAAAAAAAAAAGCACTTGGTACATGTACCCAATCATCAATCCTAAGAGAAAGTGCGTGATACTTTAACGAACACATACAGGTGAATGGACCAGCAAGGCAGAAAATGATAGGAAGAAATGACAGAAAGCAAAGGAACAAGGCAGAAACAATGAGAGTGACAGAAAAGAGGAAACTTCTAGGGACATCGCATGATGATGATGATGACTACAACGACGAAGATGGCAAGAATGCGATACTTGTAATGGGCCATCTGATGATAATAATGACAAATACACGATGATTACGATCGGCTGTCTCATGAGTTGATGATAATGATGACGGTAAAGATGGCGAGAATACAATACTAGTAACGGGCCATTGCTACTACTACTGCTGCTGCTACTGCTGATTACAATGACGTTGACGATGATGATGCTGATGGTGATGACGACGAGAATGATGATGAAAACAGGCAGACGACTCACCAGTTTGGGGTCACAGATGTCGGTGATGTGGAATGCCAGTCTCTGGAAAGCCAGGAACACACCATCTCCTGTTTTGGCACTCGTCTCGAAGAACTCAAAGACCATCCCGTCACTCACCAACTACAACATACAAACATGTAGATATTGTACATTCATTTTCTGTCTGTCTGTCTGTCTGTCTGTCTGTCTGTCTCTGTCTCTCTCTCACTGTCTCTCTGTCTCTTTGTGTCTGTCTCTCTGTCTCTATCTCTGTCTCTCACTCTCACTCTCTTTCTCTGTCTGTCTGTCTCTATCTATCTATCTGTCTATCTATCTATCTATCTATCTATCTATCTATCTATCATCTGTCTGTCTATCCATCTGTCTATCTATCTATCTATCTATCTATCTATCTCTCTATCTGTCTATCTATCTATCTATCTATCTATCTATCTATCTATCTATCTGTTTCTATCTATCTATCTATCTGTCTATCTATCTGTCTATCTATCTATCTATCTATCATTCTGTCTATCATCTTCTATCTATCTATCTATCTATCTATCTATCTATCTTCTATCTTCATATCTATCTGTCTGTCTATCTGTCTGTCTGTCTGTCTATCTATCTATCTGCCTGTCTGTCTATCTATTACATACAGACATACATACATATGTACATATATACATGCACACATACAGACAGATAGATAGATAGATAGACAGAGAGATAGATAGATAAATAGAGAGAGAGATAGAGAGAGACAGAGAGATAGATAAGTAAATAAATAAATGAATGAATGAATGAGTAATGAATGAATGAATTAATTGATTAAGTAAGTAAGTAAGTAAGTAAGTAAGTAAGTAAGTAGGTAAGTAAGTGAGTGAGTGAGTGAGTGAGTGGGTAAGTAAGTAAGTAAGTAAGTAAGTAAGTAAGTAAGTAAGTAAGTAAGTAAGTAAGTAAATAAGTAAACGAATGAATGAATGAATAAATGAGTGAAGAAATAGATAAATAGATAAATAAATAATAAATAAATAAATAATAAATAAATAAATAAGTAAATAATAATAAATAAATAATAAATAAATAAAGTAAATAAATAAATAAATAATAAATAAATAATAAATAATAAATAAATAAATATAAATAAATAAATAAATAAATAAATAATAAACAAACAAATAAATAAATAAATAAATAAATCCTTTAACCTTTTCGCCTTGTGAGGTTTCCACTCGTCGTTGATCCACCATGTCTTTTTTGTTGCCGCACAGGATGATGGGAATGGGTTCATACTTGTTGTGACTATGGCGGATCTCCTGTCCACAGAGAAAAAAATCACTGTTAATGTTGTTCACACTGCTACTTCACTTGCTAAACACAACTATCATCGTGAGAAAAAGAAGAGTGATTGCAGGTGATATGAGAAATTAGTACGAACAAGAAAAGTTGGCCTAGTGTACTCACCCTACTTCTTGAATACTGTTGATACTAAAACATCATCATCACCATCACCATCACCATCACCATCATCATCATCATCATCATCATCATCATCATCATGATGTGCCCTGCTGCATGGCGTTAGCGATCATGGCCCTCCATACGAATCTATCCCTTGTCGTTGCAAGTACATCTCCCATCCTCTCTGTCCTCAGCCACTATGCAAGTACGTCCAAAATAAAATTTTCTCCCTGGGTCTACCTGGTACTCTCCTTCCCTCCGGCTTTCCCGTTGTGACTAGGTGCTCTAATTTCTCTTGCCTCATAAAATGTCCTAAAAATTGTTGCTTGTCTTTTCCAAATCTTCTTCATTAATGTTCTTCTTGTGTCTGCCTCCTTCAAGACTGTCTCGTTTGATTTCTTTGCTGTCATGGAACTCTCAACATTCTTCTTGGAAACCCCATTTCAGTTGCCTCAATCTTGTTCTGATTTTGCCCGTTGACTGTCCCAGCCTCACAACCGCACAACAGTATCGGTTCTATACAACACTCAAGAACTCTCTTCCTGAATACTAACACATACGTGGAGGAAATGCCTACCGGTGTGTTAGCTGCATATTTTTCCTGGTTTGTAAATATGTCACGCTTTGTTTTTGTGTTTTTGTACCCAGGTGAAGACTCAAAGGTCGAAACCAGTAGATATTTTGTCTGCGTCTGTGTTAGTGTAAACATCATACAAGTCCTCAGGTGAGTGTGACGTAGAACATTTCTTTTTCACAGTAATGATCTTCATCTAATTCTGTAGACATAGCGGTCATTGAGGGGCCTGGTTAGACGACGCGCATCATCCCTGTCTTTGGAATGTAGCAGCATGCAGTTCGGGCATGATGAGGGGGTGGTCTTCTTTCTGATATTTGTCACCCAGTGTTCCTCTGTTGACCTCAGTAACAAACAGCCTCTTTCTAGACAGCAGGTTCTGTTTCTGATGTTTGTCATCTAGCTCTTTCTCTGTTGACCTCAGCAACGAACAACCTCCTTCTAGACAGCTGGTCTTGTTTTGTTATTTGTCACCTAGCTCTTCCTATGTCGATCTCAGCAGCGAACAGCCTCCTTCTAGGCAGCAGCTGATCCTGTTTCTGATATTTGTCACCCAGCTCTTCCTCTGTCGATCTCAGTAACGTACGGCCTCCTTCTAGACAGCTGGTCCTGTTTCTGATATTTGTCACCCAGCTCTTCCTCTGTCGATCTCAGTAACAAACAGCCTCCTTCTAGACAGCTGGTCCTGTTTCTGACCTTTGTCACCTAGCTCTTCCTTT
>CM060315.1:20681736-20684236 GCA_030674185.1 Monoplex corrugatus | reverse complement strand
ACAAGTGGCGTATTTTGCTGCGCATCTTTGGACCTGTTCGATGCGTGACACATCCTTCTTTGTGAACGGGCCCCACACTGTTGCGCAGTACTCGAGATGAGGGTGGACCAACGTCTTATAAGCTGCCTCCCTGATCTTCTTGGGCATGTCACTTGTGTTTCGCCTCACAAAACCGAGCTGCTGGTAGGCCTTCTTGACTATGCTGTCGATGTGTGCTGTCCACTTGAAGTCGTTGGATAACAGTACTCCTAGGTACTTCTGGTGACCCACTTCCTCCAGCTCGCTGTTGTGGATGTAGTACTTGCTACAGATGTCTTTGCTGCCTTTGAGGGTGTTTATCTTGGATCCCTCATTGCTGATGATGGACCCCAGGTAAGTGAATTGTGGAACAGTTCCTGACTTCGGTCCATGGACAGTTGTATCCGTTGTGATGTAGTGATGGTGTTGTGTGGGTGGCCATCAGTTTGTTTTTCTTGACGCTGATTTCCATGCAACATCCTGTATATTAAAGGTACTGTACTATACAGTGTGGTGATGTTATAATCTATGTATTGTTGGAGCTATTACGCTCTCATCTGGACTGCTCTTCCCAGATAAAACACTTAATCACAAGGCAGAGTAACCATTTTTTTTAATCTCTGTGGTTTCCATAGTAAGTTAGACAGGGGTAAGAGGGTAGAGAGAGAGGGGGTAGAGAAAGAGAGAGAGAGAGTGAGAGAGAGAGAGAGAAAGACAGAGAAAAAGAGAGAGAGAAAGAAAGAGAGAGAAATAGAGAGATAGACAGAGCGAGAGAGAGAAAGAGAAAGAAAGAAAGAGAGAGAGACAGAGAAAGAGACAGAGAAAGAGACAGAGACAGATAAAAGAAAGAGAGAGAGAGAGAGAGAGAGAGACAGAGACAGACAGACAGACAGACGGACAGACAGACAGATAGACAGATAGACAGACAGACAGACAGACAGACACAGAGACACAGAGAACTCACCTATCGTAGGTAGCATAGTGGTTTTGAATTTACGACCCACAAGACTGTTGAGAATGGCTGTCTTTCCTACAGAATGTTCTCCCAGTACCAGCACCTTGTAGGAGGCAGCACAGTCTTTCTCGTCCAAAGGCATGGCGGAAAGAATGGTTTATTTCTTTGAGTTTGAAGTTTGCTGTATGGGTCAGGCAGCAGTCAGGTCAGTTTGTTATTATCTGAAACAATGCCAGTTCAGTTTGCAGGTTTCATTCAGAAGTTACATGTACTTCCAGTATAGACCACAGAAAGATAAGACCTTATTCAAGCCGATGAAATGTCGTATCTTGCGATTCTGAAAAATACAAACAAACACACACACACACACACACACACACACACACACACACACACACACACACACACACACACACACACACACACACACACACAACACAACATAAAACACACATTACACACACACACACACACACACACACACACACACACACACACACACACACCACACACACACACACACACCACACACACACACACACACACACACACACACACACACACACCACACACACACACACACACCACACACAACACACACACACACACACACACACACCACCAACACACACACACACAACACACACACACACCACAACCACACACACACACACACACCACACACACACCACACGCCAGGTTGTTATCTCTGTTCCTCTCTCTTTCTTTTCTCTCTCTACTCGTTTTTTTCCCGTACCTGCCGTTACGTCATATGCTAGGATTTAGCACAAAGTGGTTTTTGTTCTGACTTAGTATAGTAAACCTGGGTTTCCCAAAGTGCCGAACAGAAGAAAGCTGATTATTGTGTTTTGCTTCTATGTTACAACATGTATTTATCTTTTGCAATGGCTCTCCTCTTTTGGTTCTTTTGATTAATTAATCCTTTGACTCCCTCAGCCTATCCATTGGCATCCTGCTTTATCAACATTAACCCTTACTCCCTCAGCCTATCATTGGCATCCTGCTTTATCAACATTAACCCTTCGACTCCCTCAGCCTATCCATTGGTATCCTGCTTTATCAACATTAACCCTTCGACTCCCTCAGCCTATTCATTGGCATCCTGCTTATCAACATTAACCCTTCGACTTCCTCAGCCTATTCATTGGCATCCTGCTTTATCAACATTAACCCTTCGACTCCCTCAGCCTATCATTGGCATCCTGCTTATCAACATTAACCCTTCGACTCCTCAGCCTATCCATTGGTCCTGCTTTATCATATTAACCCTTCGACTCCCTCAGCCTATCCATTGGTATCCTGCTTTATCAACTTAACCCTTGACTCCCTCAGCCTATCCATTGGTATCCTGCTTTTATCAACATTAACCCTTCGACACCCTCAGCCTATCCATGTATCCTGCTTTAATACATTAACCTTCGATCCCTACGCTTATCATGTGGTATCGCTTATCAAATTAACCTTCGACTCCTAGCTATTCCTTGGTTATCCTAGCCTTGTCAACAT
>CM060315.1:20671736-20674236 GCA_030674185.1 Monoplex corrugatus | reverse complement strand
TAAGAAAGAAACAAAGATACATAAGAAGAAAGAAAGAAACAAAGATACATAAGAAGAAAGAAAGAAACAAAGATACATAAGAAGAAAGAAAGAAACAAAGATACATAAGAAGAAAGAAAGAAACAAAGATACATAAGAAGAAAGAAAGAAACAAAGATACATAAGAAGAAAGAAAGAAACAAAGATACATAAGAAGAAAGAAACAAAGATACATAAGAAGAAAGAAACAAACAAAAATACATAAGAAGAAAGAAAGAAACAAAGATACATAAGAAGAAAGAAACAAACAAAAATACAGAAGAAAGAAACAAACAAAGATACAGAGAAAAGAAGAAAGAAACAATATCACTTACAGTGAAAAGACGTTATATCAAAGAAAGAACGAAAGAAGAAGAAGAAAGAAACAAACAAAGATACAGAGAAAAGAAGAAAGAAAGAAACAAAGATACAAAAGAAGAAAGAAAGAAACAAAGATACATAAAAAGAAAGAAGCAAACAAGATACAGAGAAAAGAAGAAAGAAACAAAGATACATAAAAAGAAAAATACAAAGATACAGGGAAAAGAAGAAAGAAACAAAGAAAGATACATAAGAAGAAAGAAACAAAGAAAGATACAAACACACACAGGCACAAAGGAGGAAGTTGTTGTTAATGATGAAATGGACGCCTGTATAAAGATTTGACACAGATGTTTGCACAGAAACAGGACTGTATATCGGGTTACACGCAGACACATATGTCTTTGTACAGATGGGGTTCAGAAGGCGTGACAACGATGAAACTTGGAGATTTTGACTTCGGGGATTGGTAATGAAATTAGAGAGAGAGGTGAGTAAAGAGAAAGGGGGAGGCAGAAATGCGGAGAGTGAGAGAGAGAGAGAGAGAGAGAGAGAGAGAGAGAGAGAGAGAGAGAGAGGCAGACAGACAGACAGGCAAACAGAAAGAGAGAGGCAGATAGACAGCCAGACAGAGGAGAGAGAGAGAAAGAGAGAGAGAGAGAGGCAGACAGACAGACAGAGAGACATACAGAGAGGCAGTCAGACAGACAAACAGACAGACAGACAACAGAAAAGCAGACAGATAAAGAGAGAGAGAGAGAGAGAGAGAGAGAGTGAGAGAGAGAGAGAGAGAGGCAGACAGACAGACAGACAAACAGAGAGAGAGAGAGAGGCAGACAGACAGACAGACAGAGGAGAGAGATAGAGAAAGAGAGAGAGAGAGAGAGGCAGACAGACAGACAGAGAGACATACAGAGAGGTAGTCAGACAGACAAACAGACAGACAACAGAGAAGCAGACAGATAAAGAGAGAGAGAGGGAGAGTGAGAGAGAGAGAGGAGAGAGAGAGAGAGTGAGAGAGAGAGAGAGAGAGTGAGAGAGAAAGAGAGAGAGAGAGAGAGGGGGGAGAAATAGGAGGCAGAAGAAAAAGGAAGAAGAATAGGAAGAAGAGGAGATGAGAAGAGAAAAGAAAATATACGACAGACAGACAGACAGACAAACAGAAAGACATGCAGACCAGCAGACAGCCAGCCAGCCAGCCAGCCAGCCAGCTAGCCAGCCAGACAGACAGACAGACACACGAGCACACAGGCAGGTAGACAGAGAGACAAAAAGAAAATACAGACACAACCTGAACCAACATGGCAAAACCGACGTGGACCGCTATAAGTTAATTAGCTCAAAGTCATAAAAACAGCGTCTCACTAATGTCCAGACGGCACGCGATACCTTGACCAGCGCTGGTCAAGGAACACAGAATGTGACATGACTCTCTTAGTCACACCAATGATCCCCGTAATGGTGTCAGACCACACGAAGCTAAATTAACCTTTTGACTCCTGCACCCTGTTCACCAGCGTCCTGCATTGTCAACCATGCCAGCAAAGCAAAAAAAACCCAACAAAAAACAAAAACAAAAAAACCCTTTGACTCTCTCACCCTATCCACCAGCTTCCTGCAGGAAGCTGGTGGATAGGGTGAGGGAGTCAAAGGGTTAATTTTTTTTGCAGTTGGTGGACAGCGTGTAGGAATCATCATCATCATCCTCATTTTTCTTGTTTTGTCTGGCCATGATTATACTTAGGAAAGTACGATGGTGGTTTCCAGTTGCCTTCCATCGGTTTGTGTACGGTCTCTCCGCTAGCCTTTGTCGTTCCCATGACAACCTACAAGGCAGTAGGGTGATTTTTTTTTTCAGGGTTTACTCCCTTAGCCTTATTCTCTCCCGAGAGATACCCACCAGGCAGTGGTGCTATTTACCCATAGCTGGGGTCAAAAGGGTTAATTGTAATGGGATCGGTCATCCCGCCTACACACCTTCATGCCTGGGTACTCCTTGACCATATCTATTTCACCCTGAAATCAGGAGTGACGCGAATGTAATGACAGCAACAACAGTAATAAGAGAAAAAGCACAAACATCACGAGCACCACCAAAAAACAAAAAACAACAAACAAACAACAAACAAACAAACAAACAAAAAACAAAAACAGAAGAAAA
>CM060315.1:20659236-20664236 GCA_030674185.1 Monoplex corrugatus | reverse complement strand
AGAACACATAAAAAGAACTCACACTTTGTTGTTACAAGAACACATAAAAAGAACTATCCTACTTTGTTGTTACAAGAACACATAAAAAGAACTCACACTTTGTTGTTACAAGAACACATAAAAAGAACTCACACTTTGTTGTTACAAGAACACATAAAAAGAACTCACACTTTGTTGTTACAAGAACACATAAAAAGAACTCACACTTTGTTGTTACAAGAACACATAAAAAGAACTCACACTTTGTTGTTACAAGAACACATAAAAAGAACTCACACTTTGTTGTTACAAGAACACATAAAAAGAACTCACACTTTGTTGTTACAAGAACACATAAAAAGAACTCACACTTTGTTGTTACAAGAACACATAAAAAGAACTCACACTTTGTTGTTACAAGAACACATAAAAAGAACTCACACTTTGTTGTTACAAGAACACATAAAAAGAACTCACACTTTGTTGTTACAAGAACACATAAAAAGAACTCACACTTTGTTGTTACAAGAACACATAAAAAGAACTCACACTTTGTTGTTACAAGAACACATAAAAAGAACTCACACTTTGTTGTTACAAGAACACATAAAAAGAACTCACACTTTGTTGTTACAAGAACACATAAAAAGAACTCACACTTTGTTGTTACAAGAACACATAAAAAGAACTCACACTTTGTTGTTACAAGAACACATAAAAAGAACTCACACTTTGTTGTTACAAGAACACATAAAAAGAACTCACACTTTGTTGTTACAAGAACACATAAAAAGAACTATCCTACTTTGTTGTTACAAGAACACATAAAAAGAACTCACACTTTGTTGTTACAAGAACACATAAAAAGAACTATCCTACTTTGTTGTTACAAGAACACATAAAAAGAACTCACACTTTGTTGTTACAAGAACACATAAAAAGAACTCACACTTTGTTGTTACAAGAACACATAAAAAGAACTCACACTTTGTTGTTACAAGAACACATAAAAAGAACTCACACTTTGTTGTTACAAGAACACATAAAAAGAACTCACACTTTGTTGTTACAAGAACACATAAAAAGAACTCACACTTTGTTGTTACAAGAACACATAAAAAGAACTCACACTTTGTTGTTACAAGAACACATAAAAAGAACTCACACTTTGTTGTTACAAGAACACATAAAAAGAACTCACACTTTGTTGTTACAAGAACACATAAAAAGAACTCACACTTTGTTGTTACAAGAACACATAAAAAGAACTATCATACTTTGATGTTACAAACAAGAACATATGAAAAAGAACTACCATACTTTGATGTTACAAATCCTTTATCATCATTAAGCCAATAAATTCGTCAAGACAACATCATTATTTCATTCTTATTCTCACGGATCATCACAACACAAGGAAAAACTGTACCAGACTTTTAGCAGTCTTTGCTGACCTTAGCTCACGGTGACCAACGCTTTGTTGCCTTCTGCGACTTCCATGACTGAGGTAAAGTCACATGGGGGTCTATGTACTGGTAGGTCATTAGGAGGTGGAGGTGAGGGGTGGGAGTGGGGTGGGGCAAGGTCACGGGGGCAACCGTTGGAAGGAAGTGGGAGCGGTATCCTTACCAAAGGAGTAGTCACTCAATCTGGCTCAAGGACTGAACAATTACTGTCATTAGTGGGGTACAGCAGGCAGTGTCCTGTGTATGTTATGTCTGAACAAGCACAGTGCTTCACAAAACTGACCTGGCAATTATCAAGAAACATCCGAGTTTGCTGGGCGGAACCCAGAGCAACAATGCCTCACATCACCAACCAGAACATCACCTCCTGACTTCAGTTTCAGTTTCTCAAGATGACGTCTCCGCGCTCGGAACGAATTCTATATGCACTAACGTCACAGGTACATGTGTATGGTGATCATGGCACAAGCCTTAAGCCTGGACATAAATAAACACATGAGCTGGCCAGGTCCTGAGGCCCTACCTAGACTATGTTTTACCTAGTCTATATCTTATACAGGTATTTTATCAGCCTACCACCGGAATAATGTTGGTCACATGTAAATGTCACGTGTATCTGTGTATCTTACCTTCAAAAAAGGAACATATATATAAAGTAAATAAAACACACAAAGCGGTAGCCATTTCGCCAAGCAAACGGAACGGGGGGATGGGGGCGAGGGCGAGGAGGCGTTCATGCCCCATATGACCGATTCGGATCCAGTCATCAGTTACCTTCTTCACAAGGCGAACAGCAAGGTGTGGAGATGACACACCCCGGGACAATTATATCCATACAACGCACATTAGCCAGGCCCGGCATTGTCACTGGACTAAAGAGAGACAGAGAGTGCCCCCTTCTTCACCTTACTCTGGGTTTTTCTTTCTCTACCAGTCAGCCCGCCCAGCCGTCAACTCTACAGTTACTCCCCTTACTAAAATTACAACACTTTTGAAGTCTGAAGGTCTCTCGACGATGTTTTAGCAAAACGCCAAGGGGGGATTATTCTGTCACAAAAGGCGGTCAGACATGATGACTCAGACACAGCCTATTCAGCTTTTTTTAGCTAAGTTTCACATACTCCCAAAAGAATCCCAAGCAACGCAGTGTCTCCGCTGGTGTGAGAGAAGATCCATCACTTACAGCTGATTGACCTTTTTTCTTCCTTTTTTTGTTTGTTAGCTAAGTCTCACATGAACCAGAAAAAAACCACGAAAGAAGAATACGAACACGTAGTTAATACAAGACAAACAGGCGCAAATTTTCGTCCAACTGGCCTTTGTCAAGCGTAAGATTTCAAACAAACAAACAAATACCAGATACAAAAATTAGGAGAAAAAGACTGAAACTTCCCTGCTGCTGTGTCCGAAATTCCTGTGGGGTCTTGTGAAACTTAGTTTGAAAAGGTAAATGAGCTGTGCGTGAGGGATCATGTCTGACACCAAAGAAGACACTGTATTGTTTGGGATTCCTTGGGACACAGCAGCAGGGAAGTTCAAACAAAGTTTCCATCGACACAGCAGCAGGAAGTTCAATCTTTTTCTCATAATTTTTGTATCTGGAGTTTTTTTGTTTGCAATCTTACGCTTGACAAAGGCCAGTTGGCCAAAAATTTGCGCCTGTCTTGTCTTGTTGTATCAAATACGCATTCGTATTCTTCTTTCGTGTTTTTTTTCTGGTTCTTGTTTGCTTGAACGCGGACAGTCACACTTGTTTTGGATTAAGTCTCACATGTCCCCAAAGGGATCTCAAGCAATAACAATATCTCCTCTCGTGTCAGACATCCTCACACACATTCATTTAGTGTTTTTTAGCCAGGTTACACATACCCCCAAAGAAATCCCCAAACAAACACAATGCCTCCTCCGGTGTCAGACAAGTTCCCTCACATATAGCTCATTTAGCTTTTTAGCAAGGTCTTCACATTTTCCCAAAGGAATCCCAAATAGTATTGTGTCTCTTCTTAGGTGTCAGACATGATCCATTACAAATAGATCATTTACCTTTTGAAACAAAGTTTCACAAGACCCCACAGAAATTTCAAACAATACAATGCCTCCGGTGTCAGACAAGATCCCTCAGACACAACTCATTAACATTTTCTTAGCTAAGGTTTACATGTCCCCCCAAAAGGATCTCAAACAACATAATGTCTCTTCTGGTGTTATACATGATCCCTCACACACAATTTATTTTGCTTTTATTTCCTTATGCTAAGTCTTACATGATCTTAAGGATCCCAAACAAATCCAATGCCTCCTCTGGTGTCAGACAAGTTCCCTCACACAAAGCTCATTTAGCATTTTTAGCTAGGTATCACATGTCCTCAAAGAAATCCCAACAATACAATGCTTTCTCTGGTGTCAGACAAGTTCCCTTACACAAAGCTCATTTAGAATTTTTCGCTAAGTCTAGACATATGTCAACAGGAATCCCAAACAATACAGGGTTTTCTTTGGTGTGAGACATGATCCCTCACACAAAGCTCATTTAGCTTAATAAAAAAACATTTTTTAGCTAGGTCTTACGTATTCCCAAAAGGGATCCCAAACAACATAATGTCTCCTCTCGTATCAGACATGATCCCTCACACACAGCTCGTTTAGCTCTTTTTTTTTTTTTTTTTAGATAAGACTCACAAGTCCCCAAAAGAATCCCAAACATTACAAACTCTTCTTTGACGACAGACAATTCCCTCACATACAACTCATTTAGCTTTTTAAATTTTTTTTAGCTACGTCTCACATGTCCCCAAAGGGATCCCAAAAGGATCCCAAAGGGATCCGAAAGGGATCCAATGTTTTTTTCAATGTCAGACAAGTTCCCTCACACACACAGCTCATTTAGCCTTTTAACTAAGTTTCACATGTTCCCAAAAGAATCTCAAACAACATGGTGCCCTCTTTGGTGAGTGGACTCAAAGTGGTGGCCTAACATTGCTGTTTCTTCAATTCGTAGTTCTTTCAGTTTGAGTTCCTCAAGATAACATCTCCATGCTCGGAATACATCCCACTGACACTGACATCCACAGATGCCCTGTGATGGAGATGATCCAAAGTGACCATGCAGCAAGCCATAAACCTGTGCAAGTTCTGGAGGTTCTTCTACCTATCGTGTGGTTGTTATGTGTGTCTGTCACTGAAACAACTAAGACTACATTGTAGTGAAATGAAGGTTGAAATATGTTTTTGAAATTATATCCATGTAAAGCGCTACGAGCATTCAACTTCTTGTACTGTTTCCACTATACAACTAAACAACAACAAAGTGATAATAATAACAACAACGACAACAACAACACTACTACTAATACTAATAACAACAACAACAAGAGTAATAATAATAATAATAATAATAATAATAATTAGAATAACAATATAATAATAATAATAATGACAACAACAACAACAACGACAACAACAACAACAACAACAACAACGATGATAATAATAATAATAATAATAATAATAAAATAATAATAATAATAATAATAATGACGACGACGACGAGGACGA
>CM060315.1:20641736-20644236 GCA_030674185.1 Monoplex corrugatus | reverse complement strand
TCCACGACGCAGCAGCATTCACATGCAAATATACAACACCGCGTATTGTGCCTGTGGTGCACAGTGAGGTCTTATCATTAGTAAACAAACCTCCCCAAACAATCCAGCTTTGTATTCATGAAAACTGTGAAAAGATAACGCAATCAACTTGATTTCAGTTTTCGTCTCATTCGCACAAGTCATAGCACACTTACCTTGCAATGCTGGCTCAGGGTACGAGAGAAGCGAGTAGAGGTCGTCTGCTTTCGCTGTAGCAGACGACTTTATTTCAGACGTCGATTGTATGCCGCCCACGTGATGTGCTTACGTCACTTCACAGAGTTTCCCAGAAAATGAATAGCTATTTTACAGAAAATCGGGAATTTCCACCTACGCGCATGTGTATGACTGTGCATATCCTTTTTATTTATTCATCATTAATTCTTTTTTTTTTTCAGAGCGACAGTAGCGGCAGCACATGCACAGCTGCTTCAAAGCACCAGAACGAATGCAAACACACAACCCTCTATCACTACTGATCCAGCTGAATAATCTCTCTGTCTGTCTGTCTGTCTGTCTGTCTTCTGTCTCTCCGTTTGTCTGTCTGTCTTCTCTCTCTGAATCTCTATGTCTGCCTCTGTCTGTCTGTCTGTCTCCTTCTGCCTGTCTGTCTCTTCCCGTCTGTCTATCTGTTTCTGCCTGCCTGTCTATCTCTTGCCGTCTGTCTGTCTGTCTGTCTCTGTTTCTGTCTGTCTGTCTGTCTCTTGCCGTCTGTCTGTCTCTCTCTCTGTGTCTCTGTCTGCCTCTGTCTGTCTCTTGCCGTCTGTCTGTCTATCTCTCTGTGTCTCTGTTCTGTCTGTCTGTCTCCCCCCTCTCTCTCTTTCCCCCCCTCTCTCTCTTTCTGTGTAATGTGCACCCCATGTGTCGTATACTCTTTACTACCTTTGCGTATGTACGAGAATGCATGCGTGTGTTCTTGTGCGTGTGTGTGGTGTGTGTGTGTGTGTGTGTGTGTGTGTGTGTGTGTGTGTGTGTGTGTGTGTGTGTGTGTGTGTGTGTGTGATTGTGTGTGAAAGCATGCGCTTGCGGTTGTGTCTTATTAGCACATGTGTACGTATATTAAGACTTATAATACCACTTTCACAACGGTAACTGGACACAAAGCTCTAGGGTCAACTGAAGGACAGCAGTCTGGTGCACAGTGAACAGGCTTACCCAGTTCCAGACTTATTGATCGCAACTAGCTGATTTCTCAGGAACGGGTGGAATTTCCACAACCGTCCTGCCTCTGTCTCTGTTTTTCTGTCTGTGTTTCTGTCTGTCTAATATGTGCACAGAAACACAGACAGAGAGACAGATGGACACACACACATCTGAATCTATCTATGTCTATATCAATATATCTATATCCCATATCTATGTCTATATCGATATCTATATAGAGAGGGGGAGAGAGAGGGGAAGAGAGAGGGAGAGAGAGACAGAGAGACACAGAGGGAGAGAGAGAGATAGATAGATAGAGAGAGAGAGAGAGAGAGAGAGGGAGAAAGAGAGGAAAAAGAGAGAAAGCGTCACAGACAGACAGACAGACAGACAGACAGACAGACAGACAGACAGACAGACAGGGGCTGAGGCCAGAATGTCAGTGACTGGAATGCCCAAGGCCGGAATGTGGAAGGCCGAGAGCGAAAGGATGTGAGTGAATTTTGTTTTTTTAAGCGTTCTGATTCTTTTTTTTTCTTCGGATGCGAGTCTATGCATGTAAACAAACGTCTGTCCACGCTTTTCGCAGGTCAAATTTTGCTGCAAAGTCTGCATACTCCGTCTTCGATAGGCGGGCATGCTGCGTGTTTTGACGTGTTTCCGATTGACATGACTTACACCATCTTTAATGTGATGACTCAGTCTGTCTGATCAGATAATGTATGTGTCCAGTGTAAGGACTCAGTTACTATTATGTGGAACATTCAACTGTGCGTATTTGATATTCTGTATGGCGTATACACACGAGCATCGTTCGTTCTTCGACTTAACGTATTTTCACTATATGAGCGGTATTAGACGAACACATGAGCATGCTTGGTATTCTGTGCATATTTGCTGTTTTGTATTTGTATACAAAATGGAAAGATTAGGAAGAAAAGACAAGCAACATTTATAGGACATTTTATGGGGAAAAGGAGCATTAGAACTGTCACAACAGGAAAGTTGGAGGTAAAGACAACACCAGGTAGACCCAGGGAGAAAATATTGGACGGATTTGCGGGGTGACTTAGGACAGGGAAGGCGGGAGATGTACTTGCAGCGACAGGGGATAGATGCATATGGAGGGCCATGATCGCCAACGCCAAGTGGCAGGGCACATGATGATGATGATGATGATTTGTACACGCACGAGGAGAGTTTAGGCCCTGGCGGATCTGCACACATATTGATATGGGAGATGGGGGAAATCTGCACCCTTTACCCACCAGGCGGAGGTGTCTAAGGTGGATTAAACCCAAGCCCCTCCGATGGCAAG
>CM060315.1:20621736-20636736 GCA_030674185.1 Monoplex corrugatus | reverse complement strand
ATGTATCACACAAAAATATATTTCTGCAACATCAAAAATCAGATCATCCCTTTCAAGTCTATTAAGCCATCAAATCACCTCTAATTCTAATATTCATATATCCATTTACATCAGCCATACCTCTTGATTATATTTTCCCACTCAGTCGATCATATGCTTATGCTTATATTTTCTCTTAATAGTAGGATCCTTTACATTCCAAACACTACTCTTTGCCAGTGCATCATAGTTTTAATTTTAGCCCTGGACCCTCTCAGGATAAAACAATATCAATATGGCATGACCACTTTTCCAATTGCAGAATTCATCTCACTTCCGCTCTGACATCATGTTTACTCAAAAACACATTATGATGTCGCTTTAGTCAGTTTATTCCTTTGCTCACAATGGACAGAGCAGCAGGGCAGTTTCAGTCTTTTTCTCCTAGTTTTTGTATCTGGTGTTTGTTTGTTTGTGATCTTACGCTTGACAAAGGCCAGTTGGCCAAAATTTGCGCCTGTCTTGTCTTGTTGTATTAAATGCGCGTTCTTATTCTTTCTTCGTGATTTTTTTTCTGGTTCCCGTTTGCTTGAACGCGGGCAGTCACACTTGTTTTTGAATTCATATATCAGTCAAAAAATGTATTTCTGCAACGTCAAATATCAAGGGTTAAGTTTTTGCTTTGCCAGCATGGATGACAACGTAGGATGCTGGTGCACATGGTGCGCCACTAAACTGCCTGATTATGTGCAATGCGCAGCTAATCCGAATGGGTTTGGAGAACATCAGTTCACAAGAAAGACACATCAACACGATGACAAAACACACTGCCTGATGATAAATCTGACTCACCAGATAGGAACCGTAAAAGTGGTAAATTTGATAAAATTGCAATTTTCAACAACAACAACAACAACAACAACAACAATAATAATAACAACAACAACATCAACAGCAACAGCAACAAGAACAAGAACAAGAACAAGAACAAGAACAAGAACAAGAACAAGAACAACAACAACAACAGCAACAACAACAAATAGCAACAGCAACAACAACAGCAAACAACGGCAACAAAAGCAACAGCAACAACAGACACAGCAACAACACAACAACAGCAACACAACAACAACAACAACAACAACAACATCAACAGCAACAGCAGCAACAACAACAAACAACAACAACAATAGCAACAACAACAACAACAACAACAGCAACAACGGCAACAACAGCAACAGCAACAACAGCGACAGCGACAGCAACAGCAAACAAGCAACAACAACAACAACAGCAACACAACAGCAACAGCATCAACAGCAACAACAATAGCAACAACAACAACAACACAGCAACAGCAACAACAACAGCAACAGCAAAACAGAACAGCAACAGCAACAACAGCAACAACAGCCACAACAACAGCAACAACAACAGCAACAGGAAAAAGAAGAAGAAGAAGAACAACAACAACAACAGCAGTAGCAGCAACAGCAGCAAGCAGCAACAACAGCAACAACAAAACAAAAAACCCTACAATTATTAACAAGAAGTTCTAATTTACGGCGAAAATTGAATTTTTCTACTTTAGGCGCAATCTGCCTATTACCATTACGCAGAAGATAGATTATATGATTGCATGACAGCAGTGGAACAAGCGTTCTTGTTCGGCCTTTCTGCGAAAGTGATAATGATGATAATGGTTCTGTGGGCTTATTTTTCTTGATGGGCCGAGGGGGTGGGGTGAGTGGTGTACGTGGGTGTGTGTGTGTGTGTGTGTGTGTGTGTGTGTGTGTGTGTGTGTGTGTGTGTGTGTGTGTGTGTGTGTGGTGTGTGTGTGTGTGCGTGCGTGAGTGGTGTGTTGTGTGTGTGTGAGAGAGAGAAGGAGAAGAGAGAGAGAGAGAGAGAGAGAGAGAGAGAGAGGAGAGAGAGAAGGAGAGAGAGAGAGAGAGATAACGTGTGTGTGTGTCTGAGTGGGTAAGTGTGTGGGCGTCTCTCTCTCTCTCTCTCTCTCTCCTTCTCTCTCTCTCTCTCTCTCTCTCTCTCTCTCTCTCTCTCTCTCTTCTGTCTTGCGTGAATAAGTGGGTGGGTGTGCGTGAGCGAGTACATGTGCGTTTGTACTACGTGCAAAGTGAATGGAGAGGGTGTGAAGGGCAGGAAGAGGGGAAAGGTGCAGAAAGTAGGGGTGTGTGAGGCAGTACAGTGCTTGTGTGTGTGTGTGTGTGTGTGTGTGTGTGTGTGTGTTGTGTGTGTGTGTGTGTGTGTGTTGTTGTGGTGTGTGTGTGTGTGTGTGTGTGTGTGTGTGTGTGTGTGTGTGTGTGTGTGTGTGTGTGTGTTGTGTGTGTGTGTGTGTGTGTGTGTGTGTGTTGTGTGTGTGTGTGTGTGTTTGTGGTGTTGTGTTGTTGTGTTGTGTGTGTTGTGTTTGGGGTGTGTGGTGTTGTTTGTGTGTGTGTTGTGTTTGTGTGTTGTGTTGTTGTGTTGTGTGTGTGTGTTTGTGTGTTGTGTTTGTGTGTGTGGTGTTATATGTGTGTGTATATACGTGTGTGTGTGTGTTGGTGTTTTGTGTGTGTGTGTGTGTGTGTGTGTGTGGTGTGTGTGTGTGTGTGTATGTGTGTGTTTTGAGAGAGAGAGAGAGAGAGAGAGAGAGAGAGAGGAGTGTGTGTGTGTGTGTGTGTGTTGTACGCGCATACAGATTCAAGTGGATGTATATGATGTATCTATGTGGCCAATTCAGAAGAAATTACCGATAAATGCTACAGGCCCAGTAGCACTCATCATCATCATCATCATGTGCCCTGCCGTATGGTGTTGGCGATCATGGCCCTCCACACAAATCTATCTCCTGTCGCTGCAAGTACATCTCCCAACCTCTCTGTCCTCAGCCATCTGCAAGTCCATAACCAATATTTTCTCCCTAGGTCCACCTGGTGTTCTTTTCCCCTCCAGCTTTCCTGTTGTGACCAGGTGCTCTCTAATTCCCCTTTCCTCATAAAATGTCCTATAGATGGTAGTGAGGGGATGGGCGAAATTTGGTGCCTAGGTCTGTTGGACGAGTCAGTCAGGCAGACACAGAGACACAAGCATCTCTCTCTAGTCTACATAAGATAATCTCCCTTCTTTAGAACAAGGGGGATAATAAAACTACATCCTTGTTTGGTCTTGATTTAATGATAGTGATAATGAAAGGGTGGGTGAAATGTGTTGCCAAAAATTCTGTAGGATGAGTGCGTCAGGCAGATACAAACACACATCTGTCTCTAGTCTACATAAAATAATCTCCCTTCTTTAAAACAAAGGGGGGATAAAAAAAAACTACATCTTTGTTTCTTCTTGACTTAATGACTGTGATAATGAAGGAATGGGCGAAATTTGTTGCCTAAAATTCTGTAGGACGGGTGGGTCAGGCAGATACAGACACAACATCTCTCTCTAGTCTACATGAAATAATCTCCCTTCTTTAGAACAAGGGGGATAAAAAAAACTACATCCTTGTTTGGTCTTGATTTAATGATAGTGATAATGAAGGGATGGGCAAAGTTTAGTGCCTAGAGTCAGCAGGATGACTGGGTCAGGCAGATACAGAGACACACAGCTCTCTCTAGTCTACATGAAATAATCTCCCTTCTTTAGAACAAGGGGGATAATAAAAAGTATATCCTTGTTTATTCTTTATTAATTTAATGGTAGCGATAATGAAGGGATGGGCAATATTTGGTGCTTAGAGTCAGTAGGACGAGTGGGTCAGGCCGACACAGAGACACGCAGCTCTCTCTAGTTTACATAAAGTAATCTCCCTTCTTTAATTAACCCTTTGACTCCCGCACACTGTCTGCCAGCATCCAGCATTGTCAACCATGCCAACAAAACAAAAACTTAACCTTTCGATTCCCTTACCCTACCCACCAGCTTACTGCAGGGAATTAAAGGGTTAAGTTTTTGCATTTGGTCGATAGGGTGTGGGAGTCAACGGGTTAAAACAAGGGGGGGGGGGTTAAAAATATATCCTTGTTTGCTCTCTGTGTTATGATAAAGAAAATGAAGGGATGGGCGAAATTTGTTGCTTGGAATTGTGCTGAAATTAAAGGTCAGGCAGTTCATTGGGAGCAATACGTGGGATGTTTAGTGACAAAGGACCATAGTATGAGGGTGTGTTGGAGTTCATTTTCTCTGTTTCTTTGATGCCTCTGTCTGTCAGTGTCATATTTATTTTAAAAACATGTATACCTACAAACAACAAAGACATCTTCATTTACATAAAATATGTATCTACAGACAACAAAGACATCTTCATTTACATAAATATGTATTACAGACAACAAAGACATCTTCTTACATAAAATATGTATCTACAGACAACAAAGACATCTTCATTTACATAAAATATTATCTACAACAACAAAGACATCTTCATTACATAAAATATGTATCTACAGACAACAAGACATCTTCATTTACATAAAATATGTATCTACAGACAACAAAGACATCTTCATTTACATAAAATATGTATCTACAAACAACAAAGACATCTTCATTTACATAAAATATGTATCTACAAACAACAAAGACATCTTTATCGATATCTTCACAGCTCGGGATGGAGACAAACAGACTGACAAACGAACAGACAGACTGACAGTCACATAGAAAGACAGACATGAAGGCATTCAGACATACACAGACAGAGAAACAGACAGACACACAGACACAAACAGAGCACAGACAAGACAGACAGGCAGTTAGACAGACAGGCAGACAGACAGACAGGACAGACAAATAGACAGAAAGAAAAAGACAGACAGAGAGACAGAGAGACAGAGAAACAGGCAGAGAGACAGAGACAAACAGACAGACAGACAGACAGACAAACTCACACACTCTTACACCCAAACAGGCAAATACACAGACATACTAACACAACATAAACACAGAGACAGACAGACAGACAGACAGACAGACAGGCAGGCAGGCAGGCAGACAGACAGACAGACAAACAGACAGACAGGCATATACACAAACCAGTGGCGAACTCAGAGACAGTAACAGAAACACAGGAAGACAGAGAAGGCCTCTTCTCGGTTGTAGATCTGAATTATTTTATGGCACTCATACCCCCGTTCATATTTTCAAAAAAGAAATAATACTTTACAGAGGAAAGGAAAACACTCGTGCGTAGTATGGCAATATCAAAACAGTAACAATAAGGAGGCGACGGTGACAACGACAAAAAAGGAGGAGGAGAAGGAGAAGAAGGAGAAGGAGACGAAAGAGAAGGAGAAGACGACGAAGGAGAAGAAGAAGAAGGAAAAGGAGAAGGAGAAGAAAGAAGAAGAAGAAGAAGAAGAAGAAGAAGAAGAAGAAGAAGAAGAAGACTTATATCTCCTTCCTTCTCATCATCGTCGTCGGTCGTCAAGCTCGTCCGCATCATAGCATTATCACAGTCACGCCAGTCGTGTCGTCATCATTCATTCATCATCTATCTCATCTCATCACCAGCACACTATACAGTCGTCGTCGTTTTCATTATTCTATCGTACATCGTCCACCACCACCACCACTATCCACCATCCTACAACATCACCACAACACCACCCACCACCACAACCACCACCACCACCACCACCACCACCACCACTACCACTACCACCACCACCACCACCACAACAACAACAACAACTTCCTTACCGTTCACCTCGTCCTCCGCATTGTCGTCGTCATTATCATTACCACGACCACTACCATCATATGATCACCATCTTCCTCATCCTCATCGTTATCACCATCACCATCACCACCGCCATCATCACCACCACCACCCATCATCCTCGTTGTCTTCGTCATCGCAATCATCATCATCATCATCATCAAAGTAACCATGATTATAATAACCATAATCGTGATAAATACAAAATAATTACCTTCAGACTTACAGCTTTTACGCAAAGAAACAATGAAAGACCAACACACAGTAAAACACTGTAGCTCCGACTGATCAAAAACGACTTTCCAAATCACGTATCTTAACAGCACAACTAACTTAAAGACAATCAGCACTTTCAGCATCAAACTGTCACACTTCTCACGCTGGCTTCAACATCCCATAGTGTGTGAAGCCACCACAGCATCTTTTGCTCTAGCCTACCTGATTTTCTGCCATCGTCATGAATGCTACAGCCCCCCCTCCCCCCCCCCCCCCGCCCACTCACCTGGTCCCTTCAGCTGGCTGTGGAAGCCTGGATATAATAGGCTGGTACCTGTGTGTTTATGTCTGCTGTGTTTATAACAGGCGCGAGCGCGTGTGAGCGGCAGCTGTGTGTATATCTTGTTGGTTAAAATGAAGGCTGGTGGTGGGTTGTTTAGATTAGGGGCCTGTTTCCGTTTACTTGGTTCGAGCATAGACATGACACTATAAATATCTATGGTTTGAGCATGGTACTATAAATATCTCTAGTTTGAGCATAGACTTATACTATAAATATCTATAGTTTGAGCATAGACATGGTACTGTAAATATCTATGGTTTGAGCATAGCCATGATACTGTAATTATCTATAGTTTGAGCATAGCCATGATACAGTAAATATCTATAGTTTGAGCATTGACATGATACAGTAAATATCTATAGTTTGAGCATAGCCATGATACTGTAATTATCTATAGTTTGAGCATTGACATGATACAGTAAATATCTATAGTTTGAGCATAGCCATGATACAGTAAATATCTATAGTTTGAGCATTGACATGATACAGTAAATATCTATAGTTTGAGCATTGACATGATAGTGTAAATATCTATAGTTTGAGCATAGACATGATAGTGTAAATATCTATAGTTTGAGCATAGCCATGATAGTGTAAATATCTATAGTTTGAGCATAGACATGATAGTGTAAATATCTATAGTTTGAGCATAGCCATGATACTGTAAATATCTATAGTTTGAGCATAGCCATGATAGTGTAAATATCTATAGTTTGAGCATAGACATGATAGTGTAAATATCTATAGTTTGAGCATAGCCATGATAGTGTAAATATCTATAGTTTGAGCATAGACATGATAGTGTAAATATCTATAGTTTGAGCATAGCCATGATACTGTAAATATCTATAGTTTGAGCATAGACATGATAGTGTAACTATCTATAGTTTGAGCATAGCCATGATAGTGTAACTATCTAGAGTTTGAGCATAGCCATGATAGTGTAAATATCTATAGTTTGAGCATAGACATGATAGTGTAAATATCTATAGTTTGAGCATAGCCATGATAGTGTAAATATCTATAGTTTGAGCATAGACATGATAGTGTAAATATCTATAGTTTGAGCATAGCCATGATACTGTAAATATCTATAGTTTGAGCATAGCCATGATAGTGTAAATATCTATAGTTTGAGCACAGCCATGATAGTGTAAATATCTATAGTTTGAGCATAGCCATGATAGTGTAAATATCTATAGTTTGAGCATAGCCATGATAGTGTAAATATCTATAGTTTGAGCATAGCCATGATAGTGTAAATATCTATAGTTTGAGCATAGCCATGATACTGTAAATATCTATAGTTTGAGCATAGCCATGATAGTGTAAATATCTATAGTTTGAGCATAGCCATGATAGTGTAACTATCTATAGTTTGAGCATAGCCATGATAGTGTAAATATCTATAGTTTGAGCATAGCCATGATAGTGTAAATATCTATAGTTTGAGCATAGCCATGATAGTGTAAATATCTATAGTTTGAGCATAGCCATGATAGTGTAAATATCTATAGTTTGAGCACAGCCATGATACTGTAAATATCTATAGTTTGAGCATAGCCATGATAGTGTAAATATCTATAGTTTGAGCATAGCCATGATAGTGTAAATATCTATAGTTTGAGCATAGCCATGATAGTGTAAATATCTATAGTTTGAGCATAGCCATGATAGTGTAAATATCTATAGTTTGAGCATAGCCATGATAGTGTTAATATCTATAGTTTGAGCATAGACATGATAGTGTAAATATCTATAGTTGAGCATAGCCATGATAGTGTAAATATCTATAGTTTGAACATAGCCATGATAGTGTAAATATCTATAGTTTGAGCATAGCCATGATATTGTAAATATCTATAGTTTGAGCATAGACATGATAGTGTAAATATCTATAGTTTGAGCATAGCCATGATAGTGTAAATATCTATAGTTTGAGCATAGACATGATAGTGTAAATATCTATAGTTTGAGCATAGACATGATAGTGTAAATATCTATAGTTTGAGCATAGCCATGATAGTGTAAATATCTATGGTTTGAGCATAGCCATGATAGTGTAAATATCTATAGTTTGAGCATAACCATGATAGTGTAAATATCTATAGTTTGAGCATAGCCATGATAGTGTAAATATCTATAGTTTGAGCATAGCCATGATAGTGTAACTATCTATAGTTTGAGCATAGCCATGATACAGTAAATATCTATAGTTTGAGCATTGACATGATAGTGTAAATATCTATAGTTTGAGCATAGCCATGATAGTGTAAATATCTATAGTTTGAGCATAGCCATGATAGTGTAAATATCTATAGTTTGAGCATAGCCATGATACTGTAAATATCTATAGTTTGAGCATAGCCATGATAGTGTAACTATCTATAGTTTGAGCATAGCCATGATAGTGTAAATATCTATAGTTTGAGCATAGCCATAATAGTGTAAATATCTATAGTTTGAGAATAGCCATGATAGTGTAAATATCTATAGTTTGAGCATAGCCATGATAGTGTAAATATCTATAGTTTGAGCATAGCCATGATAGTGTAAATATCTATAGTTTGAGCATAGCCATGATAGTGTAAATATCTATAGTTTGAGCATAGCCATGATAGTGTAAATATCTATAGTTTGAGCATAGACATGATAGTGCAAATATCTATAGTTTGAGCATAGCCATGATATAGCAAATATCTATAGTTTGAGCATAGCCATGGTACTGTAAATATCTATAGTTTGAGCATAGCCATGATATAGGAAATATCTATAGTTTGAGCATAGCCATGGTACTGTAAATATCTATAGTTTGAGCATAGCCATGATAGTGTAAATATCTATAGTTTGAGCATAGACATGACACTGTAAATATCTATAGTTTGAGCATAGCCATGATATAGCAAATATCTATAGTTTGAGCATAGACATGGTACTGTAAATATCTATAGTTTGAGCATAGCCATGATATAGCAAATATCTATAGTTTGAGCATAGACATGGTACTGTAAATATCTATAGTTTGAGCATAGCCATGATATAGCAAATATCTATAGTTTGAGCATAGACATGACACTGTAAATATCTATGGTTTGAGCATAGACATGACACTGTAAATATCTATATAGTTTGAGCATAGACATGATATAGCAAATATCTATAGTTTGAGCATAGACATGACACTGTAAATATCTATAGTTTGAGCATAGACATGACACTGTAAATATCTATAGTTTGAGCATAGCCATGATATAGCAAATATCTATAGTTTGAGCATAGACATGACACTGTAAATATCTATGGTTTGAGCATAGACATGACACTGTAAATATCTATGGTCTGAACATAGATATGATACTGTAAATATCTATGGTTTGAGCATAGGCGTGATACTGTCAGTATCTATAGTCTGAGCATAGACATGATACTGTAAATATCTATGATTTGAGCATAAGCATGATACTGTAAATATCTATAGTTTGAAAATAGGCATGACGCTGTAAATATCTATAGTTTGAGCATAGGCATGACGCTGTAGATATCTATAGTTTGAGCATAGGCATGACGCTGTAGATATCTATAGTTTGAGCATAGGCATGATACTGTAAATACCTTTAATTTGAGCATAGGCATGATAATGTAAATATCTATAGTTTGAGCATAGGCATGATACTGTAAATATAGTTTGAGAATAGACATGATACTGTAAATATAGTTTGAGCATAGACATAATAATGTAGATATTCATGGTTTAAGCATAGACATTATACTATAAACAATAATACTTTGAGCATAGGCGTGATACTGTAAATATCTATGGTTTGAACATAGATGGGATACTGTAAATATTTACGGTTTCAGTATAGACATGACACTGTAAATATCTATGATTTGATCATAGATATGACACTGTAACTATCTATGGTATGAGCATAGATGTTTTAATGTAAATATCTATAGCTTGAGCGGAGACATCTTACTCTGACTATGGTTTCAGCATAGACCTTTATACTGTGAATGTGGTTTACGCACAGACTTGTTCTTCTTCTGCCTTAAGTCCTTGAAGTAATCAGGGTGCCGTGCTAAAGAACTGTTCACCAAATTCCTCCAGCTCTGTCGGTTGTGTGCTTAAACCTGGGTCTTACAAATAGTTACTCTGTCTATTCCAAAGTCTTGTCAGGCCATCGCTATTTTTTTCTTCTGTTTTCCCCTCCATTTCCCTCCCTCAGCAGTTACCTGGAGGATTCATTTAGCAAGGCCACTGGATCTTGTTACACACACACATACACACACACACGCGCGCGCGCGCACACACACACACACACCACACACACACACACACATACACACACATACACACACATACACACACACATACACACATACATTCACACACAAACACACACATACACACACACACACATACACAACACACACATACACAACACACACACACACACACACACACACACACACACACACACACACACACACACACACACACACACACACGTTTGATCATGGACGTGATACTATAAATATGGTTTGAATATAGACATGATATGAATCTGGTTTGAACGTAGACACGAAACTATAACTATGGTTTGACCATAGATTAAAACAACAACACAACAACAACAACAACAACAACAAATACAACAACAACGATATCTATAGCTGGATCATAAACGTGATACTTTCCATATTGTTTAAGCATATACGTGATACTATATATATGGTTTGACCATAGACATGATAATGTAGATGTAGTTTGAGCATAGACGTGATACTATAAATGTTGTTTGAGCAAAGACGTGATACAATAAATATGGTTTGATTTATAGACGTGATATTATAAATATGGTTTGATCATAGACATGATAATATAAATATAGTTTGAGCATAGACGTGATACTATAAACGTTGTTTGAGAAAAGACGTGATACAATAAATACGGTTTGATTACAGACGTGATATTATAAATATGGTTTAAGCATAGACGTGATACTGTATGGTTTGAATATAGACGTGACATGATTGGGCACTGCTGAGGTATAAAAGGAGACGACTTACAAAATTAAGCTAAAAAAAAAAAAAAGCAAAAAAAAAAGCAAAGCAAGACGAACAAACAAAACTCAACCAACAACAAACTAAACAAAAACAAAAATAAAAACGAAAAGAAATCAAATTAATTAAAAAAAAAAAAAGGACAACGACAGCAACAACAAAAAGTTAGCAGCAAGAAGAACAATAACATCAGTATTTTTATCAACAATCAACACAAACGCAAAAAAAAGCAGGAACAACAGCAATAACAACAGCAACAATAACAAAATATAATTAGGTTGATAATAAGAGCAGATTGTTAAGTAAAAAACATCAGATATGGAGGAAAAAGACAGTCATAGCGATAACTTTTTTTGGTTTAATTTGTTTTTAATTATTTTCAAATATGTAACAAAATATTTTCAAATATCTTGAAACGTGTACAATGCACGATCAATAGATATAACTAACAGACATACGTCCACTGTAACGTATACATATATACAACTTTTGCAGGTGAAGAAATATAGTATAGATAAATGAATACTACAACAGAATTATATACAATGGTATAACAATATACAAAGAACAGATATACAGACCAAAGAGACAAACGAACTATGCTCAATTTAGAAATATTTGTTATTACTGCAGAATACTTTCACACCTCGCACACACACGCGCGTGTGAACTGGCTTAGTGAAGGGAGATAACAGCAAACCTGTATGCTCTGTATGTCGGTCGTCTCCCTTGTTGTGGTTTATTTATTTATTTATTTACTTATTCATTCATTTCTTTATTAATTACTCATGATATCTATTCATTTATCTGTTGATTTATTTATTTATTCGTCTATCTATCTATTTATCTATTTATCTATCTCTCTCTCTCTCTCTCTCTCTCTCTCTCTATCTATCTATCTATCTATCTATCTATCTATAGCTTTCGCGGGCCCAGGTAGCTCTGTTGGTTGAGCGTCGGATTCACGTGCTAATGGTTGTGGGTTCGATTCCCCGGGTGCGCTACATTAAAACCGGCCTTCTCACTGTCCCATCTAAACATCATTGTTGTTCTGGTGATGTCAGTATAGGATTAGATAAGTACCCCTTCCCCCACTTCCCTGGGATGGTTATCCCCGTCGGCTATATCACCTGAGGTGGGTGTCGACGTAAAAACTGAACCAAACCAAACTACAGCTTTCTATTCTTATGCGGAAACTATCATATGATGTCTCTTTCATGGTGTGTGTGTGTGTGTGTGTGTGTGTGTGTGTGTGTGTGTGTGTGTGTGTGTGTGTGTGTGCGCGTGCGTGCGTGCGTGTGTGTGTGTGTGTGTGTGTGTGTGTATGTGTGTGTGTGCGCGCGAGCGCGGGTGTGTGCGTACATGTGTGTGTGTGTTGCAAAACAGTTTGGTCATTGTTATCACGTCGATTTTCCTTTTCCGTCTCCGTCTAAGACCGTCCGTTTATCTACATATATCTCATTAGTCTTTGTTGTTGTAAAAGATAATCCGTTGTCGGTTTCTTAGGCCAGTCACAGTTTCACACATTAATGTGGGCTGGTTGGTTCTTGTGATAGAGCCGTGGACTCAAGACCTGATATCTCGAGTTCAACTCCAGTCGGCAACGGGAGGAATGGGACCTTTGAAACACTAAGCTGGCGGCTACCGCAATCATTCGGGCATTAGACTAGGTAAAACATAGTCTAGGTAGGGCCTCAGGACCTGGCCAGCTCATGTGTTTATGTGCAGGCTTAAAGCTTGTGCCATGATTACCATACACATTGCACCTGTGACATTAGTGCGTATGGAATTCATTCCGAGCGCGGAGACGTCATCTTGAGAAACTGAAACTGAAACTGAATTGGAGCATTAATTAAGATAGGCAGCAAACGTGACATACCAGTTTTTAAATTGCAGGCTTGAATTGATCTCCAAACATCAGATCTTGACTCCACGGCTCTGTTACAAGAGATTGACGGAAAGAGTGAAACTGTAAAAACTGATGAAGAGAGAGCACGCCAAATCGCAAGTGTTATCGCTAGTTTTGCTCTATAGAGGAGTGGGGCAAGGGAAATAAGCCGTACTTTCTATGCTGGTTATTATTGAACGAGTTACTCTTCTTAGTTAACCGACGGTTGTTTTCAATGCAGTTCGAATCTAAACTTAACTCGCACAAAAAGTAGCTGACAACTTTTAGAAGGAAGTCCTGGTTTCTTTTATCTTGAGCATTGTGGTTCCAAAACTTGAAATGGACGTCGCACCGTGCAAAACTGTTCATCACTGTGCTGCTCTCGTCTTTCAAACATGCGGGCCGATTGGTTGTTTTGGTAGAGCAGTGGACTCAAGGTTTGATATCTCGAGTTCAAACCCAGCCCGCAACATTAAAAACTGGCCTGTTTGCTGCCCTTCTTAATGTTTCCATCATTCTGGTAGTGTCAGCTGTCTGGTTAATGGGTCTTTCTACCCCCCATTCCCTTTCAAAACTGCGAGCGCCTTGGGTTTTGCGGAGGCTGAGAGAGTCTGCCACATTTGGGAGGAGCGTATATGGAACTGTCTAAGTGCAATGAATATCTCTTGAACAAACTCCAAACTTCGAACTTAATCTGAAAATGATCACACATTTATAACAGGAACCATAATTACACGAAAATAGAATCAGAACGCGTATTTAATACAATCAGACAAGACAGGCGCAAATTTTCTGCTTATTGGCCTTTGTCAAGCGTAAACGTAAGATCACAAACAAACAAACAAACACCAAATACAAAAATTAGGAGAAAAAGACCAAAACTTTCCTGCTGCTTCGTCCAGTGGAAGAAAAGAACTAAAAACACTCTTTTATTTGTGGGGAAGAGTACATGGATTTACTCTGTCTCACTCATTCTATTCAATCGTCTTCGTTCCATGCGAGCATAAGGCGTCAAACGATCTCCAATAGTCACAGCGGTTTTAAGCAAACAGAAAAGCTTGTTCCACATCCTCCGGGTGATTTTATCGGAGAGTACTACGTGTCAAATGGACAAAGAAAAGAACTGATGTCTTGGTAGAACTTGATGCCACCAGAAAACTACCAGCAGACATCATGAACGTATCATCATCACTGAAAATGCAAGTGCTACGTATTAGTCACGTATGTCATGTCTTCAGACGGGGTTATGGCCTATATAATGAATAAATTATCTGAAGTCTAAATCTGTTCGCCCTCTCTCTGTCTGTCTGTCTGTCTGTTTCTCTCTCTCTGTATCTATCTATGTCTTTCTGTCTTTCTGTCTGTCAGTCTGTCTGACTGTCTCTCTCTCTTTGTCTCTCTGTTTCTCTATCTCCCTCTCTCTGTGTCTGTCTCTCCGTCTGTCTGTCTGTTTCTGTCTCTGTCTGTCTGTCGGTCTGTCTCTTTGTCTCTGTCTCTGTCTCTCTCTGTCTGTCTGTCTGTCTGTCTGTCTGTCTGTCTCTCTCTCTCTCGTAATATTCACCGCATTCTCAGTCTTTCTCTGTCCCTCGCACTCTGTTGGTCTGTTTGTCAGTCTATCTGTCTGTCTGTCTATCTGTCTCTCTTTCTCTCTCTCTGTTTCTGTCTCTGTCTTAATCTGTCTGTCTGTCTGTCTCTCTCTTTCTGTTTCTCTGTCTGTCTGTCAGTATGTCTCTCTTTCTCCCACACACTCTCTCGCACTCTCTCTAAAATTCTCATCTCTGTTTTTTCTTTTCTATTATTTAG
>CM060315.1:20611736-20616736 GCA_030674185.1 Monoplex corrugatus | reverse complement strand
TTGTGGTTCCTATTTGCTTGGACGCGGGCGGTCACACTTGTTTTGAAAATCTGTTTTCGATCCTACCTGGGTACCTTCAATCTGTTCCAATGATAGACTGATACAATACTAGTATTAGATAGAAAAAGAAAAAAAAAGTATGGGCTAGGTAGGACCTCGGGACCTGGCCAGCTCATGGGTTTATGTGCAGGTTTAAAGCTTGTGCCGTGATCATTCTGGATCTTCTCCATCACATGGCACTTGTGACGTTAGTGCGTATGGAATTCACTCTGAGCGCGGAGACGTCATCTTGAGAAACTGAAACTGGTTTTGTGGTGTGTAATAATTAGAGATGTTTCTAATCTTTCAGATCAACATGTGTGCAGATTTGTTAGTGCCTATATCCTCTTAGTGTGTATATACGCACAGAACATCAAATAAGCACGACAAAGATCGTGTAAATCAATGTCTCGTGGCTTATGGAAACATGAACCCCCCAAAAAACAACCACCCACCCACCCACCCACCCACCCACCAACCAACAACCAACCAACCAACCAACCAACCAACCAACCAACCAACCAATCAACCAACCACCAACAAACCAATCAACCAACCAACCAACAAACCAATCAGCCAACCCACCAACCAACCAACCAACCAACCAACCAACCAACCAACCAACCAACCAACCAACCAACCAACCAACCAACCAACCAACCAACCAACCAACCAACCAACCAACAACCCACCCACCCAAAAACTAGCATGAACGCCAACCAAAGATGGAACATGCAGACTACAGTGTAACAACATGACGCTTTCTAATGCATACATGCATGCGCGAAAATTCAGAACGCTAGAAAAAGAGAAAACCATGAAATGGTTTATAGTATGAAGAAATCGCCCAAACTTCTTTCTTATTGTATATTCTCTCTTTTTCAAGATTTTTTTCTTAATTTACCACCACCACCACCTGTCGATCTCTGTCTCTCTTCCTCTCTCCATTACATTTTGTTGGTTGGTTTGGTTCAATTTTTACGTCGACACCCACCTCAGGTGATATGGCCGACGGGAATAACCATCCCAGGGAAGTGGAGAAAGGGGGGGGGGGGAACTTATCTAATCCTATACCAACACCACCAGAACAACAATGATGTTAAGACGGGACAGTGAGATGGCCAGTTTTAATATAGCGCACCCCGGGATTCGAACCCACAACCATTAGCATGTGAATCTGACGCTCAAACCAACTGAGCTACTGGGGCCCGCTATAACATTTCCTCCCTCTCCTCCTCTTTTATCATCCCCTCTCTCTTCTTCCCACCCTCTCTCTGTCGCTTTCCCTTCCTCCCTCTTTCTCTCTCTCTCTCTCTCTCTTTCTCCCTCTCTCTCTCTCTCTCGCTCTCTCTCTCTCGCTCTCTTTCTTTCTCCCCCTCTCTCTCTTTCTCCCTGTTTTTGTCAAGTAGCTGTGGTTGAATATATTGATCAACTGTATGATCACTGAAGGGTACAAGAAACGTCAGATCTGTGCACTAATTGATTGGTTTGTTTGTCTGATAGCCAGTTATTGTAAAATTGACAGTTGGATGAATGATATAGATGCGGTTAATGACAAATATTCTTAGCTGGCCAGTTAAGGAATATGGACTAGAATACAAATGAAAGGACCACTGTAAATGCAAAGATGAATGTATCCCAGCTTATGTGACGGTAAACGATAGAAGGGGACAATGTGACAGAGTTCACTGCAGTTTGATAGTATAACTTGTATGAATGTATAAGAAAACCTGATCTCCTCCCCTCTCCTTTCCCATGCATGTATTGTGGCCTAAGGCCGATGTTCAATAAACATTTTCTGAGTTCTGAGTTCTCTCTTTCTCCCTCCCTCTCTCTCTTTCTCCCTCTCTCTCTCTCCCTCCCTCTCTCTCTCTCACTCTTTCTCAGGTCTCTCCAGCACAGTACATGCACTTTAGCATACGCCCAATTAAGAGAACGTGTTCGGCGGCAAGGTCCCAACGTTTGCAAACAATAATCACTTCAAACCTACTTTCACCAGACCCCAGCCAGCCATCAGGTATTGGGGGGAAAAAGAGAAGCCACAAAAATCTGAGCCAACGAAAAGGTCCGTCTACTACATGACATGTATACACAGTGACCGGAGTGACCGCTGGTCAAAGTGTGTGGCCCATAGACATGAATAGACAGATCGGAAACTAAGCCGAGTCGCGCTTTAATATTAATTAACCCTTTGACTCCCGCACCCTATCCACCAACTACAAAAACTTAACCTTTTGATCCCTCACCCTGTTCACCAGCTTCCTGCAGGTCGCTGGTGGACACGGAGTCAAAGGGTTAAGTTTTTGCTTTGCTTAGTATGGTTGACAACGCAGGACGCTGGTGGATGGGGTGCAGGAGTCAAAAGGTTAATTTTTGATCGCCTCGCTATACTGTGGGGATAAGGAGCATATACAGAGCTGAACAGTGTTGCAATGTTGTTCAACTCGTCCTGGACATGAATGGGCTCCGTCAGGTTCGACTTGTTTAAAAAAACTTTTCTTAATCATTATTATTTTTTGTTTTTGCTTTAACTTTAAAAGAAATATCATCAACATCAACAACAACAACAACAACAAAAAAAGTAACAAAAGGTGATACAAATTCATATACATATATATCTATATATATCTATATATATATATATATTACACACACACACACATATATATATACATATATATATATATATATATATATATATATATATGTATATGTAAGAAAAAGATAATGTTGACATATGAACGACATATACCATACAGAAACATACGTAACATTTTTTTTTATAAATCCAAGTGCGACTTGCCCAAGGCACACTGCATGAACAACAACAAAAAAAAAAACAAAGAGAGAGAGAGAGAGAGAGAGAGAGAGAGAGAGAGAGAGAGAGAGAGAGAGAGCAAACCGGATCGGTCGCGTCCAGGGTGACCGACCAATGATCGCGTCAGCTCTCGACCTCAGTTAAGAAAAGACAACCACGTTGCTATGGTCATGTAACAAGATCCGGTGACTTTGCTTACTGAATCTTCCCGACACTGTTGAGAGACAGAGACGGAAGGGAAGAACCCCCCCCCCCCCCCAAAAAAAAAAAAAAAACCCACAAAAAAACAACAACCAACAACAAACAAACAAAGAAAAAAAAACCCCAACCCAACAACAACAACAAAAAACAAAAACAAACAAAAAACCACACACGCACAATAAAACACAAACAAACAAACAAACAAACAAACAAAAACTCCAACCAGCCAGCCAACCAACCAAACAAACAAAAAACCCCAAACCAAAACAACAACAACAACAACAACAACAAAAAACCCAACCAACCAACCAACCAAAAACCCAAAACCAAAAAACAAACAAAAAAAAACCAAAACAAAAACAAAAACAAAAACAAAAAACAAACAAAGCAAAAACAAAACAAAACAAACAAAAACAAAAGGAAAAAACACAAACGGATGGACACACAACATTGCAGAATGGACATAGATACCATTTGCAGAAACCCACCCAGGCTTTGGCACACAACCGACAGAGCTGGAGGAATCTGAGAACAGTTTTTCAGTGCAGCGCCCAAATGACTGTCCATGCAGTTAAGGGAGATGAAAAAGAAGAAGTTACTCAACTAGCACCAATTGGATTCTGTTAGAAATTCATGCACTGGCAAAACATTAGGCGAAAAGCAATCAACATGCACACTCATTCTGAACGGAATAGTTTTCGATAAAAAAAAAAAAAAACAGAAAAAAAAGAAGAAAAAAAAAGATTGAAACAAAGAGTGAAAGATGCCTAACAAAAAATTCCTACTTGGCCCTCAAGAGCACACTGATTATATTTCGCATAAATACAATATCATTTAGCAAATAGCAATCTAAACCCTTTCGCTTCCGAACCCTGTCTACCAGCATTCTGCATTGCCAACCGTGCTAGCAAAGCAAAAACTTATCCCTTTGATTCCCTTACTTTATCCACTAGCTTCCTACAGGAAGCTGGTGGATAGGGTGAGGGCATCAAAGGGTTAAGTTTTTGCAGTTGGTGGATAGGGTGCGGGGGTAAAAGAGTTTAAATTTGTCTCAACATTATTTCGAGGTACAGAGGTGTTAATCCAACAAAAACAAACATACAAACAAACAGACAAACAAACAAACAAACAAACAAACAAACAAACAAACAAACAAACAAACAAACAAACAAACAAACCATTGGAATCCATGCAAAGGCTGACATAGGCAGAAGGTTCGCTGAAATCCAATCTATATAGAAATAGAATACGCGATGTAGCCAAGTTAATCTCTCACTGTTTGTCTGTCTGTCTGTCTGTCTGTCCGTCCGTCCGTCTGTCTGTTTGTCTGTCTGTCTGTCTGTCCCTCTCTCTCTCTCTTCAATAAAAATTCTAAAGTCAGAAGTCTGAGTTCGGAAGCTGAAGTCCGATCTCTATCTGTCTGTCTGTCTGTCTGTCTCCCTCCTGCCCTCTCTCTCTAATATTAAGTATCAACAAACAACAGTGCACAGTTCAACTCGGACTGCGTTGTACATAATTGTTTATGTTGCATTGGGCTATTTCTTTCCTCTCTCGTATGTTATTGTTATCAGATGAATTGTGCCCCTTGACACAAAGGCCGTAACTGTGGCTATTGTCAATAGAATGTCAAAGTATTCTCTCTCTCTCTCTCTCTCTCTCTCTCTCTCTCTCTCTCTCTCTCTCTCTCTCTCTCGCTGTCTCTGTCTGTCTGTCTGTCTGTCGGTCTGTCTGTCTGTCGGTCTGTCTGTCTTCTGTCTCTCTCTTTCTCTCTGTCTCTTTCGCTGCCTGGCTGGCTCTCTCCCCCTCTCCCACCACCCACCACCACCACCACCACACCACCATCACCACCACCACCTTCCTCTTCTACTTTTATCTCCCCTTCTCTAGTCTTGCAGCTTTGTTTCCCCCCCCCCCTCTCTCTCTCCTCTCTTTACACACTCTC
>CM060315.1:20601736-20606736 GCA_030674185.1 Monoplex corrugatus | reverse complement strand
GTACGCGCAATTTACTCCCCGTAAAATTCTGGGGGCCAACTTTTTCGTGGAGGGAGTACTTTCGGCTCGGTCAAGGGAGTAAATTCTCGTACGCCGTTTTTATCCCAGTAAAAATTGGCACAGCGGTTTTTACTCTGGAGTAAATTCCGCGGGAGTAAATTCGCTTGTTACACCGGGCGGGCGCGCCAGTAGCTCAGTTGCTAATGGTTGTGGTTCGAATCTCGGGGTGCGCTACATTAAAACTGGCCTTCTCACTGTCCATCTTTACATCATTGTTGTTCTGGTAGTGTCAGTATAGGATTAGATAAGTGCCCCCTCCTCACTGTCCCATCTTAACATCATCGTTGTTCTGGTGGTGTCGGTATAGGATTAGATAAGTCCCCCTTCTCACTGTCCCATCTTAACATCATTGTTGTTCTGGTGGTGTCGGTATAGGATTAGATAAGTCCCCCTTCTCACTGTCCCATCTTAACATCATTGTTGTTCTGGTGGTGTCGGTATAGGATTAGATAAGTCCCCCTTCTCACTGTCCCATCTTAACATCATTGTTGTTCTGGTGGTGTCGGTATAGGATTAGATAAGTCCCCCTCCTCACTGTCCATCTTAACTCATTGTTTCTGTGTGTCGTATAGGATTAGATAAGTCCCCCCCTCATGTCCATCTTAACATCATTGTTGTTCTGGTGGTGTCGGTATAGGATTAGATAAGCCCCCTTCTCACTGTCCCATCTTAACATCATTGTTGTTCTGGTGGTGTCGGTATAGGATTAGATAAGTCCCCCTCCTCACTGTCCCATCTTAACATCATCGTTGTTCTGGTGGTGTCAGTATAGGATTAGATAGGTCCCCCTTCCCCCACTTCCTTGGGATGGTTATCCCCGTCGGCCATATCACCTGAGGTGGGTGTCGACGTAAAAACTGAACCCAATCAATCAATCAATCAATGCCAACGCCAGAGGGTCCCAGTAGCTCAGTTTATTTGAGCGTCGGACTCATATGCTAATGGTTGCGGGTTCGAATCCCGGAGGTGCGCTACATTAAAACTGGCCTTCTCACTGTCCCATCTTAAATGTCATTGTTCTTCTGGTGGTGTCAGTATAGGATCGTGTCCATCTATATGGCATCTGTAGCGTCAGCACACTTATGACATTTTATTCTGGCGGATAGGTGCCGGAGTCAAAGGGTTAATAGCTAGCTACACCGGACTCGTAAGCACTAAGACTACATAGCAAGTAATGTGATTCATGACGTACTGGTGTGTGTGTGTGTGTGAAACGGATACTGTGAGGAAAATGTGAAACCATACAGAAAATGGAAGCGCAACAACAAGGAAACAAAAGCTTAAACAGATATATGACTAATGTATGTATATCAGGAACCAGAAAAAAATAAACACACACGAAAGACGAATAAAAAAGCGTCTTTAATACAAGACAAGACAGGCTCAAATTTTCGGACAACTGGCCTTTTGTCAAGTGTGAGATTACAAACAAATAAACACCAGGTACAAAAATCAGGAGAAAAAGACTGAAACTTCTCTGCTGCTTCGTCCAGTGTAAGAAAAGGAATAAACTGACTAAGATGATATGGATGTAATCTTACACTTGACAAAGGCTAGTTGGCCGAAAATTTGCGCCTGTCTTGTCTTGTTGTATTAAATACGCGTTCTTATTCTTTTTTCGTGTTTTTTCTGGTTCCTGTTTGCTTGAACGCGGGCAGTCACACTTGTTTTGAGTAGGTACATCAGTTCCAGTTTCTCAAGATAGCGTCTACAGACTCAGAACAAACACCATTTGCATTGACGCTGCAGATGCCATACGATAGATAAGATCCAAAATAATCATAGCATAATCCAAATACCTGCACATAAACCCTTTGCACTGGTATGGTCATGGGAAATCCTACTTATTGTATGGCTTCTTTGTCTAGACTTGTATTTGGAAAAAAGTAGAGGCCCACCCAGGGGAAGAATCCACGACCATTAGGTTATTAGCATGGCGATATAACCAACTGAGCTAGTTGGGCCACGAAGTGTAATGTTTAAGGCTTCTGTTAAAAGGATAGTTTACCGATATGGCCCATTATGATTATAAAAGGATAGTTTACAGATATGGCCCATTATGATTATAAAAGGATAGTTTACAAATATGGTACAAATATGGCCCATTATGATTATAAAAGGATAGTGTACAGATGTGGCCCATTATGATTACAAAAGGATAGTTTACAGATATGGCCCATTATGATTATAAAAGGATAGTTTACAGATATGGCCCATTATGATTACAAAAGGATAGTTTACATATATGGCTCATTATGATTATCAAAAGATAGTTTACAGATATGGTCCATTATGATTACAAAAGGATAGTTTACAGATATGGTCCATTATGATTACAAAAGGATAGTTTACAGATATGGCCCATTATGATTACAAAAGGATAGTTTACATATATGGCTCATTATGATTATCAAAAGATAGTTTACAGATATGGTCCATTATGATTACAAAAGGATAGTTTACAGATATGGTCCATTATGATTACAAAAGGATAGTTTACAGATGTGGTCCATTATGATTATAAAAGGATAGTTTACAGATATGGTCCATTATGATTATAAAAGGATAGTTTACAGATATGGTCCATTATGATTATAAAAGGATAGTTTACAGATGTGGTCCATTATGATTATAAAAGGATAGTTTACAGATATGGTCTATTATGATTACAAAAGGATAGTTTACAGATATGGTCCATTATGATTACAAAAGGATAGTTTACAGATATGGTCCATTATGATTACAAAAGGATAGTTTACAGATATGGTCCATTATGATTACAAAAGGATAGTGTACAGATATGGTCCATTATGATTACAAAAGGATAGTTTACAGATATGGTCCATTATGATTACAAAAGGATAGTTTACAGATATGGTCCATTATGATTACAAAAGGATAGTTTACAGATATGGTCCATTATGATTACAAAAGGATAGTTTACAGATATGGTCCATTATGATTACAAAAGGATAGTTTACAGATATGGTCCATTATGATTATAAAAGGATAGTTTACAGATATGGTCCATTATGATTATAAAAGGATAGTTTACAGATATGGCCTATTATGATTATAAAAGGATAGTTTACAGATGTGGTCCATTATGATTATAAAAGGATAGTTTACAGATGTGGCCTATTATGGTTATAAAAGGATAGTTTACAGATGTGGCCTATTATGATTATAAAAGGATAGTTTACAGATGTGGTCCATTATGATTATAAAAGGATAGTTTACAGATGTGGTCCATTATGATTATAAAAGGATAGTTTACAGATGTGGCCTATTATGATTATAAAAGGATAGTTTACAGATATGGTCCATTATGATTATAAAAGAATAGTTTACAGATGTGGTCCATTATGATTATAAAAGGATAGTGTACAGATGTGGTCCATTATGATTATAAAAGGATAGTTTACAGATGTGGTCCATTATGATTATAAAAGGATAGTTTACAGATATGGCCCATTATGATTACAAAAGGATAGTTTACAGATATGGTCCATTATGATTACAAAAGGATAGTTTACAGATGTGGTCCATTATGATTATAAAAGGATAGTTTACAGATATGGTCCATTATGATTACAAAAGGATAGTTTACAGATATGGTCCATTATGATTACAAAAGGATAGTTTACAGATATGGTCCATTATGATTATAAAAGGATAGTTTACAGATGTGGTCCATTATGATTATAAAAGGATAGTTTACAGATATGGCCTATTATGATTATAAAAGGATAGTTTACAGATGTGGTCCATTATGATTATAAAAGGATAGTTTACAGATGTGGCCTATTATGGTTATAAAAGGATAGTTTACAGATGTGGCTTATTATGATTATAAAAGGATAGTTTACAGATGTGGTCCATTATGATTATAAAAGGATAGTTTACAGATGTGGTCCATTATGATTATAAAAGGATAGTTTACAGATGTGGCCTATTATGATTATAAAAGGATAGTTTACAGATATGGTCCATTATGATTATAAAAGGATAGTTTACAGATGTGGTCCATTATGATTATAAAAGGATAGTGTACAGATGTGGTCCATTATGATTATAAAAGGATAGTTTACAGATGTGGTCCATTATGATTATAAAAGGATAGTTTACAGATATGGCCCATTATGATTACAAAAGGATAGTTTACAGATATGGTCCATTATGATTACAAAAGGATAGTTTACAGATGTGGTCCATTATGATTATAAAAGGATAGTTTACAGATGTGGCCCATTATGATTATAAAAGGATAGTTTACAGATGTGGTCCATTATGATTATAAAAGGATAGTTTACAGATATGGTCCATTATGATTATAAAAGGATAGTTTACAGATGTGGTCCATTATGATTATAAAAGGATAGTTTACAGATATGGCCCATTATGATTACAAAAGGATAGTTTACAGATATGGTCCATTATGATTACAAAAGGATAGTTTACAGATGTGGTCCATTATGATTATAAAAGGATAGTTTACAGATATGGTCCATTATGATTAAAAAAGTATAGTTTACAGATATGGCCCATTATGATTATAGTTTCAATCAAGAATTCACAGATAAGGTCCATTACGTTTAAGATGACATTGAAAAGTTCACTAATTGGGACCATTGTGTTCAGATGACACTTAAAAGAAACATTTACAGGCACATCCATTATGTTTAAAATGACAGTTAAAAGAGAAGTTTACAGAAACAATCATTGTTAAAAGAATAGTTTACAGACACAACCTTTATGTTTAAGATGACACTTAAAAGAAACATTTACAGGCACATCCATTATGTTTAAAATGACAGTTAAAAGAGAAGTTTACAGAAACAATCATTGTTAAAAGAATAGTTTACAGACACAACCATTATGTGTAAGACGACAGTTAAAAGAAAAGTTTACAGGCACAACAATTATTTTCAAGATGGCAC
>CM060315.1:20559236-20584236 GCA_030674185.1 Monoplex corrugatus | reverse complement strand
GGTCTGAAGTTGTGTGTCTGGTTTGGGGAAGGTTCAGTGTGAATTTACGATATTTTTTGGTCAGAGAAATGTCAATTGTGGTTGAGCTGTATTTGTAGGGATATGTTTGCTGACAGTGAAACATGTGCATTGTCATTGTCACACACAAAGACACAGACACAGACACAGGCACAGACACAGACACACACAGACACACACACACACACACACACACACACCACACACACACACACACACACACACACACACACACACACACTACACACACTACACACACACACACACACACACACACAAACCCCACACACATACTCACACCACACACACACAACACACATATATACATAACTTAATACATAGATACATGCATACACACACAAGCACAACACACACAAACACACACATGGATATATACATACATAGGTAGATTCATACATATATACATACATACATACATACATACATATATACATACACACATATATACCTACATACATACATACATACACACATATATACCTACATACATACATACATATATAGATACATGCATACATACATACATACATACATACATACATACATACATACATACATACACACGCATTCACAAACACACAAACACACAAACGCACACACAAATACACACAACCCCCTACTGCCACACACACATATAACACTATCTCCTCCTCACCTCCCATCCCCTACACAATACACACACAGTCCCATCCCCACCCCCATCTCCCACACACACACACACAATCCCCTCCACACCTCTCACATACATACACACACACACCCTCCTTCACAACCTCAACCACTCTGTAATACTCTTCTTTCAGCCGTTCAGTATTTGAAGTCATGGCAGAGAATCAAGCAAAAGACTTATGACAAGTCACAAGAGCACTGGACAGAGAAGGGGAGAAGGAAAAGATTCAGTCAGCCCCAGTGTAAACATTACTGAAGAAGAAACGTGAAAGAGCCTGGATGTCTCCCATTTCGCTCTTTTGGCCTCAAGATGGGCATGTAAAGAAGACAGAGAGAGCTGATGGCACTGTTGCTGCAAACGTTAGAGACAGACCAATTTGCAGGCATCGGGTCTGAAGTTGTCTGTCTGTTTTGGGAGGAGTCAGTGTGAATTTATGACATTTTTGCCAGAGAAATATCAAGAACCAGAAACACATACACAGACACACACATACACACACACACACACACACACACACACACACACACACACACACACACACACACACACACACACACACACACACACACACACACACAAAAGACTGAGAACGCGTATTTAATACAACTGGCCTTTGTCAAGCGTAAGATCACAAACAAACAAACACCAAATACAAAAATTAGGAGAAAAAGACTGAAATGTCATTGCTGCCGAACCATCCTGCCACTCTTCTCCCTGAAACATACTGAAGATAAGAAAGCATTTGCCAGATCTACCATCATCCAAGTGACATCTTCACCTACCCGTCTCTGTAGTCAAGAGGACAAAGCAGCTGAACACGTGAGTGGCAGCGATGTTGTGGAGCGACATATGATTTGACTGACTACAACTCTACTGACCATTACCAAACTCCTAGCCTCTGGCAGGGTTAAAAACCCCCAAAAAAGACCCAAACCAAACCAAACCAAACCAAACCAAACCAAAACAAAAAAAAACCTTCAAAAACCAGCATCAGCCCGAACCCACCACCACCACCACCACCCAAAAACCCCCCCCCAAAAAACACACAAAAAACTGGCCACTTTCATCTCCAGATGTCGCCTGACCACACAGACGATGAACGAAAGTCGAATACCCATCTCTGACACAAACCAGTTTTAAAGTATGGTACAGTCCACATAATCATTTTTTACTTTTTCTTTCCCTTCACTTTTTATTACTCAGAACTTTCAGTTATTCCATGTTTGCAATGTGGCTGAAAACCAACCCAGACTGTTGTGACAAGCGACGAAAGTGAAGACTTGTGAAGGGGGGGAAGCCTTTTATACAGACCCAGTGTAAATATTACTGAAGAAGAAATGTGAATAAGCCTAGATACCCCCCCATACCACTCTTTTTGCCCCGAGCTGGGTGGGTGTTTTATGGAGAGAGAGCCGATTCCACTCTGGAAAAAGCGAATGACAGAACGATTTGTCATGTCATTTTAAAGTTGTCTCTTTCACTTTTGGGAAAGATTCTTGTAGGTTTATGACTCATTTTTGTCAGAGAAATGTCAAGTTGTGATTGAACTGTTCAGATGCTGATGTGCTCACTGACAATGAATCATATGTTGTATCTTTAGTGTCTATGAAAACAGTTTGTTAGTACTTATCAGGCTTTAGTTTCAGGCTGATTGACAAGGCATTTCAGAACGTTGTTAATACCGTAAAATTCATGCGCCACACCACGAATGACATGTAACCAGAGTACAAAATATATGACGGATAACTTCAGCCTGCTTGTAAATTTTATCCTTTTGATTCCCGTATCCTATCCACCACTGCAAAACTTAACTCTTTGACTCCCTCACCACACCCACAACTGCTGCAGGAAGCTGGTGAGTAGGTAAGGGAGTCAGAGGTTAAGGTTTTGCTTTGCTAGCATGGTTGACATGCAGGATGATGGTGGACAGGGTGTGGGAGTCAAAGGGTTAATGTTCTTTGAATTTACGCTCTGTTATACAAAAGCCAGCCAGCCTGCCAAAAGAGAGTTCTGGAGATTGTGCAAAAACATTATATGAATTCATGAACCAGAAAAAAAAAACACGAAAAAAGAATAAGATGGCGTATTTAATACAACAAGACAAGACAGGCGCAAATTTTCGGCCATCTGGCCTTTGTCACACCAGACGGAGCAGCAGGGAAGAGTCAGTTTTTGGAGCATCAGGGAAGTTTCAGTTTTTTTCTCCTAATTTTTGTATCTGGTGTTTGTTTGTTTGCGATCTTACACTTGACAAAGGCCAGTTGGCCGAAAATTTGGGCCTGTCTTGTCTTGTTGTACTAAATACGCGTTCTTATTCTTTTTTCCGTTTTTTTTTCCTGTTTCTTGTTTGCTTGAACGCGGGCAGTCACACTTGTTTTGGATTTCATACGAATTCATGTAGTAAGTAATGTACATACATATTCCTATAGTCATCTGTACGTTGAATTATGCATTCATTTGCATATACATCATCATCAGTGGCTTAAATATTGCAAAATCTGACTCAACGAAACTTATGAATTCATGTAATATGCATCGCAGATTATTCCTATAGTCATATGTAAGTTGAATTTATGCATTCATTTGCATATATATTATCATCAGTTGCATACATATTGCAAAATCTGATTCGATGCCAAATTTTCTTACCGACCATTGTACTGTCTGGAGCCTGCTAACAAATGATTCCACAGACGCTTCTATTTTCTTTGCAGGAGAAAAACGAAAGAAACGTTTTGAGAGAAAGATGCGCTTGTTAAGAACAAAAAACAAACAACCAACAACAATAAAGACAAGAACTACTACCATCACTTCAACACCACCACAACTACCAACAATAACAATAAGAAACAAGTTTTTTTCCCAAGTACAAGATTGTGGTAACTGTTACAGTCTGCACCTGGTAATGTTTTTGCTATCAATAAAGAATTTTAAAATCTTTTATTTTTCAGGATGGGATCAATTTGATTTGTGTACTGTCTCCTGGGTTCATCTGTTCCATTTTATTCTGCTAGTTGCTCAAACAAGTGTTTACTATTATAATGCATTTACATGTCCCCTTTCATTTCACGTCCCATGGTCCAACTACGTCATATATTTTTCCTGTCCCTTGCATTAATTAAAATTTTAATGTCCTGTGATTTACATGGAGCCTTGGCTGCTTCTAATTCCCATAGAAGTGGTCAATTTTTCTCTCAGTACTTGCGGATGCTGGTGCATATACTTGAAGATGTAGATATCAAATGGCTTGCCCTCAAATCCAGTAAAACTAGGTCTGATCCAGCCCATTATCCTTTGACAGACTTTGACTTGTCATTTTCCATTACGATGCCTGCCCTTCGTTCATGTGTGTCCCTACCAGAACAGACATTATTTCATGCTTGCCCAATATTTTCCTGCCTGCTCCCTTCCATCTCACCTTCCCTAGTCCTAAAATATTGATGTTTAGTCTATATATGGCTGGGTATGATTTTCGAGGGATGATACGATGGTGGTTTCCCGTTGGCTTCCACCAGTTTTTGTACGGATTGTCAGCTAGTCTTTGTCGTTCCCACGACTACCCAGAAGGCCGTGGGGGTGATTTTCTTTCAGGGTTTACTCCCTTAACATAAGACATTGCTTGAAAATAATATCTGCTGCTGCAGCACGAGCAAGAACGAGAACAACGAAAACAAGAAGAAGAAGAAGAAGAAGAAGAAGTAGAAGAAGAAGAAGAGGAAGAAGAAGAAAAAGAAGAAAAAGTAAAAGAAGAAGAAGAAGAATAAGTAGCAGTAGTAGTAGTGGTAGTATAGTAGTAGAAGAAGAAGTAGAAGAAGAAGAAGAAGAAAGAAGGATAAGAAGAAGAAGAAAAAGAAGAAGAAGAAGAAGGCAGAAAATACCACCATTACCAGCACCACCAGCACCATCACCATTAACGACAACAACAACAATAGCATCAGTAGTAGTAGTAGGCCTCCTTCGGTCATAACTGACCATGGACAAAGTACATCCGTTCTAATGTCTAGATGGGCTGTCTGCTTGGTCCAAGCAGCGTCGCCTGTGACTGTACAGACCAATGCGAGAGAGGCAGTCTCTGTCGCAGCGGTCGCATGTGTATGCTGATGCTGGTCTGTTGGCTGTCATCCCTTTTCTGCGAACTCGCTTTTCTGCTGCAGCAGCTGACAGTTTGTCCTCACCAATCCGCAGCTGTTTCTTGAGAGTAGTTCTCCAGCTGTTGCGGTCGTCTGCGAGGTCCTCCCAGGACTCAGTGTTGATCTCAAGCGCCTTCATGTCACGCTTGCAAACGTCTTTGTATCTCAGCTGTGGGCGGCCAATGTTTCTCTGCCCTGTGGCAAGCTCACCATAAAGGATGTCTTTTGGGATGCGACCATCTTCCATGCGGCGAACGTGGCCCAACCAGCGCAGCCGACGCTGTCTCAGCATGGTATGCATGGTTGGGAGGCCAGCGCAGGTTAGGACTTCGGTGTTGGTCACCTTGTCTTGTCAGGAAATGCCAAGTATGCGCCGTAGGCTTCTCAGGTGGAAGGTATTGAGCCTTTTCTCCTGATGAGCATGCGTGGTCCACGCCTCGCTGCCATACAGCAAGGTGCTGAGGACACAGGCGTTGTATACAGCCATCTTTGTCTTTGTGGTCAGCTTGGGATTTGTCCACACCCTTTGTGTGAGGTGGGCTAGTGTTGTGGCTGCCTTCCCGATCGTCTTGTCGACCTCTGTGTCAAGGGAGAGGTTATCGGTGATGGTGGACCCAAGATATGTGAATTCATGGATGGCTTCAAGCTCGTAGTCATCAATGGTGATGGCTGGTGGAGATGGCGTGTCTTGGCCCAGGACGTTTGTCTTCTTAAGACTGATGGTCAGACCAAAATCTTTGCAGGCCTGGGAGAAGCGGTCCATTAGTGACTGCAAGTCCCGCTGAGTATGGGTCACAACTGCGGCATCGTCGGCAAATAGCATGTCTCTGATGAGGGCTTCACGGACCTTTGTCCTTGCTCTGAGGCGGGCGAGGTTGAAGAGCCTGCCATCTGATCTGGTCCGCAGGTGGATCCCTTCTTGCGCTGTGCTGAACGCATGCCTCAGGAGGAGAGCGAAGAAGATTCCAAAGAGGGTTGGGGCCAGGACGCAGCCTTGTTTCACACCGCTGCGTACGTCGAAGGGCGTGGAGAGGTTTCCGTTGAACTGCACCATCCCTTTCATGTTTGAGTGGAAGGACTCAATTAAGCTGTGCAGTTTGGGGGGGCAGCCGATTTTTCGGAGAGCCCTGAAAAGGCCATCTCTGCTGACTAGGTCAAAGGCCTTGGTGAGGTCAATGAATGCCACATACAGGGGCATCCGCTGCTCTCTGCACTTCTCCTGGATTTGGCGAAGGGAGAAGACCATGTCTACCGTGGATCTCTCTGCCTCGAAAACCACACTGTGATTCCAGGTAGACGCGTTCAGCCAGTTTCTGCAGGCGGATTAGGAGGACCCGAACGTAGACTTTTGCCAACAATGCTGAGGAGCGAGATACCTCTGTAGTTGTTGCAGTCGCTCCTTTCGCCCTTGTTTTTGTACAGGGTGACGATCTTGACGTCCCTCATGTCCTGTGGTACAGCTCCCTCATTCCAACACTGACAGAGAACTGCGTGCAAAGGGTGCAGAAGAGAAGTCTTGCAGTGCTTGATGAGGTCTGGGGGAATTCCGTCGTTGCCAGGTGCCTTCCCTGATGCCAGACTATCAATGGCCTTGCTGAGTTCGTCCGCAGTTGGCTCTGCGTCAAGTTCTTCCATTACTGGCATGCACTTGATGGCATCGAGGGCTAAGGGGGACACCATGTTCTGTGTGGAGTAGAGGTCGGAGTAGTGTTCCGCCCATCTTTCCATCTGTTGGCTAGGATTGCTGATTACTTCCCCAGTGGAGGATTTGAGGGGGGCGATCTTGCTCTGTGTTGGTCCCAGTGTCTTCTTGATGCCATCATACATTCCTCGGATGTTGCCTCTTTCAGCAGCACTCTGTATCTCTTCGCTGAGCTCTGTCCAGTACTCGTTTGCGCAGCGCCTGGCGTTAAGCTGAACCTTACTTCTGGCAGACCTGAGGATTTGCAGGTTCTTCTCACTGGGTGACCGCTTATACTTGGTTAGTGCGGCACGCTTGGCCTCAACAGTGGGAGTCATCTCTGATGATTTGGCCTCAAACCAGTCGTGGGACTTCACAGTTTTCTTCCCAAAGGTGGCCATAGCAATGCGGTGCATGGTGTCTCGTAGCGTTTCCCATCTCTCAGTGGCAGTCTCTGGGCTGCAATGCATCGTATTCTCTCTGAAAGGCCTCTGCGAACTGTTCTACAAGATCTGGCTGAGACATCTTGCTGACGTCAATGCGAGGGTTCCCTTGTTTCTTTGAGCAGTGGAACTTCTTTGGTTGCAGCCTGATCTTGCAACATACCAGAGAGTGGTCTGTGTCGCAGTCTGCGCTGTGATAAGAGCGAGTGTGGAGAACGTTTTTGATAGCGGCACGTCTTACAAGGATCAAATCCAGTTGGTGCCAATGTTTTGAGCGGGGATGCCTCCAGGAGACTTTGTGCTGAGGCTTCGTCTTGAAGAAGGAGTTGGCGATGCACAGTTCATGGCAGGCGCAAAACTCAAGCAGTCGCTGTCCATTCTCATTCATTTTCCCCACTCCAAAGGAACCGAAGCAGAAGGGCCATGAGTAATTGTCTGCACCCACTCTGGCGTTGAAGTCGCCCAGGAGAACAAGTTGTTCTGTCCTGGGGATGTTCCTTATGGTTGATGCAAGATTTTCGTAGAACTCATCCTTGGTGTCTGGAGAGGCGGACAGAGTTGGGGCCTAAACGCTGATGAGAGTGACATAGCCTTCGGTGGTGTTGAGGCGGAGAGTCAAGAGTCGTTCTGAACCGCCGCTGCCTGGTTCAATCATGTTCAGCAGGCTATTCCTTACTGCAAAGCCTACTCCGTGCTCTCTTGGGGCATCAGAACTCTTTCCTTGCCAGAAGAAGGTGTAGTCCCTTTCCTTTAGTGTTCCTGAGTCAGCCAGCCGTGTTTCCTGCAGAGTGGCAATGTCCACATTGAGCCTCTTTAGTTCGCTGTTTATGACGGCGGTTTTTCTGGCGTCGCTGATGTCTTGCAGATCTTGGGAGAGCCCAGGCATCATTGTTCGGACATTCCAACAGCCCAGTTTCACTGCTGATCCTTTTCCTGATCCGTTTCTTGAATTTGAATTTTTCTTTTTGTTTGGTGCGGTAATTAACGACCTGCTTGTCAGATTTTCTCCTAATCTTCATGCACCCAATGAAGAAGGCAGGTTGTGGCGGGACAGCACCTAACTGGCTGGGGGCTGCCCAGCTTAGGCGGGCGGTAGCTGTCCAGTAAGACACGAAGGTCTCTCTCCCACCGTCAAAAGCAACCCCTGGCGTCAGCTCTACGCCAGTTGAGCAATGACTTATCACGGTATCTGTTGCTTCCCGTGTTGTGCCGACATTAGTGTTAGTAGCGAGGCTGGAGTGTCCTCTCTAGGTCGTAGGTGCAGAGTGTTTGTGGATGAATGGACGGATGTAAGCCTGGGCAGTGTAATATGGAAGACAGGCTGTTGCCCATGCAACTTGTCCGCCCTCTCCACCTCGCTGACAGATCCAAAGGAACAGCAGGGCTGTTACGTTTTGGTGCCAACGCGGCCGCAGGAGCTGCCGGAAAGTGACAAAGTTTGCCATCCAACCGCCTTAGGGGCCCCACACCGGATTTACTGTCAGGGTTTACTCCCTTAGCTAGATGGCCGCGGGTAGCTCTCCAGAGCTGGCGCCCTTTGATGGATCTAATTTATTTCCACCAGGGTTTCTAGCCACCCTCCTCACCATCCTCCTGAGAGGACTGGTGGGGTTGCTGGTTTAGTCGCCAGCAATTCGACCCTGTGACAGGTAGTACTGGGTTCCAGGTTACCAGTAGCGGATACATCTATCCGACCTGACAATAGCATCAACATCAGCAGTAACAATAACAACGACAACAACAACAACAACAATACCAAAAATTCATCCTACGTACCAGCACTTCAAAATTTGCAGTAACAACAACAACAACAATAGCATCAACATCAGCAGTAACAATAACAACAACAACAACAACAATAACAATAATGCTACCAATTTTGAAGAACAAGGTCTCCCAACAGTGTAAAAATCGCTACTCACAGTTCCGTAGCTTTCGATGGCGTTCTCGCCATCTTCGTCAACTGTGAGTAACTGTGAGTAGCGATTTTTACACTGTTGGGAGACCTTGTTCTTCAAAATTGGTAGCATTATGTCTACCCCCCAACTGTTGAAACTTCCCCTACGTCTCATTCGCGATTACGATCGGACGATCATCACTACCTTTCGTGAATCAGAGAAATTACACCGCTCCCTAGCGAAGTTCAGGAACCATCTACACTTCACACTGCACTGCAAACATCACGGCGTCTTTCCCACCAGCCTAAAAATCAAAACTTCGATGAAAGGAACAGCAGCAAATAATATCATCAATCAGGCACAACGAGCACTCATGAACGAAAGCATCAAGCAAATCAACACCCGCATCACTTGTCTGGAAGGGAAAATCCAAGACCTCGAGGAAAGACTGAGCTCTAGCACACTACCAGATGCTATGCTCTCCGAAATCAAAGAGTGGCTAAACAACACACGACGAATAGAATGGGACAAAGTACGCCAACGCCATCGAAAGAAATTCGAACTTCTAGCACCAAAAAACAACAGGAGACAACAGAATGACAAAAGCGAGATTACACCTGTACCGGAAGAAACAAAAAGAAAGACCAAAGAGAGGTGGGTGATCAATCTATCAGATCGCCAACTCACTAAACCAGAACAGGAAGTACTAGAGAAAGGACTAAATTTCGCCGTAGCCCCTAACAAGCTTCCAGTGGTAGACCTCATCACAAGCATTGAAACAGCTTGCAGGTATATTGGCCCTAATTCAGAAGAAGCCACACACTTAAGATCAGACTGTGTCAGAATCATGAAACAGGCCAAACTACCGAAATCCAACTTAACACCGGACCAAAGACGGGCTCTGGCGGATTTAAAGAACGAACACGCCACGATGATCCTACCAGCTGACAAAGGTCGTGCCACAGTCATCATGCCTAGACCCATGTACTATGAGAAGGCAAGCAAACTTCTGGAAGATACTACAACATATGAACGCCTCAAGAAAGATCCTACTTCCAAGTTTTCCAACAAACTGAAAGACACACTGAAACGCCTGAAAGAGACGGACCGCCTGTCATTAGAACAGTACAGGAAATTATACCCAACTGTGTCCGACGTCCCCAAGTTCTATGGTCTACCCAAAGTCCACAAGAAAGAAGTCCCCCTCCGTCCCATAGTCGCATCCAGAGGTTCCATCATGTATGAGACGGCTAGATTTGTGGCGGACATCCTATCACCTCTCGTAGGACACACAGATCATCACATCCACAACAGTGCTGACCTAGTGGAAAAACTGAGTAACTACACCCTCGCTCATGATGAACTCCTTGTGTCATATGATGTCTCTGCCCTATTTACCAGCGTACCAGTGAAAGAAAGCATAGAGATCATACGCCGAAGGTTACAAAACGACCAAACCCTCCACCAACGTACATCTCTCACAGTGGACGACGTATGTGAACTCTTGTCCTGCTGCCTCACCACCACCTACTTCACCTTCCAAGGTGAATTCTACCAACAAAAAGAAGGAGCAGCCATGGGCTCCCCAGTAAGCCCAATAGTAGCCAACCTGTTCATGGAGGATTTTGAAGAGAAAGCATTGGCTTCTTTCCACTCCCCACCACGATACTGGGGGCGCTACGTAGGCGACACCATGACTATCCTCCCCCAGCAACTGGTCGAACAGTTCACAGAACATCTGAACAACCAACACCCAGCCATCAAATTCACGAGGGAAGTGGAACAGAACAACTCCATAGCCATGCTGGACACCCTCATCACCAGAACTGATGGCATTCTATCCTTCTCGGTCTACCGTAAACCAACTCATACGGACCAATATTTACAGTTCGACAGCCACCAGCCCCTTGAACACAAACTGGGAGTGATTCGAACCCTTACCCACAGAGCTAACACCATATGCAGTACCCAAGAGGCAAAAGACAAGGAGACAAACCACCTGAAAAAAGTGCTCACCATCTCGGGCTACAAAAAGTGGGCCTGGAACAGCCCGGGAGGCAGGAAATCCAACACCGCATCCCAACAGCCAGTGAAACAACACCAGCGCAAGGGACACATCACCATCCCATACGTAGGAGGTGTGAGTGACGCTCTGTCCAGAAAGATCAGAAAACTGGGGGTGGCTGTACATTCCAAACCTTCCAACACCATACGCAGCCAGCTGGTCACCCCCAAGGACAAAACCAGCAAACTCGACAAAGCTGGCATTATATACAGAATAGACTGCCAGGACTGTAACCAACATTATGTCGGTGAAACTGAACGCCCCCTTCAGAAGAGACTAACAGAACACAAGAGGGACTCTTCTCCAGTAGGAGCTCACCTACACGCCGAAAAACATCAATTCAGTGCGGACAATGTCAACATCCTGGACAGAGAAAATAAGTGGTTCCAGCGAGGAGTCAAGGAGGCCATCTACATCGCAGCCACCAACCCCCCGCTCAACAGGGACCGGGGCCGTTACACCCTGCCCCCGGTGTACCATTCTCTGATTCGATCTCGTGAACTGGGTTCATCCCATGTTCGCGAGATCTGAGTAGAGATTCACGCAGACAGCATTAGAGCGCTGACGAAGATGGCGAGAACGCCATCGAAAGCTACGGAACTGTGAGTAGCGATTTTTACACTGTTGGGAGACCTTGTTCTTCAAAATTGGTAGCATTATAACAATAACAATACCAAAAATTCATCCTACGTACCAGCACTTTAAAACTTCCGGAGTTCTTATTAACCAGACACAATGTCAGTCGAGTCATTTATCATTATTGTAAATCTACAACACCCACTTCCTATGGTGTGTGTGTGTGTGGAGAACAGTGGCAGAATGGTTCAGACGTTCGCCTGCCAATAACTAAACTCGAAGTCCCAGGGTTCGTTTCCCGTTGAGGCCTTGACTTTTCTCCTCAGTTTGACCGGAAAATCCAACTGAACGTCTAGTCCTTCGGAAGGGGACGAAAAAAGAGTCGGACCCGTGTGCCTTTTGGGCTGCGCCCGCTGAAGATCCCACGCAGTTGAAAATCGTGAGGAGCAGGGCATTCGGCCGACTGCCCTGGTATGGAATATTGGAGAGTTGGATATTTCCCACGTCACTTCCACTGAAGGCCAAGTAGCCTTCTCGCCTTTCTGAAGTTTTGGTTAAAAAAAAATGGCGCTGCATTGCAACGACGCGCTCTCAAAGGGGAGAGCAGCCTGAGTTTTACATGGTAAATCCACTGTGACAAAAAGAAATTAATAATAATAATAATAATAATAATAATAATAATAATAACAACAATGATGATAATGATGATCATAATAATAACAATAACTACAATAATAATGATGATGACGATAAACATAATAATGATAATAATAATATAACAACAACAACAACAACAAACTACAATGTTGATGATCATGATGATGATAATAGTGATAATAGTAGTAATGATGATAATGATGATGATAATGATGATGATAATAATAATAATAACATAATAATAATAATAATGATAATAATAATGATAATAATAATAATAATCATGATCATGATCACGATCATGATCATGATGGTAACAACAACAACAACAATAATAATGACGATGACAATAAAAATAGTATATGAATCATGAGCAAACAGGATCTCCTTCCGTACACACGTGTGTATATTTCAAACAGGTACCACGCATATTGCTTCATACTCATCTGATTCCATCTCCACCCTTACTCCCTCTCTGCTCCACATCACCACCACCCCCCACCCCCCAACACGCACACATTTTTTTTCTTTGAACGAATATTAGAGAGGGGGGTGGGCGGGGAGAAAACAGTACCCACAAACTATCATCTCTCTCTCTCGTCTCTCTCTCTCTTTCTCTCTCTCTTTTTTCTCTCTTTTCTCTCTCTTTCCCTCTCTCTTCTCTCTCTCTTTCTCTCTCTCTCTCACTCTTTCTCTCTCTCTTTTCTCTTCTCTCCTCTCTTTCTCTCTTCTTTTCTCTTTTCTCTCTCTCTTTCTCTCCTTCTCTCTCTTTCTCTCTCTTCTCTCTCTTTCTCTCTCTTCCTCTCTTCTCTCTCCTCTCTCTCTCTCTTTCTCTCTCTCTCTTTCTTTCTCTCTATTTCTCTCTCTCTTGCTCTCTCTCTCTTTCTTTCTCTCCTCTTTTCTCTTTCTTTCCCTCTCTCTCTCTTTCTCTCTCTCTTTCTCTCCTTCTCTCTCTTTCTCTCTCTCTCTCTTTCTCTCTTTTCTCTCTCTCTGTATTAACCAACCCAGTTTAAAAACTGCACGCCATGCTATCACACTTTTCTTCCTCCCTCCCCCTCCCCCTCCCCTTGTTCTTTTATAATACTCCCTTCAGCGATTTCGTGTTTGCGGCATGGCTGAAAAACAAACATCGACTTTTGTGAGAAGCAACGAAGCAGATTGTAAGGATGGGGTGTGGGGTGGGGTGGGGTGTGGGGGAGGAGGGGTTGAGTGGGGGTGGGGGGGGGAGAGTTTCATACAGACCCAGAGTAAACACTGATGAAGAAAAAAAAAAGAAACGTGAATTAGCCTGCAGACCAACCCTCTCCCTCTGTCTGTCTGTTTGTCTGTCTGTCTGTCTATCTGTCTCTCTGCTCTGTCTATCTCATACACACACATATGTGATATCATAATTCAGATCTCTCTCTCTCTTTCTCTGTCTGTCTGTCTGTCTCTGTGTCTCTGTCTGTCTGTCTCTGCCTCTCTCTGCTCTGTCTATCTCATACACACATACATATGATATCACAATTCAGATCTGTATCTCTCTTTCTCTCTCTGTCTGTCTGTCTCTTTCTCTCTCTCTCTCTCTCTTCTCTCTCTCTCTCTCTCTCTGTGTGTGTGTGTGTGTGTGTGTGTGTGTGTGTGTGTGTGTGTGTGTGCTCTCTCTCTTTTTTCTTTTTTTCTCGAGCTTAATATTTTGAGGAGAGAGGTGATTGCACTCAAGGAAATGTTAGGGACAGAGCGATTCGCAACCACCATTTTTAAGTTGTCTGAATGTTTTTCGTTTCATTTCGTTTCTTTCTTTATTTCTTTTTTTATGAAGGTTTCATGTGTGTGTTTAATAAGATTTTGTAAGGAAAAGATCAGTTGCTGTTGAAGACTGAATATATATATATATATAATATGTATGTATGCGCACGTCACACGATCATCTGGACTGACCAAGACCGTCCTGCAGGGAACAGTACAGGGAGGGAGACGAAGAGGCAGACAGAGAAAAAGATGGGAAGACAATATTAGAGAGTGGACTGGCCTTGAATGGAACATCATTCTACGGAAAGCTGAGGACCGTGAGGAGTGGAGGAAGTTGGTTGCAAATTCTTCAGTGGTGCCCCAACGGTCAACCAGACTACGGGACTGATGATTTATGTATGTATATATATATATACATATATATATGTATATATATATATATGTATCCATCCATAAGGAGACCAGTGCATTCATCTGCACATACACACTCATCAGTGGTCCATTGGTGCATTCAGCGAAAACTGGAAGTCAACATAAATCCTATATAGATGTCTCTATACTCTGGCACATAGGGGATTCTGGACAGGGGTAGTTCCTGTGTTCTCTGGCAGCTGCATCCTACTTGTGGAATGGACGGAAACACTCTTAATCCTTTGCTTCCAGCACCCTACCCACCAACTGCAAAACTTAACCCTTTGACTCCCTCACCCTAACCAACAGTTCCCTGTAGGAAGCTGATAGATAGGGTGAGGGAGTCAAAGAGTTAAGTTTTTGCTTTGCTCTTACGGTTGACAATGCAGGACGCTGATGGGTAGGACGAGGGAATCAAAGAGTTTTAAGTTTTTGCTTTGTTAGCATGGTTGACAGTGCAGGATGCTGATGGGTAAGGTGAGAGAGTCAAAGAATCTTAAGTTTTTGCTTTGTTAGCATGGTTGACAGTGCAGGATGCTGGGGGTAGGGTGAGGAGAAGTCAAAGTGTTAAATCTCCCACAGCTGGCTCCAAGTGTCACATCCCTGTACACCGTCACAGCTGGTGGGCTAAACGATGTGAGAGGATGATGTTAACACGGTATCACTGTGTCAAAGAATTTCCCCATAGGAATCAACGGCCAGGGCGAAGGAATCGCAGAAGTTCAGCAACCTCCTGTTCACGACTAGGATAAGCCACCTGCTTGTAGAGAGGATGACAACCAGGGTCAAAGTTCACATGCCTAACAGGCTGAGTGTACCCTAGCTCGGGATCATGTATATGTATATAATAGATGTACATGTAAATATAGATATGGATATATAGATACAGGTGTATATATATGTATATATAATCTAAATATAATATACATATACATACATACATGTATATACATATATAGATACAGGTGTATATATATGTATATATGATATATGCATAATGTACATATACATATATACATGTATATACATATACACATATATATACAAATACACATACATACATATTAGTCTGTCTGGCTGTCTATCTGTACGTATATATGTATGTGCGTATGCACGTACGTGTGCATGTGTGTACTGATGTATGGATGTATGGATGTACATATGTACGTATGTATACATGTATGTATACATGTAGATATGTATGTACGTACGAACGTACGAATGTATGTATATACGAATGTTTGTCTGTCTCTGTCTGTCTGTATATATGTATGTATGTATTTATGTATGTATGTATGTATGTATGTATTATGTATGTATGTAAGTACGTACGTGTACGTATGTACGTAGTTATGTATGTATGTATTTCAGACAGACAGAGAAAGGATGACAACTTGGAACAAGGGTTATACGGTTAAAGGATGAATGTACTCTAATTCAACTTCCTCTATGTATGTGTTGCATGTCTGTGAACACCTGCACTTATTTCAATTATTTGGCTCTTCTTTTGTTTTTACTATGTTTCCTGTTACTTACTTTCATTTAAGTTTTGTCAGTGTCTGTTTTTATTGGAGTGAAAGTTTCAGTAATGATCTCTTCCTGTCAAATACAAAGAGTATTCGTTCGATATGGACCGTTTGCGCTATATAAGTGACATTATTATCACTCTCTGTCACTACTAACGAAATGATTCTACATGTTCCCATAACCTCCTCAGCAGGAGAAATACACAAGCACACGCCACAGATAATGTATACTGCGTAACAACAACATCGTCGTCGTCGTCGTCGTCGTCATCGTCGTCGTCATCATCATCATCATCATCATCATCATCATCGTTGTCGTTGTCGTCGTTGTCGTCATTGTCGTCATCGTCGTCATCATCGTCATCATCATTGTCGTCATCATCATCAACATGATGATGATAATGATGATGATCATCGTCATCATATCATCACTATCATCATCATCATCATCATCATCATCATCATCAACATCAACAACAATAAACAAAAGCGACGACAACAACAACAACAACAACAACAACAACAAAAGCAACGACAACAACAACATTAAACAACAATGACGACAACTTTGACAACGACAACGACAACCCTACCATCATTACCATTATTACAACCATCGCTACTGCTATTATTATCATTATTGCTCTTATTACGTATAATTTATATTGCTATTACTACTACTGCCACTACTGCTGCTACTGTTACCACTACCACCACCACTACTACTGCTGCTTGCTACTATTACTTTTATTACTATCACTATTGCTGCTGATACTACTTCAACCATCACCGCTACTATGATTGCTGCTATCAATAAATATCACTATTACCACTACGACTGCTGCTGTTACTTCTACTGCTAATATACTATTGTCAGTATTGCTGTTGTTGTTGTGACTACATTTGCTACTGATACTCCTGCCACTGACAACATCACTGACAGTAATACCATCGATGATAACATTGTTACAAATTATGAATCAATATAACATTCACCATCATGTGCCCTGCTGCATGGCGTTGGCGATCATGGCCCTCCATACGAATTTATCTCTTGCAACTGCAAGTACATCTCCCAATCTCTCTGTCCTCAGCCACCCTGCAAATCCGTCCAATATTTTCTACCTGGTGCTCTCTTTCCCTACAGCTTTTTATAGTTGTGACCAGGTATTCTAATTTCTCTTTCCTCATAAGATGTCCTATAAATGTTGCTTGTCGTTACTTAATTTTCTTTATTGATGATCTTTGTGTGTCTGTCTCCTTCAAGACTGTCTCGTTTGTTTTCTTTGCTGTCCATGTAACTCTCAACATTCTTCTTAGAAACCACAGTTGCCTCAATTTTGTTCTAACTTTGCGTGTTGACTGTCCACACCTCACAACCGTACAACAGCATCTGTTCTATATAACATTCAAGAACTGTCTTTCTGATGTTAATTGATAGGCATTTGTTGGTAAGAACGCTTTTCATCTTCTTGAATGCTGTTTTGGCTTGGCTGATTCTGCTGGCTATTTCTGGTGTGCATTTACCGTCTGGTGAGATGACCGTTCCCAAATATTTAAACTTGTCGACCTGTTTTAAAGTTGTGCCATTTGCTGTTATTTTGCATGAGAGGTTTTCCTGTTTTTTACCTATTTACTATGACTTCAGTCTTCTTGCTGTTTAGCTTCAGCCCTTTATTTTGCTTTCTATTTCTATTATACTCATAAGGTTTTGTGGATCTTTTTCATTTTCTGCAATTAGCACGGTGTCATCTACGTAACGAATGTTATTTATCATTCTTCCTTCAACCTTTAATCCAGGGCATTCTTCTAGATTATTCATGATGGTTTCTCTGTAAAGTGAAAACAAATCTGGTAATAGAACACGACCCTGCCTGACCCCTCTTTTGATATTTTGGAAAGAGCTTATATCGGTTTTTTTAAATAACGAATGTTAGAGCGGATAAAAACATTTCCATGATCCACCAGCATCCATCTGTATTAAACAAAGCCAGTTTTAAACTTCTCTTCAAATTAGCACACTTTACCCACACAGACCCCCACACCCCCAGCTCACCCGGCATTTTTTCATCTTATAGAAATACTCCCATTTCTTCGGCGATTTCTTGTTTGCAGTTTAGCTGAAAACAAACATGGACTTTTTTTGTGAGAAGCGTCGAAGCGAAGGGTTGTGCGGGGAAAAGACAAAAAAAAAAAAAAAGACAAAAAAAAAAAAAAGAGAAAAAAAAAGAAAGAGAGTTTCATACAGACCCAATGTAAACATTGCTGAAGAAAAAGGAACGTGAAATTCTCTCCACACCATCCATTCCTTTTATTTTGCTGTCGGCCCTCAGTTTTGGTGTGTCGTTGAGAAGAGAGTTAGTTAGTTAGTTGGTGTGGCGCTCTAGAGAAAGTTACTGACAGAATGGTTGTGCATCGTTAGTCGTGTTTGAAGTTCACTGTTTGGTTTTTGTGATGAAGTTCCGTGTGAGTTCATGGCTTAACTTTGAACTACGGAGAAATGTCAGTTGTGATTGTAGACTTTACGAGTCGAGATGGGTATATTGATAATGTGTAGTATGGTATTTATGTTGCCGTCTAGTGTAACGTTTTAAGTTTTTTTTAATGTAACACTATATATATATATATATATATATATATATATATATATATATATATATATATATATATATATATATGTGTGTGTGTGTGTGTATACATACATACATATGCATATATTTGTATATATATATATGTGTGTGTGTTGGTATATTTTACATATACACTTGTGAGAGAAAGAGAGAGGGGGATGACAGAAGGGAGAGAGAGGGGAGTGAGAGAGAGATACATACATACATACATACATACATACATGCATACATACATACATACATACATACATACATGCATACATCATACATACATAAATACATACATACATGCATACATACATACATACATACATGCATACATACATACATACATACATACATACATACATACATGCATACATACATGCATACATACATACATACATGCATACATACATACATACACACATACATACATGCATACACACATACATACATACATACATACATACATACATGCATACATACATACATACACACATACATACAGACATACAGACAGACAGACACACAGGCAGACAGACAGACAGACCGATAGACAGACAAACAGACAAACAGACAGACAGACAGAGACAAAGGCACACAGAGAGAGAGAGAGAGAGAGAGAGAGAGAGAGAGGGAGGGAGGGAGAAAGGGAGATTATGCTCACCCATTGAAATGAACTGTTTGGTTTATTCAATGTAAAGTTTCTGACTTCTGACTCTCTCTCTCTCTCTCTCTCTCACACACACACACACATACACACACACACATAAACACACACACACACACACACACACACACACACACACACACACACACACACACACACACACACACACACACACACACACAGAGAGTTGCAATAAATGTTTGCTTTCATGCTTAGCTTCACAGAACATACACACACATGATAAATCCAAACCAAACCAAACCAAACCAAACCAAACCAAACCAAACCAAACCAAACCAAACCAAACCAAACCAAACCAAACAGAACCAACTAACCAACCAACCAAAAAAAACCAACCAGCGAACCAACCAACTAACCAACCAACCAACCAACCAACCAACACGACCGACCGACCGACCGACCGACCGACCAAGCAAGCAAGCAAGCAAGCAAGCAACCAACCAACCAACCAACCAAACAACCAACCAACCAAACAACCAACCAACCAAACAACCAACCAACCAAACAACCGACCAACCAAACAACCTAACAAAAAAAACCCACCCAAACACTGAGTTTGCTCAAATTTCTTGACCAGCACTGCAGGTGGTCTGTCTCTCTGGCCTGGTTTGACACCACGATATAATTATTATGATAGTAAGCCTAGAATACAACCCTGCCACGCAGTCTCAATCTTAGAGATGGAAGTCCAAAACATCATGACCATCGTTCCCACTATCATGAAATGATCAATCGACATAGCATCGTGAACAGTGTCCCAGATTCTGCGGCCCTTCATGTCGTCATCACATGATGACTTCAGATTCCGATTTCTCTACCATTTCCACACCCTTGGTAAATTCGTATTCATTCTTGATTTCGTATTCATTCATTTCTTTTGTCATAGTAGCCAAGCCAAAACAGTATTCAAGAAGATGAAAAGCATTCTTACCAACAAATGCCTATCAATTAACATCAGGAAGACAGTTCTTGAATGTTATATAGAACCAATACTGTTGTACGGTTGCGAGGCGTGGACAGTCAACAAACAAAGCCAGAACAAGATTGAGGTAACCGAGATGTGGTTTCTAAGAAGAATGTTGAGGGTTCCATGGACAGCAAAGAAAAAAACAACCGAAACAGTCTTGATGGAGGCAGACACAAGTAGATCATTCATAAGGAAGATTAGGAAAAGACAGGAAACATTTATAGGCCATTTTATGAGGAAAGGGGAATTGGAGCACCCGGTCACAACGGGAAAGCTGGAGGGAAAGAGAGCACCGGGTAGACCCAGGGAGAAGATACTAGACGGACTTGCAGAGTGGATGGGGACAAAGAAGGTGGAAGAGATGCTAGGGGCAACGAGAGATAGAGACAGATGGAAGTCCATAATCGCCAAAGTCATGCGGCAAGGCACATGATGATGAGATTTACCATGTGAAACTCGGGCTGCTCTCCCCTTTGAAAGCGTGTCGCCGCAGTGCAGCGCCACCCAATTTTTTTTACCAAGACTTCAAACAGGCAAGAAGGCTAACTGGCCTTCAAGGAGAGGGCCTGGGAAATCAACCTATCTCTCCAATGTTTGGAGCAGGGCTGCCTAGCGAAAAGCCCTGGTCTTTCACGAATTCCAGAAGGCACACACGGGTCCGAATCGTTTTTCGTCCCCTGGAACCTGGATTTAAGTTATCGGCAGGCGAGCGTCTGAACCATTCTGCCACTCTTCTCCCTTGGACTTACATGATGCATTAGATGAAGACTTTTCTACTATTGATGATGGAACATCATCTGTTGTTGTTGTTGCTGTTGTTGTTGTTGTTGTTGCTGTTGCTGTTGTTGTTGTTCTTGTTTTTCTTGTTCTTCTTCTTGTTATTGTTTTGGCTTTTTCTGCTTTTTTGCCGTTACACACAGATACCACTTTTCAATATAAAGCTGGCTGTTGCCTGCAAACATCCAAAGGACTTAATACTACATTGAGAACCTTTTCCAAAGTTCTGGTACCTCTGTTTAGATACATCCTTGATGTGCAAATACTTGTCAGGTTTTAACATAAAAAGGTTTTAGCATTACCATAGGCTAGATAGGACCTCAGGACCTGACCAGTTCACTGGGTTTATGTGCGGGCTTAAGACTTGTGCCATGATCATTTTGGATCTTCTCCATCACATGGTGCCTGTGACGTTAACGCATATGGAATTCATTCCGACCGCGGAGATGTCATCTTAAGTTTGGTTGGTTGGTTGGTTGGTTGGTTGGTTGGTTGGTCGGACGGTCGGTTGGTCGGTTGGTTGGTCGGTCGGTCGGTCGGTTGGTTGGTTGGTTGGTTGATTGGTTGGTTGGTTGGTCGGTCGGTTGGTTGGTTGGTCGGTCGGTTGGTTTGTTTGTGTCTCAGCTTCTGCATGTCTCAGTGTCGTTAATCCCATGCGGCCCATTTCCGTTCCACAACACACTAATACTCTAATGTTTTTCTTTTAATCAAAGTACTTAGTGACATGAAGTCCACTAGAACCACAGCAGAGGAGATCCTGCACTGCTACTGGGTCACTTCGGTGGAATTCAACAAAGTCTGTTCGGATCAAACGTACCAACACATTGCCTCTTTAGCCTCACTACAAACGGTAGTCGCTCGTTCAGCAGTGCCTTTCTGATTCAATTTACTAATGCCAGTGCCTACTAAGGTTTCTCTCCCCCCAACCTATTAGTGAGCTAGACCTCTCATAAGTAGACCACCACCAGGACCCTCCATCGACAGTTCCCCATGAACCACTGAACGCCCGATTGGCAATATGGTTCAAACGTTCGCCTGCCAAAAACTAAACTCGATGTTTCAGGGTTCGTTTCCCGTTGAGACCTCCACTCTTCTCCTCAGTTTGACCAGAAAATGGAACTGAACGTCTCTTCCTTCGGAAGGGGATGAAAAACGAGTCCGACCCGCGTGCTTTCTGGATGCGCACGCTAAAGATCCCACGGCAGTTGAAAATCGTGAAGATCAGGGCATTGCCCAGCTGCCTTGGAAAAAAATCGTTGGAGAGATATTTTTATTTTCCAGGTCCCACCCTTGAAGAGCACTTGGCCTTCTTGCCTTTCTGAAAACTTGGTTAAAAATGTGAATATGAATATGAATTTGAAGCGAGGGAAAGGGATGGGCGGCACCCTCGTGGTGCTGGCCCCAGGAAAAGTTGAGGTCTCTGCCACCTCACTCCCCTACAACAACACAGAGTGCTTGTGGACTGTAGTAACTACAACAACAGGGTTATGGAACTTATCTAAGTAGGACCTCAGGACCTGGCCAGCTCATGGATTTATGTGCAGGCTTAAGGCTTGTGCCGTGATCATTCTGGATCTTCTCCATCACGTGGTATATGTGACGTTAGTGCATATGAATTTCATTCCGAACGCGAAGACGTCATCTTGAGAAATTAAAACTAAAACTAAACTGTACGTCCTTGGTCTTCCTCAGAATAAGACGGCATTAAAATGGCATGACCACATTTATATTGTTTCCCCTTCATGATTTCTCTCCCCTGCTTTCCTGTTACAACAGTCCACAAGCACTCTGTGAGTTCATGTGGGAGTCCCGTACTCTAGTTACAACAGTCCACAAGCACTCTGTGATTTCATGTGGGAGTCCCGTACTCTAGTTACAACAGTCCACAAGCACTCTGTGATTTCATGTGGGAGTCCCGTACTCTAGTTACAACAGTCCACAAGCACTCTGTGATTTCATGTGGGATTCCGTACACTAGTTACAACAGTCCATAAGCACTCTGTGATTTCATGTCGGAGTCCTCTACTTTCTAGTTACTACAGTCCATAAGCACTCTGTGATTTCATGTGGGAGTCCCGTACTCTAGTTACACCAGTCCACAAGCACTCTGTGATTTCATATCGAAGTCCCCTACTTTCTAGTTACAACAGTCCACATGCACTCTGTGATTTCATGTCGGAGTCCCCTACTTTCTAGTTACAACAGTCCACAAGCACTCTGTGATTTCATGTCGGAGTCCCCTACTTTCTAGTTACTACAGTCCACAAGCACTCTGTGATTTCATATCGAAGTCCCTTATTTTCTAGTTACTACAGTCCACATGCACTCTGTGATTTCATGTCGGAGTCCCCTACTTTCTAGTTACTACAGTCCACAAGCACTCTGTGATTTCATATCGAAGTCCCTTACTTTCTAGTTACTACAGTCCACATGCACTCTGTGATTTCATGTCGGAGTCCTCTACTTTCTAGTTACTACAGTCCACATGCACTCTGTGATTTCATGTCGGAGTCCCCTACTTTCTAGTTACTACAGTCCACAAGCACTCTGTGATTTCATATCGAAGTCCCTTACTTTCTAGTTACTACAGTCCACATGCACTCTGTGATTTCATGTCGGAGTCCCCTACTTTCTAGTTACTACAGTCCACAAGCACTCTGTGATTTCATATCGAAGTCCCTTACTTTCTAGTTACTACAGTCCACATGCACTCGGTGATTTCATGTCGGAGTCCCCTACTTTCTAGTTACTACAGTCCATATGCACTCTGTGATTTCATGTCGGAGTACCGTACTCTAGTTACAACAGTCCACAAGCACTCTGTGATTTCATGTCGGAGTCCCCTACTTTCTAGTTACTACAGTCCACAAGCACTCTGTGATTTCATGTGGGAGTCCCGTACTCTAGTTACAACAGTCCACAAGCACTCTGTGATTTCATGTGGGAGTCCCCTACATTCTAGTTACTATAGTCCACAAGCTCTCTATGATTTCATGTTGGAGTCCCGTACTCTAGTTACAACAGTCCACAAGCATTTTGTGATTTCATGTGGGAGTCCCGTACTCTAATTACAACAGTCCACAAGCACTCTGTGATTTCATGTGGGAGTCCTCTACTTTCTAGTTACTACATTCCACAAGCACTCTGTGATTTCATGTCGGAGTCCCCTACTCTAGTTACAACAGTCCACAAGCACTCTGTGATTTCATGTGGGAGTCCCGTACTCTAATTACAACAGTCCACAAGCACTCTGTGATTTCATGTCGGAGTCCCGTACTCTAGTTACTACAGTCCACAAGCACTCTATGATTTCATGTGGGAGTCCCGTACTCTAATTACAACAGTCCACAAGCACTCTATGATTTCATGTCGGAGTCCCGTATTTTCTAGTTACAATAGTCCACAAGCACTCTATGATTTCATATGGGAGTCATCTCATCTACTACAGTTCAACGAAACATAGAGAAGGCTAGTTGATCAGTTGTTGTTTTCGTCTTAACGCTTTGACTCCTTTGACCCTCCTGTCTGGTCTTCCTGCCTCCACCAATCACATCCTACAGGGCATTCAAAACAATGCTGCACGCCTTGTACTCAAAAAGAAAAAAGCTGATCACATCTCCCCTCTCCTGGCACAACTTCACTGGCTCCCTGTATCAAAGCGCATACAGTACAAACTAGACACCATGTGCTACAAAAGCCTCAATAACGCAGCTTCCGATTACCTTTCAAGCCTACTTGAGATCTATTTCCCTCACGTACCCTCCGCTCTGCCTCCGATCCTCTGACTTTTCGCTTTCCACGCACTAAGCTCAATACCTATGGTCCTCGAGCCTTCTCTGTTTCTGGTCCACTCTCCTGGAACAAACTTCCTCTCTCAGTCCACCAGCAACCTACTTTTGTCTTCTTCAAGTCCGCTCTCAAAACTCACCTTTTCTCCTCTGCATAAAATCCTGACCTCACTCAACCCCCACGCAGCCTATCTCCGCTCGGTGTGGAATCATATTGTAATATATATTTGTATATAATGTTTACTATAATTTTCCATTGCTTTTCTTCTTTTCCCCCATTTATAGCCATGTGTATGTGTGTGTGTGTGTTGTGTGTGTGTGTGTGTGTGTGTGTGTGC
>CM060315.1:20536736-20544236 GCA_030674185.1 Monoplex corrugatus | reverse complement strand
ATTAAACCAAACGGACCACTCTTATCCAGATATTCAAACATGGTCAAACGAGAATTTCGAAACTCCATACCCCCGACCACACTCATTATGTTTGGAATACAGAAGCCTAAAAATAACTCCCTGTAAAAACAAACCAGCTTAGGAAATGTTTTCTCTCAAACCTGTTCCACAAACTCAACGACGGTGTAATTTATTCACCTAGGCTCAACACTGCTCTCAAGAGGTTAGGGCCCCAGCCCCCTGCCCCCAGCCTCAGAGAGTCAGCGTTCGAAGATCACGACCTAGCCAGAAACCCGAAGCCGAAAGTCAAACATAGGTCACCTTTGACCTTCCACATGGAGCGCTGTGATTGGCAGGTGTGGAGAAGCAGGTACATATGACAGGAATATGATTACGGGGAGGTGAGAGCTCGCTGCCTGCGACACAAGCTATTGTCCAATCAATGGAGCCCTTTCATCGGCTTTCATCAACATGCTCGGGGGCCATCTTCTTTTGGCTGCTGACCTTGCACAGGTAGGAGGTTTTTGTTGGTGGTGTTGGTGTCAGTAGGGGTGTCTTTTCATCTCTTGTTTTTTTTTTGGGTTTTTTTTTTGTCGTTATGCATAGTCAGTTTCCTCTTTGTCAGTTTTTATTAGACTAAAATTGATTTACTGTGTGTTGGCTGTGTCCACAATCGGCATTGTCGTGTGTCTTCAGCTTGTAATTACCGAACGAGGATGCAGTAGTAGTTGGTTCCACTTGTGACTAAAACAAAAGTGCTATTTATAACAACACTTGGTGCAGATTTATTGGTAGTTTTTTTTTCTCCATTCCCCAACATTTCTCCACTGAGATTTTCTACAAATGACAGGCTTATAACCTTGTGATTGATGCTGTACAATTTGAGTATCTTATCACTGGAAACAAGTCACTGGGCGTTGGCATCATGATGAAAGCGGCGAATACCATTAGCCTCAATGTTGGGTGAAGGTAGATGAGTCATTTGATCGCTTAAGTGTGAACGGACGATGAATTTCACCGTGGCTGTGCGTCATAATTCTGATTTAAAATGTTCTGAAACGAGTTATGAAATGGCCATGTCTAAAATCTATCTATCTATCTGTCTATCTACCTGTCTGTCTGTCTATTTGCCTATCTATCTATCTACTGTCTGTCTATTTGCCTATCTATCTATCTATCTATCTATCTATCTATCTATCTATCTTCTGTCTGTCTATTTGTACTGTCTATTTGTCTACCTGTCTACCTACCTACCTTCCTATCTATCTATCTATCTTTGTGTGTGTGTGTGTGTGTGTGTGTGTGTGTGTGTGCATGTGTATATGTGTGTGAAAGTGTGTGCCCTCACTAAAACTAACGATAAGATCAATTCAAAGCTGGGTGGAGTTAGCTGGAAGAAGGCAGAGAGCGATTTACCCGGGGGCTCCTTGATTACAATGGACTGTGTGTTGTTTGAGCAAATACTTAACCAGAGCCCAGGTCCCCCATCCCACTAAAAACGAGTCCAACCGGTCAGTAATGACCCTGTGTGTGTCCAAGCCTGATGACCATGAGACCTGCAAGTCAGGCCAGTCCAGCCCACTGATTAGGTCACTTTGCTTGTCCTCTCAACCTTCCTGTCTTGCCACACAAGCTGTTACAGGTCTTGTCCGTGGTCTTGCGCCATACACCACCTTCGGCCATGGAGACGGTTTGACGTGCTTTGCGTGCTTGGCTTGGTCCGTGACCAGTGAGCTTGTTGCTGTTAGAGATTTAAAGCTGGACGTTGAGATTAACGCCAAGAACAACAACGTGCACATTTCCTTGGGGGCAGGTATTCGCTGTAGTGCCTGGTTTACTACAGGTGTCTGAGACTCTTTTTTTCCACCTTGATACGTATCGTGATGGTCTTTTAGGCTTTCTGTTTTGACGATTACTTCTTCTGTCTTCTGGCTTGCAGTCTCCATTTTCTTTTTCAAAATGGACGGGGTGATACGTAACTAGTGCTTACTATCCACCTGTTTTGTTTTTGTGGTGTTGTTTTTTTTTTACGTGGCGTACTTTTTTGCCTTTCCCTGTGTAATCAGATTGTATGATATTTATGCTTTCTCGGATTTTTGTTGTTGTTGTATTGCATACTTTGATTTTTGCTTTTCGTAAATCGGGTTCTTATTTGTTTTGTGTTTTTCTCCATTGTCTATTTACTTGAATTACAGTTGCAAAAAAAAAAAAGAATGTAAACGTGTCAGTACATGTTGAAGGCATTTTTGATTCCTACTGGCACCGAGGGTCAAAGATATTCGAGGTCTTTGCCAGTAGTGTGATTGAATTTCTCATTGTAGAGAGCAGCATGAATGGGTGTGATGTTAGATAGCCTGGGGCCGGGCAGTGCGCAGACAGAGCGCTTGTAAAGAGCTGTAGTTTGGACAGCTGCAGCATTGAGGTCATGTAATGATCCTCTCTCCCCCTCCGCACACTTCATCTCTGATCGATCAGCCGCCAAACCCATCACTACTGTTACTACTACTACACCCTGCGGCCCGCGTTCCGTCCGTCCTCTTGAAGGTTTTTGAAGTGTGGGGTGATCGGTTGGAAGTGTGTGTTTATCATGATCCGAGATATTCCGTTTACGGGATATCTTACTGGCTGATTCAGGGTAGGTCTATTTCCAGTCATGTGTATTTGTGTGAATGTGGGGGGGGGGGGGGGGAGAGGGGGAGGCCGGTTGGAGACTCTTTCTGTGTCTGTCCTACAAAGTCCCATTTGAATCAGGTTCATCTGCAGGCAGGGGCAAATAACGGCCCGCGGTCGATGATGGCTTGTGCCCCTTCTCCTGCCTCTCCTCCAGCCTGGGACGGACAGAAGACGGTTCCGTTGACAAATGCCATACGCAAACACGGCTGCTGCTTGGCCAGCAGCCGACAGAACGTTCAAATTAAGACAAAATGCTAATCACATGCTTCGGCCATTTTGGGCCCGAAAGCGGCTTGTGGAGCGGGAAAAGAGAGAGAGAGAGAGAGGGACGAAGGGTGGCGGGAACAATACGGGCAGCACGAGACTGGGCGTGGCCTGGGCCCGCCACAGCGCTGCACGACGGGAAGACAAACCAACAGGCAAGGACGCCCCGCCGGCAAGCCATTGAAGCTTGTCATAGACCTGGCTACTCGAGTCAACAGCCATGCCAGCCACCCAGACATTTTATGTCGTCGTGTGATCGCCCATCTTGCAGCCAGCACCTTGCCCTCACCCCCCGGCACATGAAGGGAGGGGGGTTTGGGGGGGAGGGGAAAAACAGGTAGGTAAGCAAGAAAAGACTGTCACTTTTTTTGTGTATGAAGCTGTCCGAACTTTGACAACCTGGCGACAATTGAATTTGACTGATGCCTCGTTTGGCTGAGTGGGTCTTGGAGAGGCGTCGCGATGATTTGGCCACTTTGGGTCCTTGTTCCCCGTCCTGTTTGGTTTTCTGCCTGATTGAAAACAGAAGGCAGATTGCATCTTTTTGTGAGTGTGTGTGTCTGCCGATTTCACTGGCAGATGGCTTTTATTTGCTGTCCTGTTTTGCTGCGGTTGCTAAGATGCAGGGTGTTTTATTCTTGGTCTGCAGCGGGCAAAAAGCTGTCTGCCATTCATGCATTATGTAATTAGCCGGAGAAGTGTGAAGGTTAAATTATGGCAGTAACCGGCTGACCCAGTTGTCTTGTCGCTTCTCCACCATCGTGGCTTTTTGTCCCCCCTGTTGTTCATAGTTGAAATTGTGGTTTGTGGTCATTGAGCGGTGACTTTGGTTTTGACAATAACTATTTGTTAACTTCGTTATGTGTGTTAGATATCATTTGTCATCTGGTTACGTTTTAAGATCATTTCTTGTTGTTATAAAAGATGAACCTTTGACCTTGAATGATTTTTATTGTAGTTTTCGCATCTTCTTTTCTTTTTATTCGTAATATTTTGTTTTTGCAAGATAACAACCAGTTTATGCGATTGTTTATACCTGAAAAATCATAGAATTAGCTGATGTTCTTTGATATTGCAAAATTATGACCGAATTTATATTTTTGACACTGTAATTACAATGGTCTTGCATATCTTGATTTCAAAGTGAGATTTTTTTCTGCTTTCGTATTTCACAACTTTGGCTTGTTTTGTGCCATTCACGCGATTATCAATGGAACTATGATTTTCTTCTTCTTTTTGTGTGCTTGTTCCATGTTCTATTTCTTCGTGTCTTCTTTCTTTCCTTTCTGAGGTGTGTGTGTGTGTGTGTGTGTGTGTGTGTGTGTGTGTGTGTGTGTGTGTGTGTGTGTATGTGTGTGTGTGTGTGTGTGTGTGTGTGTGTGTGTGTGTGTGTGTGTGTGTGCAGTTTTATTGTAACATGTAAAAATTATATTATTAACTGTATTATTTTGTGCTACTGGTATCCCCCGTTGGGATACTGTGGGCTCTGTCAGTATAAATGGTATCCCCATCTTCTAGAAATTCTGTGCTGAAAATTTCCCCTTTTCTGTCACTCTCTTTGTTTCTGCTTTGCTCCTTTGCTTTCTGCCATTGCTTCCTGTCATGTTCTGCCTTGCTGGTACATTCACCTGTATGTGTTCAATAAAGCTGTATATATTTTCTCTGTGGACTGAATTGGGTACATGTATTATATGCATTTTTAGCTGTAAGGAAATGTGATATACTGAGCCAATTTTAGGTAATTTAGGCCTGTTGGTATATATCTTTATGTATATATATGTGTGTATATATATATGTATATGTCTATGTATATATGTATGTATATGTATGTGTATATACATATGTATATAGCCACATATATATAATACATACATACATATGTATGTGTATATATATACATATTCATATGTGTATGTATATATATATATATATATATATATATATATATGTGTGTGTGTGTGTGTGTATGTGTGTGTGTGTGTGTGCGTGTGTTGTGTGTGTGTGTGTGTGTGTGTGTGTGTTGTAGTGTCCTCTCCTTAGCCATGTTTTACATTTATATTCAGGTTTATTTCTTTAAAATCATCTCATGATAAATTGTACGGAGTGGTCAACGCCAGGGGAGCCTCCTTAGGTTATGTATGAGAAGGCATTGATATGTGTACTTCATTTTTTTTTTCCAAGTGTATTTTTTTCCTCCAGTGAGCTATGGTGTACTTTGTGAAATGGATAGAGCCCTAATATCGCTCTGTGCAGTCAGCTGGACTTTATAGAATAATGCCAACTAGTACTATTGGTACATGATGATTGACAAGTGCCAGTGATTGTTTAAGTTGGCTACGATGCTTTTAAAGATAAATGTTTGATTTACTTTCTCTCAAAAGAATATGGACGTACAAGTATTTTCTCAAGGAGGGTGTATGGATAGTTCGTGTATATATATTTTAAACAAACTTTTAATTTTCTTATAACATAAACGTTGTTGAAGAAGAAGAAGAAGAAAGAAGAAGAAGAAGAAGAAGAAGAAGAAGAAGAGAGAGAGAGAGAGAGAGAGAGAGAGAGAGAGGGAGAGAGAGAGAGAGTTCAGACTTCAGACTTCAGACTTTTTGTTCAAAAAGGCTATAGCCCCTACTGAAGGGGTGCTTATAAGTACAATGAAATAATCAGATAGCATATCATAGGATTAACAATCAACAACAAAATAAACTTATATTACGATAAGAGAGAATGTGTGTGTGTGTGTGTGTGTGTGTGTGTGTGTGTGTGTTGTGTGTGTGTGTGTGTGTGTGTGTGTGTTTGTGTGTGAAATTGTATGTTTGAGTGGTGTGTGTGTGTGTGTGTGTGTGTGTGTGAGTTGAGTGGTGAGTGGAGAGAAGAGAGAGAGAGAGAGTGTGTGTGTGTGTGTGGTGTGTGTGTGTGCACGCCATTCCTACATCACATCACGGCATAATCTTACAAGCGATGAATCTGATTTATGAATATCATATCTTTCATTAAAACATTCAATTCACATTTCTCTTTTATCCCATTAAAGAGGTTTCTTGATGTTAAAAAACTTACAACTAACTGTTTTGATTGTGTGTATGTAGATCTGAGAAAATTCTGGTAGATAATAAACAGCCATGTAAGAATAATGATGTGAGTATTCAAGTCTTGTAAATATCTGTAAATAGAAAACAAAGACAGAAAATGGTATGTTTGTTTCAAAGATGTTGAAAAGTTTTTGTAAGGGACAAATGCACATCCGTGTTACAATACCAAATGTGCAAATATTTCTTATGATTTAAAGCCGGTGCTGTATAAGCTTAAAACGTCCGCTGAAGTTTGTAGAACGTTTTGTAGTCCAGGTACTGATCGAAAATGCGTATAAAAATCATGATTAAGATGTCATAGGCAATGAGTTTACCCGTTAATTAGAACTGGCAAGAACAAGATACTAGTGTGTTTACGATGTGGGGCTAGCTATGGAATTATTCAATGTGTGTGTGTGTGTGTGCGTGTGTGTGTGTGTGTGTGTGTGTGTGTGTGTGTGTGTGTGTGTGTGTGTGTGTGTGTGTGTGCTCTTGCTTGCTCGCTTCTCAGCTGTATTAAGTGTCAGATCAAGTTTTGAGTATAATTCTACTTAGACTCTTTTGATAAACATTTTTACATTTTCTCATTTGTTTACTTGCATCTAAACACATTTAAACATGCTTATCAAGTTCCAGTAAAAATGCCAAGAACATATGAACATGGGGTATAGTGTGACACCCTCAGAATATTTCAAACTAAAATCTAAGAGCACGTTATGTGGATACAAAATATTGCATGGACGAGTGCTTTCGTAGTTGCAAAATTGTATTAGACCACTGTTTCCTCCACTTTTTGTGAATACATTCTGTTCAAAGCTTTGTCTTTCACCTGTTGGTTTCAAGCAAAACTTTGTTTTCAAAAGAATGCCCATCGATCTACAATGTCATAATGAAACACTAACGTTGGACAACGATAAGCTGTAAGGTTATAGTGCCCATTCTCTTGCTAACATTATACTAATATGAGGGTTGATTATAAACCATACAGTTTACTTTTAACCTTTCGACTCCCGCATTCTGTCCACCAGCATCCTGCATTCTCAACCATGCCAGCAAAGGAAAAAAATTAACCCTTTTACTCCCTCACCCTATCCACCAGCTTCCCACAGGAAGCTGTGGATAAAATGAGGGAGTCAAAGGATTAAGTTTTTGCAGTTGATGACTAGGGTGCGGAAGTCAAAGGGTTAAATCACGAGTTTTAGTAATACGTCTTTCATCGGCTATCATAAAGTTCGTCTCCATAGCTCAGGGTGTAAAAATGAATATGTAAAAAGTTAATAAATGAAATAAATGAACACATAAACGAACAAATAAACGAATTAATGAATATTCAAACAAATAAGTTTTATAAAAGCCAACGAGACAGAAGTACTCAACAATTGTTGTGCACATATTCAATGTTTCAAACTCTTCTATATTGAAACTGACCGTTTTATTTTTGATTGTTCGTTTGGATTTATTTATTTGTTTATTTATTTATTTATTTATTTATTTA
>CM060315.1:20524236-20526736 GCA_030674185.1 Monoplex corrugatus | reverse complement strand
CACACACACACACACACACACACACACACACACACACACACACACACACACACACACACACACATTCATCAAATCAATGTCTCTCGATAAAATTTCAAACCGTAGGGAGTGTGCAAGGTTTATTTACTCTTCACAGCTGAATATTTCTGTGTGATATGTGTACAGTATGCAATTACATGTACATTTGTACACCTATGAGCATAAGGTAATCTACATTTCATAGTGTTTGGAGCTTGGTATGTATACTTAAAGGATTCATCATACTAGGGTTATTCCATAAGCGCTATACCAAAATCCTTCCTACACCTCATACCAGTTTATTTTTTTTAAAAAGTATCAAAAACAGTTTTTCACACACGCACGCACGGACGCACGGACGCACACACACACACACAAAAACAAACAAACAAACAAACAAACAAACAAACAAAACAGTTACGAAAGACGCACACATACGCACACACTCACGCACACATACACACGCATACACAACACCACACACAGCACACACACACACAACACACACACACCACACACACATAAAACACACACACACACACACACACACACACACACACACACACACACACACACACACACACACACACACACACACACACACAAGTACAGCCGACGGTAGTGTTCCAGTCTTCCCAAAGAGTCCATAGCACAGTGAGCTCAGGGTAGGAGCCCGGTCAGAACTGAAAAAATCCCGCACAATGATTTTGACAGGGGTGGTAGAATTCGAATCCACAACCTTCCAGTCGGAAATCCGTTGCACTAACCACAAAACATGGCCTGGGTTGTTTTATGTATTATGACTCGGGTGCTGGGATTTCAAGACCAGGACTATATCAGCCAACCCAGCCTAGCCAAGCCTAGCCTAGCCTAGCCTCGCTAACCTAGCCCTTGCCCAGCCTAGCCCAGCCTAGCCAGTCTAGCCTAGTCGACCGAGCCCAACCTAACTCAGCCAAGCCTAGCCAAGCCTTGCTTGTCCAGTCCAGCCCAGCCCAGCCTAGCCAGCCTAGCTACCAGCCTAGTCTACCAGCCCAGCCCAGCCCTGCCCACCTAGCCAGCCACCTAGCCCAGCATAGCCCAGCATAGCCTAGCCTGCCAACCTAGCCCAAGCTAGCCCACCTAGCCCAACCTTGGGCCCCGCATAGCCTATTCGAACGAGCCAGCCCAGCTAGCCAACTAGCTCAGCCAAGCCTAGCAAGCCCAGCTAGCCCAGCCTAGTCCAACCTAGCTCAGCCAAGCCTAGCCTAGTCCAGCCCAGCCACCAGCCTGCCAGTTAGCCAGCCTAGCCTAGCCTAGTCCAGCCATCCAGCCTGGTCCAGCTGAGCCCATGCAGCCCAACCTGCTCAGCCAGCAGCCTAGCTAGCTAGTCAGCTGGCCACACCTTGATCAGCCTAGCTAGCTTAGCTCAGCCTATCCTAGCCTTGCCCAGCCCAGCCAACAACAGAAGCGTAATAATGCACATATATTATGATCCGTAACACCCTATCGTCGCCGTGCGTTAAAAAATAATCTATACTCAAAATAAAACAATCATGCCTTCAGTTCAGCTTCCACTGAAAAAAAAAAGGGGGGGGGGGGGGAATTGTACATATTGTAAAGGTGGGGTAGCTGATGGGAGGTATTACGCACGCGCAGCCGGTTGCCATAGAGAACGCAGGTACAGCAAATACGTGTCATCGATTGGTCCCCGTAGAGCGCGTGGCATCTCTCCCTCTATCCAATAGCGTGGGGGCGTTGTTGTGCAGGGCGAATAAAAGTAAGAACAAGTCACAGCCATGGAGCCAGGATTTTGAAGTCTGCAGTTCGTTCCAAGAGTGATTCATTGCGCTCGGACTATGCCGCATGCGCTGTACCCAAATCTGCCAACAGTTATCTGACAGACTTCTTGAGCTTTGCACAGAACCCTGAGAGCTGGGCTGGCGAGGGTTGGAAATGGACAGAGAGGAAAAGGTAGGCCTACTTATGAAGTGCTGACATCGTTTAAATGATTGACGATTGATTGGAGCATGATTGAAGAATGATTGGAGCGTGATTGGAGCATGATTGGAGCATGATCGGAAAATGATAGGAGCATGGTTTGAGAATGATTGGAGAAAGATTGGAGAATGATTGGAGCATGATAGAGCATGGTTTGAGAAAGATTGGAGAATGATCGGAGCATAATTGGAGCATGGTTTGAGAATGGGGAAAGTTCGGAGAATGATTTGAGGATGATTGGAGCATGATTGGACAATGAGCGGAGCATGATTGGAGCATGATTGGAGCAATGAGTGGAGCATGATTGGAGCATGATTGGAGATGACTGGAGATATTGGAGATGATTGGAGCGATATTGGAGATGATTGGAGAATGGCTGGAGCATAATTGGAGAATGATTGGAGGATGATTGAAGAATGATTGGAGAGTGATTGGAGACCGATTGGAGACCGATTGGAACATGATTGGAGCGTTAAGATGGACAGGGAGAGCAAACCCATTTCGT
>CM060315.1:20516736-20519236 GCA_030674185.1 Monoplex corrugatus | reverse complement strand
ACTTGTGTTCTATAAAGTCTTACATACTTTCTATTGCGATTGATAATTGGGTACATGTATTAACTTGTGTTCTGTAAAGTCTTACATACTTTCTATTGCGATTGATAGTTGGTACATGTATTAACTTGTGTTCTGTAAAGTCTTACATACTTTCTATTGCGATTGATAGTTGGGTACGTGTATTAACTTGTGTTCTGTAAAGTCTTACATACTTTCTATTGCGATTGATAGTTGGGTACGTGTATTAACTTGTGTTCTTTAAAGTCTTACATACTTTCTATAGCGATTGATAATTGGGTACATGTATCAACTTGTGTTGTATAAAGTCTTACATACTTTCTATTGCGATTGATAATTGGGTACATGTATTAACTTGTGTTCTATAAAGTCTTACATACTTTCTATTGCGATTGATGATTGGGTACATGTATTAACTTGTGTTCTGTAAAGTCTTACATACTTTCTATTGCGATTGATAATTGGGTACATGTATCAACTTGTGTTGTATAAAGTCTTACATACTTTCTATTGCGATTGATAGTTGGGTACATGTATTAACTTGTGTTCTATAAAGTCTTACATACTTTCTATTGCGATTGATAGTTGGGTACGTGTATTAACTTGTGTTCTGTAAAGTCTTACATACTTTCTATTGCGATGGATAGTTGGGTACGTGTATTAACTTGTGTTCTTTAAAGTCTTACATACTTTCTATAGCGATTGATAATTGGGTACATGTATTAACTTGTGTTCTATAAAGTCTTACATACTTTCTATTGCGATTGATAGTTGGGTACATGCAATAACTTGTGTTCTATAAAGTCTTACATACTTTCTATTGCGATTGATAGTTGGGTACATGTAATAACTTGTGTTCTATAAAGTCTTACATACTTTCTATTGCGATTGATAGTTGGGTACATGTAATAACTTGTGTTCTATAAAGTCTTACATACTTTCTATTGCGATTGATAGTTGGGTACATGTAATAACTTGTGTTCTGTAAAGTCTTACATACTTTCTATTGCGATTGATACTTGGGTACATGTATTAACTGCACTTTTGCCCACAAGGAAACATGATACACAGAAGGAAATTTGTATAGGCCAGTTTATATATGGTTTAGCTCCTTGGTGATGTTTACATTTGTATTCACCTTGTTTTTTTTTTAACCCCCCTCCCACTCCCTCCGGTAATAAATTGGATGGAATGGTCAACGCTACGGGCATATCCTAAGATTATGTGCGGGAATGCATAGATATGTGTACTTGATTTTCTTTTCCAAATTTTTTTTTCTGATGGCCATCAAAGGTGTTGTGTGCGTTTTGCGATGGTCATAGCCCCGGTATGGCTGTGCGCAGTTGGCTGGGCTTTAAACAATACTACTGCTATTACTACTAAGTGAGAGTACGGAGTTTAACCTTTTAATTCGCACACCCTATCCCCCAACTGGAAAACGTTAACCATTTGACTCCCTCACCCTATCCACCAGAATCTTTGACTTCCTTACCCTATTCACCAGCTCCTTGCAGAAAGCTGGTGGATAAGGTGAGGGAATCAAAGGGTTAAGTTTTTGTTAGCTTGCATTGCAGGACAGGCAAAGGAGTCAAAGGATTAAGTTTTTGTTTTGCTAGCATGGTTAACATTGCAGGATGCTGGTGGACGAGGTGATGGAATCAAAGGGTTAAGTTTTGTTTTGCTAGCATGGTTAACATTGCAGGATAGGGTGAGGAGTCAAATGGTTAAGTTTTTGCTTTGCTAGCATGGTTAACATTGCAGGATGCTGGTGGACAGGGTGAGGGAATCAGAAGTTACGTTTTGTTTTACTAGCATTGTTAACGTTGCAGGATAGGGTGGGGAGTCAAAGGGTTAAGTTTTTGCTTTGCTAGCATGGCTAACATTGTAGGCTGGTGGTGGACAGGGTGCGGGAGTCAAAGGGTTAGGTTATTGTTTTGCTAGCATTGTTAACATTGCAGGATATGGTGAGGAGTCAAAGGGTTCAGTTTTTGCTTTGCTAGCGTGGTTAACATTGCAGGATGCTGGTGGATAGGATGAGGGAGTCAAAGGTTAAGTTTTTGTTTTGTTAGCATGGTCAACATTGCAGGATGCTGGTGGATAGGGTGAGGGAGTCAAAGGCTTATGGTTTTTGCTTTGCTAGCATGGTAAACACTGCAGTTGCTGATGGATAGGGTGCGGGAGTCAAAGGGTTAAATGTTTGATTTGCTAGCATGTTTAGCATCGCAGGACAGGGTGGACAGGGTACGGGAGTCAAAGGGTCAAGTTTTTGCTTTGCCAGCATGGTTAACTTTGCAGGACATGGTGGGGAGTCAAAGGGTTAAATTTTTGCTTTGCTAGCATGGTTAACTTGGCAGGATGCCCGTGGATAGGGTGAGGGAGTCAAAAGGTTAAGTTTTGCTTTGCTAGCATGATAAGCTTTGCAGGGTGAGGGAGTCGAAGGGTTCTAACAATAATAAGAGGGACTCATCGCACTGGGCCAGTA
>CM060315.1:20486736-20506736 GCA_030674185.1 Monoplex corrugatus | reverse complement strand
GAGTCTTGCCAATGCGAGGGATTTTCTTCAGGGGTCTGCCTATTACACTGCTGTCAGATTTAGGTAGAGCGCATATGGAGTTGACCGCAGGTTGAAGGGATCTGCCATATAAATGCTGTCAGATTTGGGTGCAGCGCATATGGAATTGCTCACGCGCTGCGATTTACCCCCTCTTGAACAAACTCCAAATTGGCTTGAAAGAGCTCCCGCCATCCAATCCTACTGCGCGTGTTCAACTTGGACTCGAGCAGCTTCCAGTCTTTTTGACGTGGTGTTAGCCCTGATGTGGCTCTAGTAGTCGGCTGGGCTATAAGCAATGCGAACTTGAAGCCTCCAGTCTTTCCCAGCTGTGAAAGAGTACCTGAGCCTTTTTAGAGTTAGGGAAAGTAAACCAGAGAAGGACTTTACTTAATTAAGCTGTCTGCATAATGCCGGCCCCCGTGAGAAAAGCTGAGGTCTTTACCACCTCACTCCCCAAAGATCTCAGAGGTTATGGGACGACACAACCTTTACCTGTTTTGTTACCACTTGCTGGAAAAGTTCGTGGACAGATCGTGATATTTCAGCCTAGCAAAGCGTGCCGGCTTTGTGTAGTTAGGGCAGGTCTGTCACACCACTGTGTACGACATTAACACTTGTACGGTCTTTCTCATGTTGACTCATGTGACACAGCCGTGGGCTCAAGATCCGATGTCTCTTGGTTCAATTTCTATCTGGCCCGAATTGTAGAAACTGGAAGGAGACGAAAACAAACAAACAAACAAAAACAAACAAACAAACAAACACGTAGAAACTGGAAAGAGACGAAAACAAACAAACAAACAAAAACAAAACAACAAACAAACACGTAGAAACTGGAAGGAGACGAAAACAAACAAACAAACAAAAACAAACAAACAAACAAACACGTAGAAACTGGGAGGAGACGAAAACAAACAAACAAACAAACAAACAAAAACAAACACGTAGAAACTGGAAGGAGACGAAACAAACAAACAAACAAAAACAAACAAACAAACAAACACGTAGAAACTGGAAGGAGACGAAAACAAAAAAACAAGCAAAAACAAACAAACAAACAAACAAAAACAAACAAACAAACAAAACAAACACGTAGAAACTGGGAGGAGACGAAAACAAGCAAAAACAAACAAACAAACAAAAACAAACACGTAGAAACTGGGAGGAGACGAAAACAAACAAACAAACAAACAAACAAAAACAAACAAACAAACAAACAAACACGTAGAAACTGGGAGGAGACGAAAACAAACAAACAAACAAACAAACAAAAACAAACAAACAAACACGTAGAAACTGGAAGGAGACGAAACAAACAAACAAACAAAAACAAACAAACAAACAAACACGTAGAAACTGGAAGGAGACGAAACAAACAAACAAACAAAAACAAACAAAAAAACAAACACGTAGAAACTGGAAGGAGACGAAAACAAACAAACAAACAAAAAAAAAACAAAAAAAAAAACAAACACGTAGAAACTGGAAGGAGACGAAAACAAGCAAAAACAAACAAACAAACAAAAACAAACACGTAGAAACTGGAAGGAGACGAAAACAAACAAAAACAAAAAACAAACAAAAACAAACAAACAAACAAAAACAAACACGTAGAAACTGGAAGGAGACGAAACAAACAAACAACAAACAAAACAAACAAAAACAAACACGTAGAAACTGGAAGGAGGACGAAAAAAACAAAAAAACAAACAAACAAACAAAACAAACAAACAAACAAAAACAAACACAAAACTAGAAACTGGGAGGAGACGAAACAAACAAAAACAAACAAACAAACAAAAACAAACACGTAGAAACTGAAGGAGCGAACAAAAAACAAAAAACAAACAAAAACAAACAAACAAACAAACCGTAGAACTGGAAGACAAAACAAAAAACAAACAACAAACAAACAAAAACAAACACGTAGAAAACTGGAGGAGACAAACAAACAAAAACAACAACAAAACAAGCAAACAAAACAACGAAACAAACAAACAAACAAACAACAAACAAACTACAACAACAAAAATCGTGTCAGACCCGTGTGCCTTTTGATCTGCGCACGCTTAAAGATCCCACGGCAGTTGAAATTCGTAAAGGAGCTGGGCATTCGCCCCTAGTTGCCTTGGCACGAAAATGGTGGTTTATTTCCCAGTTCTCTCCCCTTAAAAGCCAAATTAGCCTTCTTGCCTTTCTGACGTCTTGGAAAAAACGTTGGAGCATGTGTATGTGTGTGTGTTGTGTGTGTGTGTGTGTGTGTGTGTGTGTGTGTGTGTGTGTGTGTGTGTGTGTGTGTGTGTGTGTGTGGTGTGCGTGTGTGTGTGCGCGTGCGTTCGTGTACATATATATGTGTGTATGTACGTGTGTGTGTGTGTGTGTGTGTGTGTGTGTGTGTTGTGTGTGTGTGTGTGTGTGTGTGTGTGTGGTGTGTGTGTGAGAGAGAGAGAGAGAGGCAGCGGGAAGATGACGGCTTGGGTCATGGATCGACATACTCATCCCCCTCCTGTCTCCCCCCCCTCCTCCCTCAGTTTGCATGTGCTTTGTGATCTGGAAACTTCATCTTTGTTGGTGATTGCTTTAGTTAGTGAATGTATAAGAGTGCGCGCCTTGGTTTGATTCTTGAATTAAGATTTGGCGCCTTGTAAATGTCATCATTATTGTTAATGATACCATTATTATTATTATCATTAATTATTATTATCAGAATTATTATTATTATTATTGTTACTATTATTGTTGTTGTTGTTGTTAAACTGGCCTGTTCTCTACCAGGTGTCACCCTAGTGTTTCCTCCTCCTCACCCCAGCCTCCCAACGACACCCAAGTTAACATAAAAAGACAACAGTTAAAAATAATGCTCACCGTTATCCTTGCAAATCTGAAAACCTGCGAGACAAAAACACTATGGGGAAGACAGCAATTCATATTTATACTGATTAAAATTTCTCTTTTTGTCACAATTGATTTACCATATGAAACTCAGGCTACTGTCCTCGTTGGGAGAGCGTCGCCGCAGTGCAGGCCACCTAATTTTTTTGGGGACCAAGACTTCATGAAGAGCAAGAAGCCTAGTGAACCTTCAAGGGAGGGACCTAGGAAAATCAACATGTCATTCCAATGTTTTATATCAGGACAGCTGGGCGAATACCTGCTCTTCATGTTTTCAACTGTGTGGATTTTAGCGTGTCGATATCAGAAGGCAACGGTCGACTCTTTTTGTTCCCTTCGAAGGACAGACGTCAAGTTTGATTTTCAGGTCAAACTGAGGAAAAAGTCAAATTTTATACGGGGAGCGAACCAGAACCTTCGAGTTTAGTTATTATTAGCAGGCGAACAGTCTGAACCATTCTGCCACTCTTCCAGGGATATGATTTGAAAATATGACTGTATTCACAGTTTGATGACTGAATTACAGGAGGAGTGGCAATAATAGATGTGGGTTGTCACTAGGAGTAATTAACCCTTTGACTTCCGCACCCTATCTACCAACTGCAAAAACTTAACCCTTTGATTCCCTCACCCTATCCACCAGCTTCCTGCAGGAAGCTGGTGGATAGGGTGAGGGAATCAAAGGGTTAAGTTTGCAGGAAGCTGGTGGATAGGGTGAGGGAATCAAAGGGTTAAGTTTTTGCTTTGCTAGCATGGTTGACAGTGCAGGATTGCCGGTTGACAGGGTGTGGGAGTCGAAAGGATAAGCACCTTGTGCCGGCGGTATGTCCCAACTTTTAACTACGTGCGTGCAAGCCGGTCTGAATCATTCTCATTGTTTTTAAACAGAGAGGGTACGGAACAGGCACGCGCATACACACGGGCATAGACACACACACATACACACACACACATACACACACACATACATACATCCACACACACGCATAGACACGCACACTCACAGACACACACACACACACGCACACAGAGGCACACAGACACAGACACACACACTCTCTCTCTCTCTCACACACACACACACAACACACACACACACACACACACACACACAACACACGGACATACCCGTACTCAACTAACAGAACCCCCGTCCCTCCCCTACTCTCCCCCTCCCCTCCCCTTCCCCCGTAAAAATATATAAACAGATATTATCCGATAAATGATGATAAAATCAAACAACAAAATGATATAAATCAAGATGGGGGAGAGGGGGGGGTGTGTGTGTGTTAGGAAACCTTTAACCCTTTGACTCCAGCACCTTATCCACCAATTACAAAAAGTTAACCCTTTGACTCCCTCACCCCATCCATCAGCCTCGAACAAAAAGTTTGTGAATAAGGGTGAGGGAGTCAAAGGGTTAAAGTTTTGCTCTGCTAGCATGGTTGGCAATGCATGATGCTGGTGGACAAGGCGCTGGAGTCGAAGGGTTAAATTAAGCAGCAGTATTTTCTGAATGATCCATAAGACTTTGTATGTGCGTGTAAGTGTGTGTGTGTGTGGGTGAAGGTGTGGGTTAGGGTGTGGTGTTTGCGCGCGAGTACCTTACGTGGGCCGAGTTATGTGTGTTCACAAAATCATCCCTTTTCCTTTTTGTTTTTAAATGGTTTTATCAGTTGTCAAAGTGTCATCCTCACTCCCTCCGTCCCAGCCCCACTTTTATCTCTGCCTGTCTGTCTACCTGTCTGTCCGCCTGCCTGCCTGATTGCCTGCCTGCCTGTCAGTCTGTCTATGTTCTCTCTTTCTTTCTCTCTCTGTTTCTGTCTCTCTTTCTCTCTCTGTCTCTCTCTCTCGCTCTCTCTCTGCTTCTCTGTCTCTGTCTGTCTGTCTGTCTGTCTGGCTGGCTGGCTGGCTGTCTATCTGTCTGTCTGTCTGTCTCTGTCTCAGTCTCTCTCTATATCTCTTTCTCTCTCTCTATCTCTTTCTCTCTCTGTCAATCTGTCTGTCTGTCTCTGTTTCTGTCTTTCTATATTTCTGTGTCTGTCTGTCTATCTCGGTCTCTCTCTTTCTCTTTCTGTGTGTGTGTGTGTGTGTGTGTCTCCCTTCTCTCTCTGTGTCTCTCACTCTCTCTCTCTCTGTTTGTCTGTCTCTGTCTGTCTGTCTGTCTGTTTGTCTCTCTCTCTCTCTTTCTGTGATGTACTTGGATCCCGAAGTAACTCGATCTATTTGATAAAGACAGCCCAATTTCAACACGTAGGCTACCATTATGGGACAGATGCAGCTCACCCGTACACAAGGAACACGTAATGGCTTTCACCCGTTATCTGTTGTCAGTCTGACGCACAAACTTGTCTGTTGACACTGGCATATCAACCTGACATATCACTAAGAAATATGATATGGGCAGAGACAATACGAAATGTTTTAACTCTTTGGCTGCCGCACTCTGTCCACCAACTGCAAAAACTTAACCCTTTGACTGCCGCATCCTATCCACTAATTGCAAAAACTTAACCCTTTGACTCCCTCACCCTATCCACCAGCTTGTATAGGGCGGATAGTTGGATAGGGTGAGGAAGTCAAAGGGTTAAAGTTTCGCAATGCAGGGAGCTGCTGGATAGGTTGAGGGAATCAAAGGACTAAGTTTTTGCGATGCAGGAAGCTGGTAGATAGTGTGAGGGAATCAAAGGGTTGATTGCTTTGATAGCGGTACTGGCAAAGCAGGATGTTAGAGGACAGGGTGCAGGAGTCAAAGGGTTAATTAATGTGTTAGGCTTTTCAGCCCGGTCATAAGGGAAGATGGAGGTAGGGGTAGGGATGATGAGGGCAGGGCTTGGCGATGTGGAAACCAGATCACGGTGTTACGATGTACACAGTCCATGTAGATCATCATCATCATCATCATCATATGTTTGGCAGTCCATTGGACCCGGTAGATATATCATTATGACAGAAACAATGGAGAGTTACAACTCTCAGTCACCACAATATGCCACTGAAATGTTTACGATGAATCCAAAAAATTACCTTTGTCGATGGAGTCTACGTAGAAGTTTATTCATATTCATTTCTTTTGTCACGGCGGATTTAGATCTACTACGTGAAACTCGGGGGTTGCTCTCCCCTTTGAAACCGCGTTGCCGCAGTGCAGACCCACTTTTTTTTCTTTTTTTTTTTTTAACCAAGACTTCATAAAGGCAAGAAGGCTAACTGGCTTTCAAGGAAAGGGACCTGAAAAATCAACCTATCTATCCAGTGTTTTGTGCCAGGGCAGATGTGCAAACGCCTTGCTCTTCGCAATTTTCAACTGTCATGGGATCAATAGCGTGCACAGGCCAGACGGCACGCGGGTCCGACTCGTTTTTCGTCTCCTTCCGAAGGACTAGACGTGCGGTTCCATTTTCTGGTGAAGTTGAGGAGAAAAGTTGAGTCTTCAGCCGGAAACGAATCTCAGAACCTCGAGTTTTGTTATTGGCAGGCGAACGTCTGAACCATTCTGCCACTCTTCTCCCTGTGTTTCTCTCTCCACCTTCACGAGAATTGCAGTCGCGTCCTTCCGAATCCCATTGAAGTTCTCTTTTAAGGTACTCTAATATTTGCTCTGTACAGTGCCCACCTGAATTATAAACGTCAGGTAGATTTTTCCTTACACCGGTCGCCGTGGTATAGTGGATAACGCAACGGACTACCGACTGGAAGGTTGTGGGTTCGATGCTCCATCAGTCCCTTCAAAAATTATTGTGGGATTTTTCGACTCTAACCGGCTCCTACCTAGAGTTGGGCGTGCTATGGGCTCATTGGGAAGACCACACAGTCGAGTCTCATCCACTTCATAGATGCGTCATTGAGGGCGTTGCTCAAATCTTCTGATCAGTACCGCAGGTGTCTGTATCTCTCAGGCCTGGTCGACGCCAGGATATCTAATGATAGTAAACGTAGAGTACAGCCCTGTCACGCAGTCTCAATCTAGATGGAACTCCATAGCACCATTATTATCATCCTAATCGCCATCATCATCATCGCATTGTAAAAAATGTGTGCCAGTTTCTGTGGCCATTAAGGTGCCGCAAAAAAATGGGACGAAAAAAAGGGGGTAAGCGCATAGGTAACCTTCCTGGGTGCGATGGTCCTAAAAAAATATAGAAAAATTTCGCTTACATTTAAAGTATTTTTGCACCTAACCAGGCTTTCCATCTCAGTCAAATTTTCGCCTGCACTGCAATGTACAGCGTTGTGTTCTGATTTTGTCACAGTTTGAGAGAGAGAGACAATAGCAATGTCAATGGTTTTCTTATGGAAACAATATAACACCGAACATGCGCGCATACCAGAGATGCAGGCTGTAACAACATAGTGGAATGTAGTCAGCTCGCCTTGCAGCTCGAGTTCTCTGTGCTTCACTAAAAAAGTCTGATTATATGTTCAGGTTCATATGGCTTATAGCCCAGCCGACTACTAGAGCCATATCAGGGCTAACATCACGTTCACAAGGACACCCAGGTGAGAAAAAAAAAAAAAACACGAAAAAAGAATAAGGACGCGTATTTAATACAACAAGACAAGACAGGCGCAAATTTTCGGCCATTTTGTCAAGCGTAAGATCACAAACAAACAAACAAACACCAAATTCAAAAATTAGGAGAGAAAGACTGAAACTTCCCTGCTGCTTCGTCCAGTGCGGGAAAAGGACTGAACGCGCGCAGTCACACTTGTTTTGGGCATCCAGGTTAATTAAAATAAAAGGACAACAGTTAAAAACCATGCTCACCGTTTTCCTTGCAAGTCTAAAATAATTTTAAAGAATGACCTATTCAGACGTAAAATCATATCAGGTGAAATCTGTTGATTTCTTGTAAAAACTGGAAAAATTGCATCCGGAGGGACATTTGATTATGTGTAATATGCAGTGAGACCAAATAGTCTGCAGAATAGCATTATGAAAAAAAAAATTATAATCTATTTTGTCTTCCAGCAGGTAGAAGTTATGATTTTGTCTCCTTCAAGTCCGCTCTCAAAACTCACCTTTTCTCCTCTGCATAAAATCCTGACCTCACTCAATCCCCTCTGCAGCCTGTCTCCACTCGGAGGGGAATCACATTGCAATATATAATTGTATATAATATGCTCTCTATAATTTTCCATTGCTTTTATTCTTTCTCCCCATTTATAGCCGTGTGCGGGCGCGTGTGTGTGTGTGCGTGAGTGCGTGTGTGTGCGTGCGTGCGTGCGTGTGTGTGCGTGCGTGTGTGTGTGTCTGTTTCAGCGCTTAGATTTGATTTTATCAAGATTTTGCGCTATATAAATATTGTAATTATTAATTATTATTATTATAAAGAAAATGTTCAAACTTCCCACTCGAACTATAACGTGCATATTTGACATTCTGCGTGGGTATATACACGTGCCTGTCTTGTTTTATGAATTAAGCCTTTGACTCCCGCAACCCTGTCCATCAGCATCCTGCACTGTCAACCATGCTAGCAAAAACAAAAACTTGACCCTTTGACTCCCTTACCCTGTCCACCAGCTTTCTGCAAGAAGCTGGTGGATTGGATGAGGGAATCAAAGGGTTAAGTTTTTTTCATTGGTGTATAGGGGGGGGGGGGGGGGGTGCGGGAGTCAAAAGTGTCAAATACGCGTTCTCAATCTTGTTTTCGTGTATGTTTGGTTTTTGAAATTTCCCGTTGCTTGTGTGCCGGGTGTTTTCATATTTCCATAAACCAGCGCTGACAAGACGTAACAAGATCTTTAGCCTGCATATTCGATATTCTACATGCTAATATACAAGAAGGTGGGCGGTAGGGGGATTAAGCACTGACAGGTCTGCACACATTGTGACCTTGGGGATCGGAAAGATCTCCACCCTTTACCCACAAGACGGAAGGGTCTGGACAGATCGAAACAAGGACCTTCTGACTGGAAGCCCAACATTTACCCACTTGACTACTGCCGCGTCCGAGAGGGAGAGTGGGAGAGAGAGAGGGGGGAGAGGGGAGAGAGAGAGAGAGAGGAGAGAGAGAGAGAGAGAGAGGGAGGAAGAGCAGAGAGAAAGAGGGAGAGAGAGAGAGGAGAGAAAGAGAGAGAGAGAGAGAGAGATAGACAGACAGACAGACAGACAGACACAGAGAAATAGAGGGAGAGAGGGAGATAGGGAGAGAAACAGAGACACAGAAAAAAAAGAGACAGACAGACAGACAGACAGACAGAGACAGAGACACAGAAAGAATGAGGGAGAGGGAGAGAGAGAGAAACAGAGACAGAGACAGATAGAGAAAGACATACAGACAGACAGAAACACAGAGAGAGAAAAAAAAAAGAAAGAGAGACACACAGACAGACAGACAGATAAACAGACAGACATACAGATAGACAGACAGAGAGAGAGAGAGAGAGAGAGAGAGAGAGGGGGGGGGGGTTCCAATTCAGATGATATATTCTATAAAGGCCGTCACCCCCCATGAAGGGATGACATGAACAAGCGTAACATAAATATACTTGATTTACCGTAAACATTATTAATAGTCCAAAAAATCGGGAATATTCAAGAAGTATGTAAGATCCTGAATTGGATAAGGTAAGCTTTTTAACACATAGTCTTCCTTGACGGAGAGAGAGAGAGAGAGAGAGAGAGAGAGAGAGAGAGAGAGAGAGAGAGAGAGAGAGAGAGAGAGAGAGAGAGAGAGAGGGTGGGGGGGGGAATTCAGCAGGGAAATGGTAGTTTTTATTCGTGAATGATTTGCTTTTGTACAGTTTATGCAGTAGATACCATTTTCCTTTTATTAATTTATTTGTTCATTTTTTTGCCTTTTTATTAATTTTTTTGTTTATCTATTTCTGTTTATGTATTTATTTTGTGTTAAGCAATCAAGAACATATATAATGAGAATAAATGACTGTTCCTGTAGTAGTAGGGGAAACACGGAACCTTTTTTGATTGTGACAAATCTCCATAGAAGAGGTCACAAGGGGTCAAAAGGTCATAACCGAAAGAGAGAAAGAGGGAGAGGAGAGGGGGGTGAATTAAAATGAGAGAGGTGGTAGGGTGAAAACAAGCAGAAAAACGGACGTGACACAACTAGCATTATGTATATACATATACATATATTCCTAGCCGTGGGTTCTGGCCTCGCGAGAAAAGTCCAGCCACAGGGCTTCAAGATCTGAAGTGACCAGCGCGGTAAGCGAACAATCAGTATGTTTGCATTTCTTTCACCCCCTAATGGAAGGCATACACTCCGTCCTCTACCCAATCTCTTGTCTTTCTGCTGATTCATGTTTCGGGGGCTGTCAAAGCGAAAAACTGTTTGCTCTCTCTTACGAAACACAGACTTGTGCATACTCGATCTTACCCTGGTTGGAGGGGTAGGGAGAAAAACAGGCTTGTTTGGTCTTAATGTTCTCTTCTGCCCCTCTGCTCTCTTCAAGTTGCTTTCGTGTTGCTTAAATCGAAACCTGTTTTTCTCCTTTTTGTCGTCTTTGGCAAGCTGTTTAATGGAGTCCAGCTATATACCTCCATACTGGTAGATGGAGTTTAGCGTTGGAGGGTAGCAAAGGGTGATATAACGCCATGATATAATTATGTTTGTGTTTGAATTTTCCCTCGTTTTAGATACGACAAAGAATTCTGGGTTTTTGTCGTGTGTTCTGTGTTGATTGTGTTTGTCCGTGTTTGTGTCGTTTCTCTCTTTCTTTGTCCGATTGACTGTTTCTTTTTTGTGTTCATGTATTTCAGAGGTTTGCGGTATTTAAATCGCTTTAAACAATCTAGGTGACACCATAATCAAAAATATGATAATCTCTTTAATCAGATTACTCCTTTTTTAGGCAGCAGCCTTCTGCTGACCCCCGATGGGGATGCCAAGGGGCTTTTTCGGTATAAATAATGCCCCACCTTTTGGAAATTCTGTGCTAGAAATTTCCTCTTTTCTGTCACTCTCTTTATTTCTGCCTTGTTCCTTTGCTTTCAGTCATTTCTTCCTATCGATTTCTGCCTTGCTGGTGCATTCACCTGTATGTGTTCGATAATGTCTTACATACTTTGTCTTAGGATTGATAATTGGGTACATGTATAAAATGTTTTGGTCAACTTTGTCTTGGATTGATAATTGGTGTCAATTGTTTTTGGCTCTAGGGAGGTGAGATATACAGAAGCAATGTTAGGTAATTTAGGTCCTTTTTTTTATATATGTGATAGTGTCCTTAGTTATGTTTCAATTTGTATTCAGTTATGTTTTTTTTTTTAAATCCCCTTTGCGTTAAATTGGACGGAGTGGTCAACGCCAGGGGTATCTCCTTAGATTATGTGCGCGATTGCATTGATATATCATACTACTTAATTTTCTTTTCCTTTTTTTCTTTCCTGCTGAAGTATTGTGTGTGTTTTGAAACAGGTTATAGTCCTGATATGGCTCTACGCAGTCGGCTGGGCTTTAAACACAAATAAAATAACAATAAGCTTCTGCTGATCAAGGTATGTTATCAGCGCACAAGCTGGAGATATTAGAAAAAGGTAGCTGTATCTTTCATGAATTTGTAACTTATAACAAGAAAATACCTCGCTTGTATCACGTGGAACCTCTGGGGAGAAAATGTATCGCATTATTCTACGTAGATACTGTCTGAAAAGTATTTGTTATTTGTAAGCTTTGTAACATATACCTTCCTTATATACAGGATAACCCATTCATATAAAGACTATTTAAGATCATTTGAAAAAGAATCTCTTTTGTTTTTATTAAGATGTACATTTTCTGTTCGACTCGTTAAACTTTAAAATTGCGTTTCTACAAGTTTGTTTCAGATTCTTTTTTATTAATTATACTTTCTCATCATCGCTTACTTTAAATGCGCTGACATAGTTCTTTCCAGAGGTCTGTTTTTCTTTTGTCGAGTTATGTGTGTTTGTCGTGTGTGTTGTGTTGTTTGTAGTGTGTGGTGTGTGTGTGTGTGTGTGTGTGTGTGTGTGTGTGGTGTGTGTGTGTGTGTGTGAGTGTGTGTGTGTGTGTGTGTGTGTGTGTGTGTGTGTGTGTGTGTGTGTGTGTGTGTGTGTGTGTGTGTGTGTGTGTGTGTGTGTGTGTGTGTGTGTGTGTGAATGTGTGTGTAGAGTGTGTGTGTGTGTGTGTGTGTGTTGTGTTATATGTGTGTTTGAGTGAAGTGCACTACGTCATTCAAATGCCAGTGTACCAGTACGCACTACGTCATTCAAAGTGCCGGCGTACCCAGAACTGCACTACGTCATTCAAAGTGCCAGTGTACCCAGTGTACCGAGACCAGTGGATCAGCGAAATTGCTTTTTGAGTCCAGATTAGGCAAGATGTTGGCATAGCTGAGTGTAATTGACGTCAGCTGTGTCGCATTGTGCCCCCATTTGGGTTTGTTTCCACCACGTCACCAGGCTACACGTCACACACAGCACGTCAAAGCTTCATGACGTCACTTCATGCTACGTACGTCACAACTTTGCGTCGTCAATTTCGGACTACACGTCACAGCTTTGAGACGTCACTTCAGACTACTTTTCTCAGCTTTGTGACGTCACTCCGACGGCACACGTCACAGCTTTATGGCGTCATTTTGGGCTGCACATGTCAGAGCTTCGTGACATCATTGAAGACTGTTACGTCATGGCTTCATGACGTCACTGCAGACTGTACACGTCATAGTTTCATGACGTCACTGCGGACTGTACACGTCGTTCTTCATGACGTCACTGCAGACCGTACACGTCATTGTTCATGACGTCACAGCAGACTGTACACGCTTCATGGTATCTGAAGAACTGTGACTAATCACAGAGTCATAAGTGTCTGTATCGATCATGTTCATAGTTTCGTCCCTTTACCGCAGTGTGCATACCCGGTTTCATAATGTCACCGTGCAACTCATCTGTATGTGTGTGTGTGAATGTGTGTGTGTGGTGTGTGAATGTGTGTGTTGTGAATATGTGTGTATGTGTTGTGTATATATGTGTGTGATATGTGTGTGTGAATGTGTGTGTATATGTGTATGTGTGTGTGTGTGTGATGTTGTGTGTGTGTGTGTGTTTGATATGTGTGTTTTGTGTGAATATGTGTGTATGTGTGTGTGTGAATATGTGTGTGTAAATGTGTGTGTATATGTGTGTATGTGTGTGTGAATATGTGTGTGTATATGTGTGTGTATGAGTATGTGGTGTGTTATATATGTGTGTGTGTGTGTGTGTATTTGTTTGTTATGTGTATGTGTGTTGCGTGAATGTGTGTGAATGTGTGTGTGTGCGTGTGAATTGTGTTCGTTCGTTCGTTCTTAATTTAAGTCTTTTCACTATAAGTGATATTAGACGGAAATGTGTGTGAATGTGTGTGTGTGTGAATGTGTGTGTGTGTTTTGGAATGTGTGTGAATGTGTGTGTGTGTGATGTGTGTGAATGTGTGTGTGTGTGTGTGTGTTGTGAATGTGTGTGAATGTGTGTGTGTGAATATGTGTGAATGTGTGTGTGTGAATGTGTGTGCTGTGTGTGAAGTGTGTGTGGTGTAATGTGTGTGAATGTGTGTGTGTGTGTGTGTGTGTGTGTGTGTGTGTGTGTGTGTGTGAATGTGTGGGGTGTGTGTGCGGTGTGTCTGTGTCTGTGTTATGTTGGTGGGTTGTTATGGCTGTGTGTGAGTTTGTGTATGTGTATATAAAAGACTTGTATCTATCAAAGTTGTCTTTGTGTGTGTGATTAGCCATACCAATTGATATTTCTGATTTTAGTCGTTATCTGTTGTTATTTTTGATAAATTGACTCTTCTCTATGTAATCTATGTAAAGCACAACAAGCAACTTTCAAGACGGCGCTAAACAAGTGGGATAATGATGATGTATGATGATGAGACGACGAGACGACAACGACAACGACAGCAACAACAACAATAACAATATAATAATAATAATAATAATATTGATAATAATACTAATAATTAGTAATGATAATAATACTGAATGATAATAATATAATAATAATAATAATAATAATATGATGATGGTGATGGTGTGTTGATGATATTGATGATGACGATGATGATGATAATGATAGGTAGTAGTAATGATGTGAATAATAAGAATGATAATTATTATCATATATCATATATCATCATCATCATCATATCATCATATCATCATCATCATCATATTATTATTATTATTATTATTATTTTATTGCCACATGGATTGAACAGGCTGTTCCTTTTGGTTGTGATATATTTGATTTTAATTGGTTTTAAACACTTCCAGAACAAGAAGTGATTATGTTTCGTTTAAAGTTACCCGCTGGAAGGCAGGGAGGCAGGCTCAGGCAGGCAGGCAGTAGTCAGGCAGCAGGCAGGAAGGCAGGAGGCAGGCAGGAAGCAGGAAGACAGCAGACAGGAAGCAGGAAGGCAGGAAGGAAGGCAGGCAGGCAGGCAGGAAGGAAGGCAGGCAGGCAGGCAGGCAGGCAGGTAGGCAGGCAGGCAGGCAGGCAGGCAGGCAGGCAGGAAGGCAGGCAGGCAGGCAGGCAGGCAGGAAGGAAGTCAGGCAGGCAGGCAGGAAGGCAGGAAGGCAGGAAGGCAGGAAGACAGGCAGGAAGGCAGGTAGGCAGGCAGGCAGGCAGGCAGGAAGGCAGGCAGTCAGGAAGGCATGAAGGCAAGAAAGCAGGCAGGCAGGCAGGAAGGCTTGCAGGAAGGCAGGCAGGCAGGCAGGCAGGAAGGCAGGCAGGAAGGAAGGCAGATAGGAAGGCAGGCAGGCAGGAAGGCAGGAAGGTTGGCAGGCAGGCAGGCAGGCAGGCAGGCAGGCAGGCAGGCAAGCAGACTGACTGTGACTGTGATAATGATAGGAGTAGTAATGATGTGAATAATAAGAATGATCATATTATCATTATATCATCATATCATCATCATCATCATCATCATCATCATCATCATCATCATCATCATCATCATCATTATTATTATTATTATTATTATTATTATTTTATTGCCACATGGACTGAACAGGCTGTTCCTCTTTGGTTGTAGATATATTTGATTTTAATTGGATTTAACACATTCCAGAACAAGAAGTGATTATGTTTCGTTTAAAGTTACCCGCTGCTCGGAGAAAACTTCTGTTCATGAGGTAAGTTATTACCACTTGCGATCGATTGACATTTCTGAAAAAAAAAATCAATGTGATTTAAACTTTTGACTCCTGCACCCTGTCCATCAGCATCCTGCATTGTCAACCATGCTAGCAAAGCAAAAAGTTAACCCTTCGACTTCCTCACCCTATCCACCAGCTTCATGCAAGAAGCTGGTGGATAGGGTGAGGGAGTCAAAGGGTTAAGTTTTTGCAGTTGGTGTATAGGGTGTGGAGTCAAAGGGTTAATCTACAGTATCAGTTTGATGTAAGTTGAACTTAACCTTCTTTCTGGTGTAAATATTCTGATTATGTGATTTTTTTTTTTTTTTGTCTTCTGAATTAATTTAAAATTGCCTGTCTTTAAAACCTGAGACACAGACCTAGATTTTTCCCCAAGATTCCAGAAAGGAAAGAAGGATAGTTGGGCTTCAAGGGGATGGACCAGGGAAATAAACCTACCCCTCCAATATTTTCATGCCAGGGCAGCCGCGTCAATGCCATGTTCTTCACGATTTTCAACCGCCGTAGGATCTTTTAGCGCACACAGTCCGACTCGTTTTTTTTGTTTGTTTGTTTGTTTGTTGTTGTTGTTGTTTGTTATTGTTGTTGTGTCCCATTTGGAAAGACTAGGCGTTCAGTTCGATTTCCCGGTCAAACTGAGGGAAAAAAATTGAGGCCTGAACGGGAAACGAACCCTAGAAGCTCGGTTTAGTTATGGCAGGCGAATGTCTGAACCATTCTGCCACGTTCCTCCTCCATTGCAAACATTTTCTTGATAAGTTGCAAATATAATATTGACACGTATAACCTGAACATGCTAATACGTTTTTAAGACTAACTGAAACATTCTGAGTTTTGAAAAAAAACAACACACACACTGATTTTAGAATCCACTTGTCAATATGTTCAGTACGATGTGTGGAATGCACCAGACAATTATGAGAAGAAAAGAAGAGAAGAAGAAAGAGAAGAAGGATACTGGTGGTGGTGGGGGTGGGCAGAAATGTATTATTCATCAGAATTTTATACTCCCACGTCCAGAATTGGTAAAAGTTGAGGGGATGGGTAGGGCCAGAGTGAGACGGAGTGACAGACAAAAGACGGCAGGCAGAAGGCAGACAGAGCGATAGACAGGCAGACAGGCAGACAGTCACAGTATAAAAGACAGACGGACGGACAGACAGACAGACAGACAGACAGGCAGGCAGGCGAGGCAGGCAGGCAGGAAGGCAGGCAGGAGCAGAGGCAGGCAGGCAGCAAGCAGGCAGGAAGGCAAAAGGGCGACAGGAGCAGGAAGGCAGGCAGGAAGGCAGGAAGGCAGCAGGAGAGGCAGGCAGGCAGGCAGGCAGCAGACAGGCAGGCAGGCAGGCAGGTAGCAGGCAGGCAGGAAGCAGGAAGGCAGCAGGCAGGCAGGCAGGGAGGCAGGAAGGCAGGAAGGCAGGAGAGCAGCAGGCAAAAGGCAGGAAGGCAGGAGCAGGAAGGCAGGAGGCAGGCAGGTAGCACAGCGACAGACGACAGGCAGGCAGGCAGGCAGGAGGCAGGAAGGCAGGCAGGAAGGCAGGAAGCAGCAGGAAGGCAGGAGCAGAGGAAGGCAGAAAGGCAGGCAGGCAGTAGGCAGAGGCAGGCAGGAAGGCAGAAAGGCAGCAGGCAGGCAGGAAGGCAGGCAGGCAGGCAGGCAGGAAGGCGATGCAGGAAGGCGGGAGCAGGCAGGCAGGCAGAAGGCAAGGCAGGCAGGCAGGCAGGCGGCAGGCAGGCAGAAGGCAGGAGGCAGGCAGGCAGGCAGGAGAGCAGCAGCAGGCAGGCGGGCAGGAAGCAGGCAGACATTGACTGTGTGACAATCACAAACAGACAGACAGCTGACAGTCAGATGGCAGACAGATTGGCGGACAGGCAGGTAGGCAAAAGACAGACAAAAGACTGACAGATTGACAAACATAAGACAGACAGACACGGACGGACAGACCAACGAACACAGAAACAAAACAAAACAAACAAAAAAGAACATTGCATCAATACGCAAAGATGGTGAGATGGTGCGAACGGGAAGAAGGAAGGGAGAGGTGGGGGTGTTGGAGGGTGGTGGGGTGGTTGGGAGAGAGAGGCTTTAAAGGAAAAGCTTTTGAGAAGGTGGGAGAGATGGAACGGGACGGGAAGGATGAGGAACCCGTCTGTTCCCTGTTATTGGGACCAGCTGCCCTGAAGAGCGCGTCTTGTCTTTCTTGGGCCATTGATCGTAGCTTGCTGAGGGATACTAGCTGGCCCAATCTTTCCTCCATACCTCTCAATTGCCTCCCCCCTACCCCAATCCCTACTCCTACTCTCTCCCCCCCCCCCCTCCCCCTCCTCTCTCCCCATGTCCCAAATCAGTTCGCTTTTTCGCTTTTTGGGACGCGAGAACTGAAAATTGGGTGATGGCGTAAGGTGTGGAGGGATGAGGCTGAGAAAGAATAACATTCCCTTTCCCCTTATAATCTTTACAAAATCTGGTCGCCCAATCTGTAATTACTAGGACGTTGAATCTCTCGCCTTCTTTTCAAAAGCTATTTCTGTGGAGGCTCCTTAACCACCATTGAGCATGATGTTTTTGTTTTTGGGTGGTTTTTCTTTCTTTCCTCTTTTGTTTTTTTTCTTCTTTTTCTCTCGTGATGTTCATTTTGTTTACTTTAATCTTTCTGTCGTTCCTTAGTTTTAGATCTCGCTTGTTTCGTTTCTTGTCTCGTTCTCTGTTTTCTTTCAATCTTCTTTCTTTCTTTCTTTTTCTTTCTTTTTCTTTCTTTGTTTTTGTTTCTTTCTTTCTTTTTCTTTTCTTTCTTTTTTTCTTTCTTTCTTTCTTTCTTCTTTCATTCATTCATTCTTTCCTTCTTTCTTTCTTTCTTGCTTTTCATTTATCCTGTCCCTCTTTTTTAATTTTTAGACTCAGATGATACGATGGTCAGAAATGAACCACGTCCTTTGAACTGAAATAAGAGATGTAGGGTAAAATGTACATAAACTGAAAAGAAATCAGCCATGAAATCGTTATATGTTCCCTTTCTTGTTATTATTCAAACTTGCAAATTCATAGTCAGAATTACTAAACAGATCGTTGTTTGTTTGTTTGATTGTTTGCTTACTTGTTTGATTGATTGTTTCTTTCTTTCTTTCTTTTTTGTTCGTTCGTCTGTTTTTTGTTTTTGTTTTTGTTTTTTGTTTTGTTTTTTGTTTGTTTGTTTGTTTGCTAATTTGTTAATATCACCGTAAAACCAAAGACGGATTTACAGACAACACCAACACATAGCACTACGAGTTTGATTTTTTTCAAGAGGGATTCAACACGCTTTCACAATTCCACATGCGCTTCACCCAAACTCTACCTAGTAATAAACTGGCAGACTCCTTGGGCCTGCGCAAAAAACTAGGCGCTGGCAAAGTCTTGAAATAGATGCAGGCAGGTAAGGGAGGGGGGGGGGGGAGAGATCTATGAAATAGTGACCTGACACCACCAGAAGTATCGGAGAATTAAGACTGATAACGAATATGGCCAGTTTTTATGTTGCAGATTGAAAATGAGCTCGACACATCAGATCTTGAGTTCCACAGGTTTGTCAGCAGGGGATGGACGCCGCCCTCGTGGTGCTGGCACCGGGAAAAGTTGAGGTCTCTGTCATCTCGCTTCCCTACAACCTCAGGGTTATGTAACTATGTAGGTTGGATCTCAGGACCTGGCCAGCTGATGGGTTTATGTGCAGGCTTAAATTAAGGCTTGTGCCGTGATCATTCTGGATTTTCTCCATCGCATGGCACCTGTGAAGATAGTGCATATGGAATTCATTCCGAGCGCGGAGACGTCATCTTGAGAAACTGAAACTGAAACCAAAACTGTCAGCAGGGACAAACAAACCCAGTTTAACCCTTTGACTTCCCGAACCCTGTCCACAGCATCCTTGCATTGTCAACCATGCAAGCTAGCAAAACAAAAACTGAACCACTTGCCCACAGTTTGTCAGCAGAGCCAGACAAACCGAGTTTAAAACTCTTTGACACCCGAGCCCTGTCCACCAGCATTCCTGCATCGCTAACCATGCTAGCAAAGCAAAAACTTAACCCTTTGACTCCCTGTAGGAGGCTGGTGGATAGGGTGAGGGAGTCAAAGGGTTAAGGTTTTGCATTTGGCAGATAGGGTGCAGGAGTCAAAGGTTTAAAAGCTACCAGCAACACCTGTGTTCCCAGGCGGTCAGCAAGTCGAAGCACTCTCTACCAAAGCCCGATGTTGCTTAACCCTTTAAGATTCCCGCACCCTGTACACCAGCAACCTGCATTGTCAACCATGCCAGCAAAACAAAAACTTAACCCTTTGACTCCCTCACCCTATCCACCAGCTTCCTGCAGGAAGCTGGTGGTAGGGTGAGGGAGTCAAAGGGTTAATTTTTTTGCAGTTGGTGGATAGGGTGCAGAAGTCAAAGGGTTAAGTTTTTGCAGTTGGTGGATAGGGTGCAGAAGTGAAAGGGTTAAAAAAAATTTGCAGTGGGTGGATAGGGTGCAGAAGTCAAAGGGTTAAAAGTTGCCAACAGCACCCCGTGTTCCCAGGCGGTCAACCAGTCCAAGCACTCACAACACAGACTGACGTTGCTCAACTTCGGTGATCGGATAACAGCCGATGTTTTCGATGTGGTAAGGCCTTTGGCAACGACCGCTGCAGAGTAAAGTGCACATACATATCTGAGAAAACATTGCTCAGAACACAAATAAAATAAAATAAAATGAAATAAAAAAAAGAAAAAAAGAAGAAAAAAAGAAATAAAATGAAATAAAATAAAATAAAATAAAATAAACAAAACAAAAATGAAATAAAATAAAGTAAAATAAAAGAAAAGAAAACAAAATAAAATAAAATAAAACAGAATAAGATATAAAATAAAACAAATGAAATGAAATAAAATAAAGAATAAAATAAAATACATAAATACAAAATCAACAACAACCACTGCAGCAGCAAC
>CM060315.1:20456736-20479236 GCA_030674185.1 Monoplex corrugatus | reverse complement strand
TCTACCGCTGCTCGGAAGAAGTTCCTTTTCAGGTTGTCTGGCAGATTGGATTTCCAGATTTTGTCCAGTTTATTTAGAGCGCCCCAGGCATTTCCGAGTCTGGTGTTGACGTCTTGTTCTGTGGAGTCAATGTAGCTGCCCAGGTATCTAAAGTCTTGAACTTGTTTGATTGTATCTCCATTGAGACTTCTCATGCCGTCTGATGCATCTTGGTTCAGACAGATGAATACATATTTTATATATTATATATTAGTGTCTTTAGTTATATTTACGTTTGTTTTTTTAAGTCCTTTGGTGATAAATTGGGCGGAGTGGTCAACGCCATAAGCATCTCCTCAGATTTATGTGCGCGAATGCATTGATATGTGTACTTAATTTTCTTTTCCAGGTCTCTCCAACCCCCTCCCCCCCCGAACCATATGTTGTGTACGTTTTGAAATGGTTATAGTCCTGATATGGCTCTGCGCAGTCGGCTGGGCTTTAAACAATCAGAATATGAATAAAAAAAATAAGGCCAGGTTTTAATGTTGCCGACCGGGATTGAACTCAAGATAACAGATCTTGATTTTACGATGTGTAATGCGCGATGTGTCCAGACGAATTTGGCGAACAGCGCTGTACAAGAATGACTGATGATGACGACGACGACGACGACGATGATGATGATGATGGTGATGATGACGATGGTGGTGGTGGTGGTAATGATGATGATGATGATGATGATGATAATAATGATGATGGTGATGTGATGGTGATGATGATGATGATGGTGATGATGATGGTAATGATGATGATGATGATGATGATGATGATGATGATGATGACGACGACGATGACGATTATCATTATCGTTGTCATTATTATTAGCATATTAGATAAACAAATGAATGAATAAACGTTTTGAACATTTTAGTAATATTAAACGTGTGTTTCATGAAACTGTTGGGGTGTCCTGTTTTGTGTTGTTGACTTTTGCTTGGTAGTGCTTCCCTATTCTCCCCAATCCCCCCCCCCATACACACATACACACATACACACGTGCATTAATTAATGCTACACGAACTATGTGCGAAAATGGGGTTTAACTCATCTGTGGCACATGCGCATACATGCGTGTATGTGTATGAACACGCATGCACAACATTCATTTACACACACAGACACACACACACACACACACCACACACACACACACACACACACACACACACACACACACACACACACACACACACACACACAGAGACATACACACACAGACATACACACACACACACACACACACACGCACACACACACACACACACACACACACACACACACACACACGCATTAATGCTACACGAACTATGTGCGAAAATGGGGTTTAATTCATCTGTGGCACATGCGCATACATGCATGTATGTGTATGAACACGCACGCACAACATTCACTTACACACACACACACACACACACACACACACACACACACACACACACACACACACACACACACACACACACACACACACACAAACGAGTTCGGTAGGTGTTGATGCAGTTTCGACTGAAATGATTAAACATCTCCCTGAAAACTATCTTATTTTCCTACACAAAATTCTGCAGAAATGCTGGGTTAACGGAACTGTACCACAAATCTGGCAAAAGTCTATAGTTATACCGATATTAAAAGCAGGAAAATCGAAAACTGATAAAAACAGTTACAGACCCATTGCTTTGACGTCCCACACGAGCAAACTAATGGAAAGATTGATCTTAAACAGACTTTTACACTACTGTGATAAAAATAATGTTATTCCGGTAAACCAGGCGGGTTTTAGAAAAGGGAGATCTGCAGTTGAACACCTGGTTAAACTTACAACTCAGATCAAACAACAGTTTGCCCGCAGAAAAAGTGTTTTAGCTACTTTCTTTGATGTAAAAAAAGCTTACGATCAAGTTTGGCATAAACGTCTATTGTTCAAGCTAAAATCTGTTGGTTTATCTGGTAATATGTACAATTACATTAAATCTTTTTTAGCTAATAGAACAATACGGGCTAGAGTGGGAGCTAGTTATTCTACTTCACGATGCCTCGACATGGGGATTCCACAAGGTTCAGTGATAGCACCTATTTTGTTTAATATCCTTATACAGGATCTTCCTAAAGCTCTTTCAAATCGTGTTGTTTTAGTACAGTATGCTGATGATATATGTACTTGGATGAATATCACTTTAAAAAAGACAACTCCACAGAGAACACGGAATTACATCAGGAAGTTGTATCAAATTGATCTTGATAACCTTGGAAACTATATGTTAGAAAATGGTCTGTCATTGTCGGCAGAAAAAACTAACATGATGCTGTTTGATCCTGGTGGTAACTCAAATAACTTACCTACTTTCAAATTGCTTGGTGAAGTGTTAAATTACAAACAGGTCGTAAAATTTCTGGGAGTTTACATCACGTCGAAATTAAGCTGGAATATCCATTTTGATTATATTTTAACAAAAGCACGAAAAACCTTAAATTTTCTAAAGATAATAAGCAAATTACCCTGGGGAATGGATACAAATATACTGATTCATCTGGCAACAGCGCTGGTCAGGTCTAAATTATCCTACGCGCAAGAAATTTTTTTCAATGCACTTAAATATTTACTAAAAAAGATTCAGAACTTGGACTGCAAAAGTCTTAAAATTGCACTAGGTGTACCAACTCATGCCTCTACTCTGGTAACGTACAAAGCTGCTGGAATTCTACCTCTAAACAACCATCGTGAGCTAGCTACAGCAAAGTTTGCAATTAGAACTACTTCACAAGCGAATAATTTTGTGAGCAAAGAAATTAAAATCAGGTCTGATATTGACTTTCCAAAACGAGCAAAAAACATTTCATCACAAATTACAACCGCAACTTACATATCTGACCTGATCAAACAATCCAACATAACTATGGATGAAATAGCCGAGAAACCAACGTTAACGCCTATCCCTACATGGGAAATGCTAAAGGCCACGTTTGATCTCGATTATGCAGACGTTAAAAAAGATGATAATGTCAACATTACGCTATCCACAGCTTGTGAACACATCGATGAAAAGTACCGTAACCACCTCCACATTTTTACCGATGGGTCAGTCTTAGCAAATCAGAGCGCTGGAGCAGCGTTTTATGTTCCAGAATTTAACATTAAAAAGTCTTTTTTCATTGGGACAAATGTATCTATATATACAGCAGAACTGGTCGCTGTTGTTCAAGCGTTGCATTATTTAATAAGCCTTCGGCCTGTGTCTTTCAAAGTAGTTCTCTTTGTTGATTCAAAATCTGTATTATATGCCTTACAGTCTTTTGATACAGACACAAGACCTGATTTAATAATTGAGGCAAATCATCTAATACACTGTTTAAAGATAAATGGCTCGGAAATCAGTTTATGCTGGGTGCCTTCTCACGTTGGTCTTCAAGGCAACAACGTAGTTGACAGAGCAGCTAAATCCGGTGCACTCAATTCTGAAAATTCCATAGAATTACATGTTAACACCTCGGTAAATGAAGCTTACAACTCGCTAGAATTAGCATCATGGATTCGATTTCATGAACATTAGAATCAACCTTTCAGTTCAAAATATCTGTAAAAAAATTCAGTATTCTTCGTTATATCATTTGAGAACAATTGTTACCACATATTTTCGTATTCAAATGAACGCTTTGAAAACTAAATATTGTAAAAACGTTTTATGTATTTGCGGTGAACAATTCACATTGTATCACTGTTTGTTTTACTGCAGAAAGCTTCGTTATTTCTTACCAAAGATGTTTACACAAGGAAACTATCTTGAAAAGCATTTTAAAGAAGTAATATCAGATCAAGTTCTGTTAGTTAAAATTTCAGAATCATTGGTTCACAGTCCTGTTAATGCGTTACTTTAAGGTTATTATTTTAATTATTATTATTTTATTTTGTTTTGTTTTGTTTTTTATGACGATGTTTTCTTTTTACATTTAATGTTAGCGTTGTTCTAGTTTCATTTCTCTGTTCATCCATATCCTTTTTTTAAAAACCTTGCCGATTCCTTTTAATTTTTTTTTCCGTCTCTTACTCTGTTCCCCTCTCACCCCTCTCCCCCCCCCCCCCCCCCCCCCAAAAAAAAAAATCATCCTCCATGCCATTTTTACCCGTCTAATATCACTTATAGTGAAAAGACGTTAAATCAAGGAACGAACACACACACACACATACACTCACACACACACACACACACATACACACACACACACATATACATATATATATATATATATATATATATATATATATATATATATATATATATACAGATACACGCTTTCTCTCTCTCTCTCTCTTTCTGTCTGTCTGTCTGTCTGTCTGCCTCTCTCTCTCTCTCTCCCTGTCTGCCTCTGTCTCTGCCTGTCTTTCTGCGTGTCTGTCTGTGTCTGTCTGTCTCTCATTCACTCTCTTAATAATGCAGGCGAACTCTATGAAATGTGGATTTGAGCGGCAGCTTTTCAAACGGTCACGTATTTCCGAATCCCCTATGGCGCTGAGGGCACACAGACTGCTTTAACCCCCATGGTTGACGTTTAACCCCGATGTGTAACCAGTGGACTCCTCCATCCACTCCCAACACACCACCCAACTCTACCCCCACCCTCCATCCCTATTCCTTGCAATGTGCATTCCAAAGTTTGTCTCTCGTTGTTGTGATTGCGCTCTCTCCCATTCCTGTTCTAGTCATCATTATCGCCGTGAGAGGTTGTTACATGTAAAATTTATTCGCTTCAGTCTCAGTCGCAGTCTCAGTCCAGAGAATCCGACGATAGCATCGGTATCTCACAGTGCTAGTCCTCATATACTCTGAGAGTGGTAGGACTTTAAATTCAACGAAACAAACAAACAAATCTCAGTCCACGGCATCACTCCTTGGAATGTTAGTTGCCTGCATTGCTCTCCAGATCTCTGTCCTCCACATCTGTCTTTCCTCAACCAGGTTGAAAGTCTCTGGGCTGTTACGACCTGTACACTCCTTGATGTTTCTTAGGTAATCTGTTTAAGGAAGACCTTCCTCTTTCGGTCTCGATTTTTCACTGAATGACATCTTTCGCTTTATTATTCGCTTATGTATGTACTTTGTTTATTCGTTTTTGAAATTATTTTAGATAGCTTTGATTGGCCACCCTTCCATACCTTCGCGAACAAAAAATGAATCATCACACCAACTTACTCAAAAGGACTAGCTAGAGAAAGTGGCCGAAAATCTACTATGAAAGGAAAAAAAACGGAGTCATATATCAATCAGACCAACATTGTTATCATCTCAAAAGTAACATTACGTAGACTCTTACAGCGTGGAACAAAAAGTGGGCTTTTTGTGAAACAGAGATAAAGGAAACTAACGGAATGGAAAAGACAGCCAGACAATGGTGACGGCTGTCATTTTGTTTTCTTTTCTTGAAGAGACGTGGGATAATACTTTCAGAATATATTTGGTTGTTATACGATTGTGAGGCGTGGACAGCCAACACGCAAAGCCAGAACAAGATTGAGACAGCCGAGATGTGATTTCTAAGAAGAATGTTGAGAGTTCCGTGGACAGCAAAGAAAACAAACGAGACAGTCTTGACGGAGGCAGACACAAGAAGATCAGTGATATGAAAGATTAGGAAAAGACAGGCAACATTTATAGGTCATTTTATGAGGGAAAGAGAGCATCAGGTAGACCCAGGGGGAAAATATTGGAAAGACTAGCAGGATGACTGAGGACAGAGAGGGTGGAAGATGTGCTTGCGGCAACAAGGGATACATATACATATGGAGGCCATAATCGCCAACGCCATGCGGCAAGGCACATGATGATGATGATGATATTTGGGCATTTCTTAATTATCTTATTTGCATGTTGTTTCTATGTGAATGTTTGAAAGATCTGATGAGTTGGTTTTACACTTTGTCAAAATTCTGCTGAACTTTGCTTTTGTATTTCACAGCCCTTCGTTAGGGGCAATGGCCTAAACAAATAAATCATCTGAAGTCTGAAGAAGTCTGAAGTCTGATAATACTTTCAGACCAATTATCTGAGTCTGTCTGTCTGTCTGTATCCTACATCACCAGGTCAGACATAGGGGTGGGGATGGGGGTGGGGGACATACCTGCCGTCTGTGTTGGCAGCCCGCGTCAATTTCTTGACTACTTCATGCAACTCTTCTCTTCTGTTGATGGCGTCAGATATTTCGGAGTTGTTCTTTCCTGTCCAGTCTCTGATGTTTCAGTTTCAGTTTCTCAAGATGATGTCTCCGCGCTCGGGATGAATTCCATTTGCACTGTCGTCACAGGTGCCATGTGATGGAGAAAATCCAGAATGATCACGGCACACGCCTTAATTAAGCATGCACATAAACCAAAGAGCTTGCCAGGTCCTGAGGTCCTACCTAGATAGTTCCATAACCTTGGGGTCGTAGGGGAGTGAGGTGACAGACCTCAACTTTTCCCGGGGCCAGCATTATGAGGCCGGCGCTCATCCCCTCTCCCTATCTTCAAATTCATATTCACATTTTTTAACCAAGGCTTCAGAATGGCAAGAAGGCTTATTGGTCTTTAAGGGGTGGTACCTGGGGAATCAATCTATTTCTCAATGTTTTGTATCAAGGTAGCCGGGCAATACCCTGCTCTTCACGATTTTCAACTGCTGTGGGATCTTTAGCGTGCACAGCCAGAAGGCACACGGGTCTGACTCGTTTTTCGTCCCTTTCCGAAGGACTAGAAACACAGCCAAGCATGTAGCGAAATGTTGCAATGTTGAAATGCGGTGATGATACAGTTCTGAATCGTGAATATGAATATGAATTTGAAGCAAGGGAGAGGGAATGGACGCCGCTTTCATAATGCTGTCTCTATTGTTGTCTGTGTCGTTTGCTCGACGTCTTCCTCCCTTTCGTTTTACTTTTAGTTTTCCTTGTATCACATCTTTCATGAGGAAGCATTTCTTGTTTCTGCATGTGAGCCCCCGAAATGTCATCTTTCTTTTCTTTAGGATTTCAACAGTTCTCTTTGGACATTCTGTTCTCGGAGGATATTTTCACTTGTTCTTTTGTCACCCCATTTAAGTCTAGGAAGGTGTCTACAAAACCACATCTCAGCGCTGTTTATTTTGCAAATGTCGACAAGAAAGCACAAAAAAGTCTTTTCAAAAAGCTCAGAACTGTATCATCAGCACATTTCAACATTGCAACATTTCACCAGCTGCTTAGTTGTTTTTCAGTTTTCTGATCGTAAACAACACTTTGAGTCTTTCTTTGAAATTCGTTTGTCAAGACGCAAATTACCATTGACTGTTATTAATAACAAGAAACACCACGAGAGAGCGATGGGACCCACGAGCACTAGTGCCTCGCCACTCTCCGGACAATCACCCCCCAAGCTCCCGAAGCCACTCGATAGTCATTTCATCAAGCAAAGTGGGGCTGTCCATGGGCATCGTTATCAGCAGGTTTTACAGTCTGTGTACTGTCCTCTTTTTCCAATACTCGCTCAAAGTGTTGAAAACATTTATTTATTGTTATGCTATCATGAGGCTGTGATTTAATTTGAAATATGGTTCGCATATCTTGCCCAAATGATTTTTGGTTTTACACTGATTTCATTAGATTATCAATAATGATCAGTATGAGGCAAGCGTCTGATTTTGAAATTTTTGATATTATTGTGAATATCAATTCTTTCATAAAACCTTTCTAATAATGTTCTTACCATAATTATTGTCTGGTTGTTCTGCACTTTCCATCATACCAGCCGTCTGGTTTCTTGAAATTATTGAAAAGTATTTTGTTTGATATATATTGAACATTTTCCCATCGTCATAAACATATCAAGTAATCAAAAGTATAACACTCATGCCAACTTGAAGCTTTTTATTCGTTTTAAATAACAAAATGAGGATCACAATCAAACACAATATCATCAACAGAATAGTCTCTGATTGTTCGTAAGATCTACGTCTAATAGTAATGCCCATCTGTAGATGACAAGACACAATGTTAACCCTTTGGCTCCCTCACCCTACCCACTGGCATCCTGCATCGTCATCAATGATTGCAAAGCAAAAACGTAACCCTTTGACTTACCCTCCCCCCCCCCCCCCCTGCAGGAAGCTGGTCGATAGGATGAAGGAGTCAAAGGGTTAAGTTTTTGCTTTGCAATCATTGATGCAATCATGTACCAGCTTCCTGCAGGGAAGGAGTCAAAGGGTCATGTTTTTGCAGCTGGTGGATAGGGTGCGGGAGTCAAAAGGTTAATGACGTCATACTTTTTGTACATCAGACTTGTACAATATAGACAGAGCGGATGCAGGACACTATCAGCATGTACTAATATACCGTCCTTTATTCTTATGAAAATAAATATACATGTGTATACACAAAAGCGCATGCTATCATCTCCTTCCCTTATCTTGCATGCGCGCGCCAACACACACTCGTGTGAAGACACACTTGCACACGGACACATGGACATACACATGTACATTCATGCGCCACGCATATATGCACGAACATTTTCGCGCTTTCCTGAGCGTGTGCGTGCACACACACGCACACACACACACCACACACACACACACAACACACACACACACACACATACACACACACACACACACACACACAACACACACACAACACACACACATACACACATACACACACACATATGTGTACACACGCACACACACACATAATACACACATGCGTGTACACACACGCACCACACTACACACACACATACACACAACACACACACACACACAGACATAGACACAACAGACACACACACACACCACACAACACACACACACACACACCTTTTGTAACTGATCGCTTTCTAGAGAAATGATAGCAAAAGAGGACTATTATTATTTTAAAAAAAAGTGTGTGGGGGGGGGGGGGGAGTGAAGGCAGGGGAAGGGGACGAAGAGTATTGTTAGAAATGATCGACCATTTCTATTTCTCTCGTTGGAGGCAGACGGGGGAACTGAGATGATATTACTGAGTTCTTTCCCTTGCGCTATGAAATCACAAGTCAGTTTGTTGTTCCAGTTTTCAGTTACCGAATCTTAGGAGTTTGAAGTGTCAAGAGGGATTCAGCGCACTGGGACAATTCAATAAGTGCTCCAGCCACATCTCCCTAAGCCTATGCAAAACCGTATGCCCTGGCAAGGTCTGTAAACGACGAAGGGGAAAAGGAAGGTAGGTAAAACAGGACCTTATAAAACATTTAGCCTGGCACCACCAGAATGATTGAAGCATTTAAGATGGACAGCAAAAAGGCTCCTTTTTAGAGTATGGGTTCGACTACAGTGGGCAAATATCAGTATACCTCAAAACAAGTTTTAAGGGTTTGCTACACGCATGCATATGGTTCTCCCCAGACGCATATGCACACCAGAAATCGCCAGCAGAATCAGCCAAGCTAAAACAGCAGTCAAGAAAATGAAAAGCGTTCTTACCAACAAATGCCTATCAGTTAACATCAGGAAGAGAGCTCTTTCAGGGATAGATAGAACCGATACTGTTGCACGGATGTGAAGCGTGGGCAGTCAACACGCAAAGTCAGAACAAGACTGAGGCAGCTGAAATGTGGTTTGTAAGAAGAATGTTAAGAGTTCCATGGACAGCAAAGAAACAAACGAGACAGTCTTGAAGGAGGCAAACACAAAAAGAACATTAATGAAGAAGATTAGGGAAACACAAGCAACATTTACAGGACATTTTATGAGGCAAGAAAAATTAGACCACCTAGTTACAACAGGAAAGCTGGCTGGAGAAAGAGCACCAAATAGAACCCAGGGAGAAAATATTGGACAGACTTGCAGGGTGGCTGAGGACAGACGGGGTGGGAGATGTACTTGCAGCGACAGGGGATAGATTCGTGTGGAGGGCCATGATCGCCAACGCCATGTGGCAAGGCACATGATGATAATGATTGCAGGGTGGCTGAAGACAGAGAGGGTGGGAGATGTACTTGCAGCGACAGGGGATAGATTCGTATGGAGGGCCATGATCGCCAACGCCATGTGGCAAGGCACATGATGATAATGATTGCAAGGTGGCTGAAGACAGAGAGGGTGGGAGATGTACTTGCAGTGACAGGGGATAGATTCGTGTGGAGGGCCATGATCGCCAAGCCATGTGGCAAGGCACATGATGATAATGATTGCAAGGTGGCTGAAGACAGAGATTGTGGGAGATGTACTTGCAGTGACAGGGGATAGATTCGTGTGGAGGGCCATGATCGCCAAGCCATGTGGCAAGGCACATGATGATAATGATTGCAGGGTGGCTGAAGACAGAGATTGTGGGAGATGTACTTGCAGTGACAGGGGATAGATTCGTGTGGAGAGCCATGATCGCCAAGCCATGTGGCAAGGCACATGATGATAATGATTGCAGGGTGGCTGAAGACAGAGAGGGTGGGAGATGTACTTGCAGTGACAGGGGATAGATTCGTGTGGAGAGCCATGATCGCCAAGCCATGTGGCAAGGCACATGATGATAATGATTGCAGGGTGGCTGAAGACAGAGATTGTGGGAGATGTACTTGCAGTGACAGGGGATAGATTCGTGTGGAGAGCCATGATCGCCAAGCCATGTGGCAAGGCACATGATGATAATGAGTGCAGGGTGGCTGAAGACAGAGATTGTGGGAGATGTACTTGCAGTGACAGGGGATAGATTCGTGTGGAGAGCCATGATCGCCAAGCCATGTGGCAAGGCACATGATGATAATGATTGCAGGGTGGCTGAAGACAGAGAGGGTGGGAGATGTACTTGCAGTGACAGGGGATAGATTCGTGTGGAGGGCCATGATCGCCAAGCCAAGTGGCAAGGCACATGATGATAATGATTGCAGGGTGGCTGAAGACAGAGATTGTGGGAGATGTACTTGCAGTGACAGGGGATAGATTCGTGTGGAGGGCCATGATCGCCAAGCCAAGTGGCAAGGCACATGATGATAATGATTGCAGGGTGGCTGAAGACAGAGAGGGTGGGAGATGTACTTGCAGTGACAGGGGATAGATTCGTGTGGAGGGCCATGATCGCCAAGCCATGTGGCAAGGCACATGATGATAATGATTGCAGGGTGGCTGAAGACAGAGATTGTGGGAGATGTACTTGCAGTGACAGGGGATAGATTCGTGTGGAGGGCCATGATCGCCAAGCCATGTGGCAAGGAAAATGATAATAATGATTGCAGGGTGGCTGAAGACAGAGATTGTGGGAGATGTACTTGCAGTGACAGGGGATAGATTCGTGTGGAGGGCCATGATCGCCAAGCCATGTGGCAAGGCACATGATGATAATGATTGCAGGGTGGCTGAAGACAGAGATTGTGGGAGATGTACTTGCAGTGACAGGGGATAGATTCGTGTGGAGGGCCATGATCGCCAAGCCATGTGGCAAGGCACATGATGATAATGATTGCAAGGTGGCTGAAGACAGAGAGGGTGGGAGATGTACTTGCAGCGACAGGGGATAGATTCGTGTGGAGGGCCATGATCGCCAAGCCATGTGGCAAGGCACATGATGATAATGATTGCAAGGTGGCTGAAGACAGAGAGGGTGGGAGATGTACTTGCAGCGACAGGGGATAGATTCGTGTGGAGGGCCATGATCGCCAAGCCATGTGGCAAGGCACATGATGATAATGATTGCAAGGTGGCTGAAGACAGAGAGGGTGGGAGATGTACTTGCAGCGACAGGGGATAGATTCGTGTGGGAGGGCCATGATCGCCAAGCCATGTGGCAAGGCACATGATGATAATGATTGCAAGGTGGCTGAAGACAGAGAGGGTGGGAGATGTACTTGCAGCGACAGGGGATAGATTCGTGTGGAGGGCCATGATCGCCAAGCCATGTGGCAAGGCACATGATGATAATGATTGCAAGGTGGCTGAAGACAGAGAGGGTGGGAGATGTACTTGCAGCGACAGGGGATAGATTCGTGTGGAGGGCCATGATCGCCAAGCCATGTGGCAAGGCACATGATGATAATGATTGCAAGGTGGCTGAAGACAGAGAGGGTGGGAGATGTACTTGCAGCGACAGGGGATAGATTCGTGTGGAGGGCCATGATCGCCAAGCCATGCGGCAAGGCACATGATGATAATGATTGCAGGGTGGCTGAAGACAGAGAGGGTGGGAGATGTACTTGCAGTGACAGGGGATAGATTCGTGTGGAGGGCCATGATCGCCAAGCCATGTGGCAAGGCACATGATGATAATGATTGCAAGGTGGCTGAAGACAGAGATTGTGGGAGATGTACTTGCAGTGACAGGGGATAGATTCGTGTGGAGGGCCATGATCGCCAAGCCATGTGGCAAGGCACATGATGATAATGATTGCAGGGTGGCTGAAGACAGAGATTGTGGGAGATGTACTTGCAGTGACAGGGGATAGATTCGTGTGGAGAGCCATGATCGCCAAGCCATGTGGCAAGGCACATGATGATAATGATTGCAGGGTGGCTGAAGACAGAGAGGGTGGGAGATGTACTTGCAGTGACAGGGGATAGATTCGTGTGGAGAGCCATGATCGCCAAGCCATGTGGCAAGGCACATGATGATAATGATTGCAGGGTGGCTGAAGACAGAGATTGTGGGAGATGTACTTGCAGTGACAGGGGATAGATTCGTGTGGAGAGCCATGATCGCCAAGCCATGTGGCAAGGCACATGATGATAATGAGTGCAGGGTGGCTGAAGACAGAGATTGTGGGAGATGTACTTGCAGTGACAGGGGATAGATTCGTGTGGAGAGCCATGATCGCCAAGCCATGTGGCAAGGCACATGATGATAATGATTGCAGGGTGGCTGAAGACAGAGAGGGTGGGAGATGTACTTGCAGTGACAGGGGATAGATTCGTGTGGAGGGCCATGATCGCCAAGCCAAGTGGCAAGGCACATGATGATAATGATTGCAGGGTGGCTGAAGACAGAGATTGTGGGAGATGTACTTGCAGTGACAGGGGATAGATTCGTGTGGAGGGCCATGATCGCCAAGCCAAGTGGCAAGGCACATGATGATAATGATTGCAGGGTGGCTGAAGACAGAGAGGGTGGGAGATGTACTTGCAGTGACAGGGGATAGATTCGTTGTGGAGGGCCATGATCGCCAAGCCATGTGGCAAGGCACATGATGATAATGATTGCAGGGTGGCTGAAGACAGAGATTGTGGAGATGTACTTGCAGTGACAGGGGATAGATTCGTGTGGAGGGCCATGGTCGCCAAGCCATAGTGGCAAGGCACATGATGATAATGATTGCAGGGTGGCTGAAGACAGAGATTGTGGGAGATGTACTTGCAGTGACAGGGGATAGATTCGTGTGGAGGGCCATGATCGCCAAGCCATGTGGCAAGGCACATGATGATAATGATTGCAGGGTGGCTGAAGACAGAGATTGTGGGAGATGTACTTGCAGTGACAGGGGATAGATTCGTGTGGAGGGCCATGATCGCCAAGCATGTGGCAAGGAAAATGATAATAATGATTGCAGGGTGGCTGAAGACAGAGATTGTGGGAGATGTACTTGCAGTGACAGGGGATAGATTCGTGTGGAGGGCCATGATCGCCAAGCCATGTGGCAAGGCACATGATGATAATGATTGCAGGGTGGCTGAAGACAGAGAATGTGGGAGATGTACTTGCAGTGACAGGGGATAGATTCGTGTGGAGGGCCATGATCGCGAAGCCATGTGGCAAGGCACATGATGATAATGATTGCAAGGGGCTGAAGACAGAGGGGTGGGAGATGTACTTGCAGCGACAGGGGATAGATTCGTGTGGAGGGCCATGATCGCCAAGCCATGTGGCAAGGCACATGATGATAATGATTGCAGGTGGCTGAAGACAGAGAGGGTGGGAGATGTACTTGCAGCGACAGGGGATAGATTCGTGTGGAGGGCCATGATCGCCAAGCCATGTGGCAAGGCACATGATGATAATGATTGCAAGGTGGCTGAAGACAGAGAGGGTGGGAGATGTACTTGCAGCGACAGGGGATAGATTCGTGTGGAGGGCCATGATCGCCAAGCCATGTGGCAAGGCACATGATGATAATGATTGCAAGGTGGCTGAAGACAGAGAGGGTGGGAGATGTACTTGCAGCGACAGGGGATAGATTCGTGTGGAGGGCCATGATCGCCAAGCCATGTGGCAAGGCACATGATGATAATGATTGCAAGGTGGCTGAAGACAGAGAGGGTGGGAGATGTACTTGCAGCGACAGGGGATAGATTCGTGTGGAGGGCCATGATCGCCAAGCCATGTGGCAAGGCACATGATGATAATGATTGCAAGGTGGCTGAAGACAGAGAGGGTGGGAGATGTACTTGCAGCGACAGGGGATAGATTCGTGTGGAGGGCCATGATCGCCAAGCCATGCGGCAAGGCACATGATGATAATGATTGCAGGGTGGCTGAAGACAGAGAGGGTGGGAGATGTACTTGCAGTGACAGGGGATAGATTCGTGTGGAGGGCCATGATCGCCAAGCCATGTGGCAAGGCACATGATGATAATGATTGCAAGGTGGCTGAAGACAGAGAGGGTGGGAGATGTACTTGCAGTGACAGGGGATAGATTCGTGTGGAGGGCCATGATCGCCAAGCCATGTGGCAAGGCACATGATGATAATGATTGCAGGGTGGCTGAAGACAGAGAGGGTGGGAGATGTACTTGCAGTGACAGGGGATAGATTCGTGTGGAGGGCCATGATCGCCAAGCCATGCGGCAAGGCACATGATGATAATGATTGCAGGGTGGCTGAAGACAGAGAGGGTGGGAGATGTACTTGCAGTGACAGGGGATAGATTCGTGTGGAGGGCCATGATCGCCAAGCCATGTGGCAAGGCACATGATGATAATGATTGCAAGGTGGCTGAAGACAGAGAGGGTGGGAGATGTACTTGCAGTGACAGGGGATAGATTCGTATGGAGAGCCATGATCGCCAAGCCATGTGGCAAGGCACATGATGATAATGATTGCAAGGTGGCTGAAGACAGAGAGGGTGGGAGATGTACTTGCAGTGACAGGGGATAGATTCGTGTGGAGGGCCATGATCGCCAACGCCATGTGGCAAGGCACATGATGATAATGATTGCAAGGTGGCTGAAGACAGAGAGGGTGGGAGATGTACTTGCAGCGACAGGGGATAGATTCGTGTGGAGGGCCATGATCGCCAAGCCATGTGGCAAGGCACATGATGATAATGATTGCAAGGTGGCTGAAGACAGAGAGGGTGGGAGATGTACTTGCAGGGACAGGGGATAGATTCGTGTGGAGGGCCATGATCGCCAAGCCATGTGGCAAGGCACATGATGATAATGATTGCAAGGTGGCTGAAGACAGAGAGGGTGGGAGATGTACTTGCAGTGACAGGGGATAGATTCGTGTGGAGGGCCATGATCGCCAAGCCATGTGGCAAGGCACATGATGATAATGATTGCAAGGTGGCTGAAGACAGAGAGGGTGGGAGATGTACTTGCAGTGACAGGGGATAGATTCGTGTGGAGGGCCATGATCGCCAAGCCATGTGGCAAGGCACATGATGATAATGATTGCAAGGTGGCTGAAGACAGAGAGGGTGGGAGATGTACTTGCAGTGACAGGGGATAGATTCGTGTGGAGGGCCATGATCGCCAAGCCATGTGGCAAGGCACATGATGATGATGATGTTTATGATTTAAGCCGTGATCATTTTGGATCTTTTCCCATCACACGGCAACCATGTCGCTGGTGCATATGGAACGTATTCCAAGCGCAGAAATGTTGGCTTTAGAAAACTAAAAATGAAACTGAAACAATGCTGCAGGCTGTGATTGAACTCAATATGAGATTTTGGGTCCACGACTGTATTAGAAGAATCAGCCGGTTAAGCCGGCTTGAAATCAAAGGGAGGAAAGCCCGTCCTGTTCTATTATTGTAGCATTTCGATTTTTCTCAGAATGTATGCATGTTGTTTTGCCCATACTGCGCAGTCTGCGTAGTCTGCATACTCAATCTTTGGTGGGTGTGCATGTAGGTGTTGTCATGTTTCCATCAGCTATTGACATGACTTACAGGATTTCTGACGTACGTATTTGATATTCTGCGTGCGTGTACATTCGAAGGGATATTAAGCTCTAATAGGTCTGCACACGTTTTGGCTTGGGAGATCGGCAACAAAAAATATCCACCCTTTAACTATCTGGCAAAAAAATAACCAGGTAGGATCGATCCCAGGCCTTCCGATAGGAAGTCCAACGTCTTACCCACTTGATTATCGCGCCTGTCATGCCCGGCTTCAAAGTCAGAGGGAAATAAGCCAGTCGATGTTCTAAATACATCGCAAAGGGAAGTAAGTCCCTCGCTGTTCTAATACGTCGCAAAGGGAATTAAGCCCCACGCCCTTTTAATCATAGAGCGTGTAAATTTCTTTTAAGCTCTCTGGTTCTAATACTTCGGAAAGGAAAGTAAGCCCCTTGCTGTGCTAATGCATCGCAAGGGGAAGTAAGCCCCTTGCTGTTCTAGTACGTCGCAAAGGGAAGTAAGCCCTGGCTGTTCTAATACGTCGCAAAGGGAGGTAAGCCTCTCGTTGTTCTAACACGTCGCAAAGAGAATTAAGCCCCTCGCTGTTCTAATACGTCTCGAAGGGAAGTAACCCCCTCCCTGTTCTAATACGTCGCGAAAGGAAGTAAGCCTCTCGCTGTTTTAATAGATCGCGAAGGGAAGTAACCTCTCTGTTCTAATACGTCGTGAAGGGAAGTAACCCCCTCGCTGTTCTAATACGTCGCGAAGAGATGTAAATCCCTAGCTCTGCTAATAGATCGTAAAGGGACGTAACCCCCTCGCTGCTTGTAACATGAGGCGAAGGGAAGTAACCCCTCGCTGTTCTAATACGTCGCGAAGGGACGTAACCCCCTCGCTGTTCTAATACGTCGCGAAGGGAAGTAAGCCTCTCGCTGTTTTAATAGATCGCGAAGGGAAGTAACCTCTCTGTTCTGATACGTCGTGAAGGGAAGTAACCCCCTCGCTGTTCTAATACGTCGCGAAGAGATGTAAATCCCTCGCTGTGCTAATAGATCGCAAAGGGAAGTAACCCCCTCCCTGTTTGTAACATGTGGCGAAGGGAAGTAACCCCCTGGCTGTTCTAATACGTCGCGAAGGGAAGTAAATCCCTCGCTGTGCTAATAGATCGCAAAGGGAAGTAACCCCCTCGCTGTTTGTAACATGTCGCGAACGGAAGTAAACCCCTGGCTGTACTAATAGATCGCGAAGGGAAGTAAGCCCGTCGCTGTTTTCTAATTTATCGCTGAGTTGCTCTTCCGCGCGAAGCTGTGTCTGTTGCCTTCTAAACTGAAAGGGGACGCCGAGCCTGCCAAGCCATTGACCCGAGAGACAGTCTTTTTACTCTTCACAGACAGCAGACGTGTAGGGGTAGTTGGAGCTTCCGTCTCGACGTTCGTCAAGCTGTCCTCATCTTCATCGTCTTCATCGTCGTTGTCGTCGTTGTCCTCATAGTCGCTGTTGTGGACACTGGTGGAGGTGTTATGGACCAAGGTGGTTTTGCGGTAGTGGCGGTGTGCGTTGTTTTCGATGTCCGATGTGTCCGAGTAGGATATGTGATGCTGCAGGGAGGGTAGTGCTCCTCTTGTAAACTGTTGAAAAAAGAAGAAGAAAAAATTAAGAAAAACGAAAAAAAAAAAAGACACACCCCACACACACACACACACACACACACACACACACACACACACACACACACACACACACACACACGTAAGCAAGTAAGTAGGTAGATATGTAAACCAACTAACTAACTAACTGACTGACTGACTGACTGACTCACTCACTCACTCACTCACTCAATCACTCACTCACTCACTAATCAATCAACCAACCAACTGACTGCCTGGCTAACTATCTAGCCAATCGAGTTTATCAATCTTCTTACCAGATAACAAACGTGTAAACTAACGAACGAACAAGCGAACTAACAGACCGAGCAACAAACCAAATAACGAACGAACGAACGAACGAACGAACGAACGAACGAACGAACGAACGAAAACGAACGAACGAAAGAGCGAACGAAAGAAAGAAAACGAACGAACGAACGAACAAACGAACGGATGGACGAAAGAAAACAAACGAACACACCAACCAGCCAACTAACTAACTAACTACTAACTAACTAACTAACTAACTAACTAACTAACTAACTAAACTAACTGACTAATAACTAACTACTAACTAACTAACTATCTAACTAACTGACTGATGACTGATGACTAACAAACCAAATAACAACCAACCAGCTAACTAACTAACTATCTAACTAATAACTACTGACTGACTGATGACTGACTAACAAACCAAATAACCAACCAACCAGCTAACTAACTAACTATCTAACTAACTAACTAACTGACTGACTGACTGACTGACTAACAAACCAAGTAACCAACCAACCAGCTAACTAACTAACTATCTAACTAACTAACTGACTGACTGACTGACTGACTGACTGACTAACAAACCAAGTAACCAACCAACCAGCCAACTAACTATCTAACTAACTGACTGACTGACTGACTGACTGACTAACAAACCAATTAACCAACCAACCAGCTAACTAACTAGCTAACTAACTAACTAACTAACCAACCAACCAACCAGCCAACACTCCAACCAACCAACCAACCAACCAGCCAGCCAGCCAGCCAACCAATCAACCAACCAACCAACCAACCAACCAACAACCATCCACCTATTCAACTAACTAACCAAGCACTTTATGAAGAAGAGCAAGCAAGCAAGCAAGCAAGCAAGCAAGCAAGCAACTCAACATGTTAATTTAATTTAAGGGGGGACTTATAGTGAATTTTGGTCAATTTTTGTTTCTCAGCTTCTACCAAAGCTATCAAAGTGAAATTTGGCACACAGCTTCTTTATGGCAAAGATAACTTCTGTGCAAAGTTTGGAATCAATATATGCATTAGAAAAATATATATGATTTTTTCCATTAAATATTACCTGTCAAAACGGTAGCGATTTTGCACCTCAACCAGTGAGTAGATCCATCATGTAAAAAAAGTTTTGATTCTTTACAATGGTTTCATCTGATGTCCTTTTATGCAACAAAACATATCATAAAGTGATTGGTGCACTAGTGGCCATTAGCAAGCAGTCTACATTTGACAATTTTTTTCTTTTTCGGGTGGACCATAAAGAAATTAAATATCATAAAAACTATGTATTTTAGAGACCTTTTGATAGTTTTTGTGCACTCAGCAGCCAACTTTACACAAGTGTGCCAAATTGTAGGTCAATAGCTTCTCTCTAGCCAAAGATATAAGTTGGGCAAACACGTTACTTGCACACAAATACAAGTTTTGAGAAAAACAGTTTCAAAGATTATAATTTGTTTCCAAATGTGAAAAAATATAAAATAGCATGATATATCATTTGAAATAATTTGAAAATGGTACTCTCACCACTCTCTGGTATCACAGCAGTCAGAAAATTCTTTCAAAAGTCCCCAGCACCATATGCAGGTCCTTCACGCTCAAGAAGTTCTTGGCGTTCCCTGCGACGAATGTCTTCAATTTTCTTTCTCTTTTCTTGTGCTTGCTTCGAACTTCTGCTGGTGGCCTTCTTCACTCTTCTCACAAATATAAATATTTAGAGGTAGTATTTAGGTAACTAACAACCAGAAAGATTTTATAGAGGATTTTTTGTCACCAAAACAGCCTAAAACCCAAAACACAATTTTTCATGATTTTTTGACCAAATTTCACTCTAATTAAACTTACCGTGACGACAGCCAGCACCAGTCCCAGTAAGCCCCCAGCCACTACATCCGTCATGTGGTGCATGTGGTCACTGACGCGTGTGGCTCCACACCACAAGGCGTATGTCGTCAGCATGCCGTATGACGTCAGCTTCAGCAGCCCACAGCTACATGACGTCAGTCTCACTTCCATGTACAGCTGGAACACGAGAACAGTGGGGGGGTGTCAGTTCATCAGACATATATTCCCTTGAGAACACACTGATTGATTGATTGGTTAATTGATTGATTGATTGATTGGTCGGTTGGTTGGTTGGTTGATTGATTGATTGATTGACTGATTGGTCGGTCGGTCGGTTGGTTGGTTGGTTGGTTGGTCGGTTGGTGGATTGATTGATTGATTGATTGAGTGAGTGAGTGAGTGAGTGAATGAGTGAGTGGTTGGTTGGTTGGTTGGTTGGTTGGTTGGTTGAGCCCTGCCGCATGGCGTTGGCGATCATGGCCCTCCATATGTACCTATCGCTTGTTGCCGCAAGCACATCTTCCACCCTCTCTGTCCTCAGCCACTCTGCAAGTCCGTCCAATTTTTTCCCCCGGGTTTACCTGGTGCTCTTTTTCCCTCCAGCTTTCCTGTTGTGACCAGGTGCTCTAATTTCTCTTTCCTCATAAAATGTCCTGTAAGTGTTGCTTGTCTTTTCCTAATCGTTTTCATTTATGTGTGTGTGGTGTGTGCCTCCTTCAAGACTGTCCTCATTCTCATCAAATAATATTGTGAACATTTGTCCCAGATTCTGTGCCCTGCCCTTCATGCTCTGCCTGCTCTCATGGTGAATTCAACATTGGTGGGTTTGGAGGTGTACTCATCATCATCATGTGCCCTGCCGCATGGCGTTGGCGATCATGGCCCTCCATATGTATCTATCCCTTGTTGCAGCAAGCACATCTTCCATGCTCTCTGTCCTCAGCCACTCTGCAAGTCCGTCCAATATCATATCCTTGGGTCTACCTGTTGTTCTCTTTCCCTCCGGCTTTCTTGTTGTAGCCAGGTGCTCTAATTTCTCTTTCCTCATAAAATGTCCTATAAGTGTTGCTTGTCTTTTCCTACTCGTCTTCATTCATTCATGTTGTGTGTGTGTGTGAGAGAGAGAGAGAGAGAGAGAGAGAGAGAGAGAGAGAGAGAGAGGTGTGTGTGTGTGTGTATGTGTGTGTGTGTGTGTATGTGTGTGTGTGTTTGCGTACGTGTGTGTGTGTGTGTGTGTGTGTGTGTGTGTGTGTGTGTGTGTGTGTGTGTGTGTGTGTGTGTGTGTGTGTGTGTGTGTGTGCCTTCTTCAAGACTATCATTCTCATCATCATAATATTGTGAACATTTGTCCCAGATTCTGTGCTCAGTTCTTCGTGCTCTGCTTGCTCTCATGGTGAACTCATTTTTGGTGCGTTTAGAGGTGTACTGCACAGTCAAAATGAGCGGCTTAGAGGTAGTGATACAACGTGGGTCCCAGTAGCTCAGTTGGTTTGAGCATCGGATTCACATGCTCATGGTTGTGAGTTCGAATCCAAGGGTGCGCTACATTAAAACTGGCCTTCTTACTGTCCCATCTTAACATCATCGTTGTTCTGGTGGTGTCAGTATAGGACTAGACAAGTCCCACCTTCTCACTGTCCCATCTTAACATCATTGTTGTTCTGGTGGTGTCGGTATTGGATTAGATAAATCCCCCTTCTCACTATCCCATCTTAACATCATTGTTGTTCTGGTGGTGTCAGCATAGGATTAGATAGGTCCCCCATTCCCCTACTTCCTTGGGATGTTATCCCTGTCGTCCATATCACCTGAGGTGGGTGCCGACGTAAAAACTGAGCCAAATCAAAATCAGAAGTAGTGATGCAAGAGCGGGGTAGAAGATAAGTCAGTTAAAAAATCGGACATACAGGTACTTACAACCACAAACAGCGCCATGTACATGGAGTAGGCCGCATGTCCGGAAGGGAACGACTGCCGCGCTGCACTTAGAAATTTGTCAGACATCTCTGTGTTGGTGCAGTTATAGCTGGAGATGTATCTGAAAATGTAGGATAAATAGTTGAGATATATCTGAAAACGTAAAATAAATAGCTGGAGATGTATCTGAAAATATAAGATAAATAGTGGAAATATATCTGAAAACGTAAAATAAATAGCTGGAGATGTATCTGAAAATATAAGATAAATAGCTGGAAATATATCTGAAAACGTAAAATAAATAGCTGGAGATATATCTGAAAATGCAGAATGAATAGCTGAAGATATATCTGAAAATGCAGAATGAATAGCTGAAGATATATCTGAAAATGTAAAATAAATAGCTGGAAACATATGACAATGTAAATAGCTGGAGATATATTTGAATATGTGAACTAAAAAGCTGGAGATATATCCGAAAATGTACAATAAATAGCTAGTGATATATCTGAAAATGTACAACAAATAGCTGAAGATATATCTGAAAATGTACAATAAACAGCTGGAGATATATCTGAAAATGCAATATAAATAGTTGGAGGTATACCTGAAAACGTAAAATAGATAGCTGGAGATATATCTGAAAATGTAAAATAAATAGCTAGAGATATATCTGAAAATGTAGGATAAATAGCTAGAGATATATCTGAAAATGTAGGATAAATAGCTAGAG
>CM060315.1:20439236-20451736 GCA_030674185.1 Monoplex corrugatus | reverse complement strand
TTTGACTCCTGCACCCTGTCTACCAGCAACTTGCATAGTCAACCATGCTCATTATCATCACCATGCGCCCTGCCGCATGAAGTTGGCGATCATGGCCCTCCGTATATATCTATCCCTTGTCGCCGCAAGCACATCTTCCACCCTCTCTGTCCTCAGCCACATTGCAAGTCCGTCCAATATTTTCTCCCTGGGTCTACAAGGTGTTCTCTTTCCCTCCAGCTTCACTGTTATAACCAGGTGCTCTAATTCCCCTTTCCTCATAAAATATTAATGTTGCTTGTCTTTTCCTAATCTTCTTTATGAATGATCTTCTTGTGTCTGCCTCCTTCAAAGACTGCCTCGTTTGTTTTCTTTGCTGTCCATGGAGCTCTCAACATTTTTCTTAGAAAACCACATTTCAGTCACCTCAGTTTTGTTCTGAATTTGCGTGTTAGCTGTCCACGCCTCACAACCGTAATCACAGATGTTGCGTCTTTTGAATATCATCATTATCATTCATGACAGTGTTTCTTTCGTTCCTGTTCCCAACCTCATACTGCCGTGTTGTGATTGTGCTTTCTCCCCCCTCCCTTCCCCCCCTCAGACCGAAACATTAAGTATGCAGAAGAGCCGCCTATACACATTCCTACACGATTTGTCCTGGTACGGCTTATCATTTTGACAAGCGTGTGCCATAGCATGACACTTTCACCTGATGCCGTTAATAAACCTGCTTTGTTCCCCGTCCCCCATGCCATGTCAGCTGCCATCATTAACCTTCTTCTGTCTAACGTACGTGCTATTGTCACTGCCTCGTCATTAACCCTTTCGGGGTCTGCTACACGAGTATGATTCACAGTGTCTTTTTTACTACGTCGTTTTTAATCGTTTTGTCGAGGTCTAGTGTGTGCGTTTTAGTCTGAGTCACATTGTGTTTTGTTAACCTTTGGAGCCCCCCGTAAGTACATGTAATGTATGCCAAGGTTTCTTTCAGTGTAAATAATATCCACACCTTCAGGACATTCTGTGCTAGAAATTTCCTCTTTTTTGTCTCTCTCTCTCTCTCTCTTTCTCTCTCTCTGTCTCTGTCTCTCTCTGTCTCTGTTTCTCTCTGTCTCTGTCTCTCTCTGTGTGTTCTGTCTCTGTCTCTGTCTCTGTCTCTCTCTCTCTCTCTTTCTCTCTCGTTTGTGTATGGGTCGGTGGCCTTCACAATAAACCTATGTGTTCCTTGTGTCAGTCTCTCTCTCTCTCTCTCTCTCTCTTCTCTGTGTCTTTTGAGACGCAAACTTGACATCAGCACAGAGAGACAAACCGTATTTTAGTACAGAGGCAAACCAGATGTCAGTGAAGAGGAGTTTTAGTACAGTTCAGGGTTTGTTCAAGAGGGACCCATCACGCTCGGACAATTCCATATGCGCTCAACCCAAATCTGCCAGCAATTACCTGGCAATTTCCCAGCCTGCGCAAACCCCTATTCTCTGGTAAAGTCTTGAACCGAGGATAGGAAATGGGGAGTTGGGAGGAGGGGGACTTGTGAAACGTTAAGCTGACACCACCAGCATGACAGAAACGTTAACATGGGCAGCCAGCAGGCCAGTTTTTAATTTTGCGGGCTAGGATTGAACTCAAGATACTAGATCCTGAGTCCACGGCTCTATGAAAATAACCAACCAGCCTGTCAGTACAAAGACATAGAAGACGTCAGTAAAGAGGCACAGTGACAAACCAAACGTCAGTATAGAGACAAACCAAACGTCAGTACAGAGACAAACCAGATGTCAGTACAGAGACAAACCAAACGTCAGTACAGCGACAAACCAGACGTCAGTACAGAGACAAACCAGACGTCAGTACAGAGCCGAACTAGACGTCAGTACAGAGACAAACCAGACGTCAGTACAGAGCCGAACTAGACGTCAGTACAGAGACAAACCAGACGTCAGTACAGAGCCGAACTAGACGTCAGAAGAGAGACAAATCACGTGAACACAGAGACAAACCACGTCAGCACAGAGACAAACCACGTCAATACAGAGACAAACCAGACGTCAATACAGAGACAAACCAGACGTCAATACAGAGATAAACCAGACGTCAGTACAGAGACAAACCAGACGTCAGAAGAGAGACAAACCAGACGTCAATACAGAGACAAACCAGACGTCAGAAGAGAGACAAACCAGACGTCAATACAGAGACAAACCAGACGTCAATACAGAGACAAACCAGACGTCAATACAGAGATAAACCAGACGTCAGTACAGAGACAAACCAGACGTCAGAAGAGAGACAAACCAGACGTCAATACAGAGACAAACCAGACGTCAGAAGAGAGACAAACCAGACGTCAGTACAGAGACAAACCAGACGTCAGAAGAGAGACAAACCAGACTCCAAAACCAGAGAACAAAACCAGACGTCAGTACAGAGACAAACCAGACGTCAGTACAGAGACAAACAGACGTCAGTACAGAGGGCAAACCAGACGTCAATACAGAGACAAACCAGACGTCAATACAGAGACAAACCAGACGTCTGACAAACAAGTCATACAGAGAAAAACAGACGTCAATACAGAGACAAACAGCGCTACAGAGACAAACCGCGTCAGTACAGAGACAAACCAAGCGTCAGATAAAAAACAGACGTCTGACAAACCAGACGTCAGTACAGAGACAAACCAGACGTCAGTACAGAGACAAACCAGACGTCTGTACAGAGACAAACCACACGTCAGTACAGAGACAAACCAGACGTCTGTACAGAGACAAACCAGACGTCAGTACAGAGACAAACCAGACGTCAGTACAGAGACAAACCAGACGTCTGTACAGAGACAAACCAGACGTCAATACAGAGACAAACCAGACGTCAGTACAGAGACAAACCAGACGTCAGTACAGAGACAAACCAGACGTCTGTACAGAGACAAACCAGACGTCAATACAGAGACAAACCAGATGTCAGTACAGAGACAAACCAGAGTCAATACAGAGACAAACCAGATGTCAGTACAGAGACAAACCAGATGTCAGTACAGAGACAAACCAGATGTCAGTACAGAGACAAACCAGACGTCAGTACAGAGACAAACCAGATGTCAGTACAGAGACAAACCAGATGTCAGTACAGAGACAAACCAGATGTCAGTACAGAGACAAACCAGATGTCAGTACAGAGACAAACCAGACGTCAGTACAGAGACAAACCAGACGTCAGTACAGAGACAAACCAGACGTCAGTACAGAGACAAACCAGACGTCAATACAGAGACAAACCAGACGTCAGTACAGAGACAAACCAGACGTCAGTAAAGAGACAAACCAGACGTCAGTACAGAGACAAACCAGACGTCAGTACAGAGACAAACCAGACGTCAATACAGAGACAAACCAGATGTCAGTACAGAGACAAACCAGATGTCAGTACAGAGACAAACCAGATGTCAGTACAGAGACAAACCAGACGTCAGTACAGAGACAAACCAGATGTCAGTACAGAGACAAACCAGATGTCAGTACAGAGACAAACCAGATGTCAGTACAGAGACAAACCAGACGTCAGTACAGAGACAAACTAGACGGCAATACAGAGACAAACCAGACGTCAATACAGAGACAAACCAGATGTCAGTACAGAGACAAACCAGATGTCAGTACAGAGACAAACTAGACGTCAATACAGAGACAAACCAGACGTCAATACAGAGACAAACCAGACGTCAATACAGAGACAAACCAGACGTCAATACAGAGACAAACCAGACGTCAATACAGAGACAAACTAGACGTCAGTACAGAGACAAACCAGACGGCAATACAGAGACAAACCAGACGGCAATACAGAGACAAACCAGACGTCAATACAGAGACAAACCAGACGTCAATACAGAGACAAACCAGACGTCAATACAGAGACAAACTAGACGTCAATACAGAGACAAACCAGACGTCAATACAGAGACAAACCAGACGTCAATACAGAGACAAACCAGACGTCAATACAGAGACAAACCAGACGTCAATATAGAGACAAACTAGACGTCAATACAGAGACAAACTAGACGTCAATACAGAGACAAACCAGACGTCAATACAGAGACAAACTAGACGTCAATACAGAGACAAACTAGACGTCAATACAGAGACAAACCAGACGTCAATACAGAGACAAACCAGACGTCAGTATAGAGACAAACCAGACGTCAATACAGAGATAAACCAGACGTCAGTACAGAGCCGAACTAGACGTCAGAAGAGAGACAAACAACATCAATAGAGAGGAATGAACCTCGATTCAGCGTATGCCAGTGCGAAGCGCTTATGCACAGCCCTGTGCATTGATCATTTTGGATCTTGTCTATCTCATGGCATCTGTGGTTTCAGTGCATTTGCAGTTTTATTCTGAGCGCACAGATACCATCTTGAGAGAAACTGCCACTGAAACTTTATCATGGCACCATCGTTCTGCAATCTGTTCTTCTCCATTGGCTCACAATTAGCGATCATGGCGTGTTTCTTTATTGCTATCTTTTAATATCTTTTTTGTCATCTGCAGACGACGTAGTGTTTTGAATGTCCTGTAAGACATCAAGTGCCACAAGCGCAGACGCTTCCGTCTTCTTTGCTGTAAAAGTAAAATAAATGCGAGTACGTGTTTTCATCTCAAAGAGACAATCTTGACAATCCTGCTTTCCCTGTCTTGAGGATTAATCTAATTCTTTTCGTCGCTGTTAAACCTGGAGGCAAACTCGAGATAAAGTAGGCTTTCGTCTGCAAAGCATCCACAGGCCTTGTACAGTTTCTCCTCAAGAGGAGTTGGCTTCAGCCATATCTCCTCCCTCAGCAGCCAGAAATTCTCGCAGACCTTATTGGATGGTGTTCATATCCTGCTCTGCCACAAGGACACTCAAGGGAGGGTACAATTCTCATTATTCGAAAAAAGATGTTTGATCAGCCTGTTGTGTCCAGATCAAAGATGGAAGATAACCCGCTGTTCTGATTTTGACAGCTGTTTAGTAACTCTCATGCGTCTGAAGCATTCTAATGAAAGGCTTGATGATGGTATTGGTCTTTGTGAGGAAGACTTTATTCTCTTGTCGTTCATCTTCTCCTTCTCCTACATTTACCATTTTGTCTGCCTTTTCATTTCCTTCGATGCCGCAGTGTGAGGGGATCCACTGAAGCACTGTCTTGGGGCTCTTTACGTGTGCACTGCTTTTTTTTCCACAGTAGTGGCTACCTGTTGTTGGTGAAAGTCTGCAGCACAGACAGTGTCTGTTTTCACGCAGTGCTGAGCAAAGGTTTGCCAGCCGCTCCTGCATCCGAACATGGCGTTCCTTGACACTTTGTTTGGCTGGTTGCCAACAGCGTCCAGCTGGAGGACTGCACAAACAGTGACTTCCTCTTTTTTGAACCAGTCAATGGTCCTCTGATCAACGGATGGTTTCCCAACCAGGTTGTGGAACAGGTTGTTCCAAATTTCGCAAATTTTGTTTGTGCGGGGATTGTTGTCCATTATTATTTTTTTCTTTATTTCAGTATCATTGCACTCAGGGGGATTACCTTTATGCTCACCTTTTTTTCTTTCTTTCTCTTTCTGTCTGTCTGTCTGTCTGTCTCCCTCTCTTTCTTTTTTTTTCCTTTTTTTTTGTTCCATTTTCAGAGCCCCCTTAATGTCCACAGAAGCTGGCACAGTTTTTACAATGCAATGATGATGATGTCGATGAGGATGATAATCATGATGCTATGGAGTTCCATTTAGGATTGAGACTGAGTAACAGGGCTGTACCCTATGCTTACTATCATATCATATCTTGGCGTCAACCAGGCCGGACAGATACAGACACCAACGGTGCTGGTCAGAAGATTTGAGCAACACCCTCAATGACGCTAATCCGTGAAGTGGATGAGACTCGACTGTGTGGTCCCAGTCTTCTCAATGAACCCAAAACACGCCCAACTCTGGGTAGGAGTCGGTTAGAGCCGAAAAATCCTACAATGATTTTTTGAAGGGACTGATGGGGATTCGAACCCGCAACCTTCCAGTCGGTAGTCCCGTTGCGCTAACCACTACACCACGGCGACTGGTCTGTTGTTGTTCATTATTGATTCATGAAAATTCAGTACGACTGGAGGAAACATGAGTGGTACATGGCACATCATAACTGAATGAACTGCAATATGGTCTCTAGTAACTTGGTGCTGAAACTGGTGGTAGTGGCCACTGACATTAATCTCATCGAAGTAGTACAGTAGGTCCTAAGCTTCAAGTGTGTTCTGTGGCAGATTGGCTAGGGTCCCGGACGAACTCCCAATCCAGAATAGCTAGTTGTGTTGTGATTCAGACCTTCAATTATTTATTTATTTACTTTATGTATATGTTCCTTTTTTTGAAGGAAAAGATACACACATACACATGTCATTTACATGTAACCAAGATTATTCCAGTGGCAGGCAGATAAAATACCAGTATAAAATATAAACTAGGGAAAACATAGTCTACGTAAGGCCTCAAGACCAGGCCAGCTCATGGGTTTATGTGCAGACTTAAGGCTTGTGCCACAGTTACCATACACGTGGCACCTGTGACGTTAGTGTATATGGAATTTGTTCCGAGCGCGGAGACGTCATCTTGAGAAACTGAAATTGAAACTAGAGCGCAAAGAGCAGTTGCCCAAAGCTGTGACTTTATTTCCTTCAATTTTTTCTTGTAACTTTTTCCCCGTGACATTTTTTTTCTTGACATTATTTCCGGGCCCAATTCGCGAGAAATAATTCATTTACTACTTGCGTCCGAATTTGTGGATTGTTGCATGAAATAAAGCAAAAGAATGGGGTGTTCCTTCATCTCAGGCGTCAGTGTCACCCGATGACCGCCATCACCGATGTTATTGCTGGGCGCGGTCGCTTAGCGAACACGCACACAGTTGGCATGGCAACAGAAAGATAATGTGCGTGAGACGCTTGATGCGTGATGCTTGAGGCCCAAAAAGTAACGTCTGACGTCTGAAGTGCGTTGACCAATATAGTATATTACGTCCGTTTATTTATTTATTTTTATCCGTATACTGTTTATAATGTTTTGACTGCTTCACTCACACACACACACACACACACACACACACACACACACACACACACACACACACACACACACACACACAACACACACACACACACACACACACACACACACACACACACAACATACACACACACACACATACAAACACACACACATACACACACAGACACTCACACCCACACACTCATACACACAACACCTCTCTCTCCCCCCACACCACACACACACACACACACACACACACACACACACACACATACACACACACACACATATATATATATATATATATATATATATATATATATATATATATATATATATGTATATATATATATAACAGCAGAAAAGCGAGTTCGCAGAAAAGGGATGACAGCCAACAGACCAGGATCAGCATACACATGCGACCGCTGCGACAGGGACTGCCTCTCTCGCACTGGTCTCTACAGTCACAGGCGACGCTGCTTGGACCAAGCAGACAGCCCATCTAGACATTAGAACGGATGTACTTTGTCCATGGTCAGCCATGACCGAGGGAGGCCTACGTTATATATACATGTGTATATATAATGTTCCGTTTATTCTGTAATTTAAATTTACTTTTGGAGAACCGGAATTTCTTTTCCATTCTACAGTTCGAAAATAGGTTTCTGAATTAATATAAGGTTTTTCTATTTTTCTTTTTCTTTTTTTCATTCATTCGATAACGTCATCTGCTGAATATTTAACCTGGTTCTTATTTCTGGAAATGTGGATTGCTTTTGATGTTATGGCTACATCCTCTCGTAGTCTTCTTTTCGAAATCTGGCTGGCTGATTTACATCGACCCGTATCGTATGTGTGTGTGTGTGTGTGTGTGTGTGTGTGTGTGTGTGTGTGTGTGTGTGTGTGTGTGTGTGTGTGTGTGTGTGTGTGTGTGTGTGTGTGTGACTGGTTGACTTACATCGACCTGTATCGTGTAAGTGCGTGTGCATGAGCATGTGCGTGTGAGTGTGTGTGTGTGTGTGTGTGTGTGTGTGTGTGCGCACGCGCACGCGCGGCTGCATGTGTCTGTGTTTGTGTGTGTGTGTATGGCGGAGGGACGGTGAGTGTGTGTGAGTGTGTGTGTGTGTGTGTGTGTGTGTGTGTGTGTGTGTGTGTGTGTGTGTGTGTGTGTGCGTGTGTGTGGGTGCGTGTGTTTGTGTGTGTGTGTGTATGTGTTTGAGAGTGTGTTTGTATGCGCAGGTACGCGCATCAACATCTGTAGATATGAAACTGTGTCTACAGATTTAAAGAAAAGCACGGATTCCTGAAGTGTGTGTGTGTGTGTGTGTGTGTGTGTGTGTGTGTGTGTGTGTGTGTGTGTGTGTGTGTGTGTGTGTGTATGTGTGTGTGTGTGTATGTGTGTGTGTGTGTATACATGTATGTGTGTGTGTGTGTGTGTGTGTGTGTGTGTGTACGTATTGTGTGTATGTATGTGTGTGCATGTGTATGTATGTGCGTGTGAGTATGTATTGTGTGTCTATGTCTACATTCATCAAGTCTTCCTCTCAAAATGTTCTCCCCTGAAAAGAGGAAGAAAAGTAACAAACAAACAAACAAAGAAACAAGGAACTAAACAAACAAACAAACAAGCAAACAAACAAGCAAGCAAACAAACAAAAAACAAACAAACAAACGAACAAACAAAAACAAGCAAACAAAACAAGCAAAACGAACGAAAAGAAACAAACGAACGAAGGTCAAAAAGTAAACTGAGGAAGGTGATGAGAACACTTTCTATTGCTACTACTGCTACTGCTGCCACAATCAAACCTCCACCACTACTACTGCTACTGCTGCCACAATCACACCTCCACCACTACTACTGCTACTGCTGCCACAATCACACCTCCACCATTACTACTGCTACTGCTGCCACAATCACACCTCCCCACTACTACTGCTACTGCTGCCACAATCACACCTCCACCACTACTACTGCTACGCTGCCACAATCACACCTCCATCACTACTACTGCTACTGCTGCCACAATCACACCTCCACCACTACTACTGCTACTGCTGCCACAATCACACCTTCACCACTACTACTGCTACTGCTGCCACAATCACACCTCCACCACTACTACTGCTGCTGTTGTCACAATCACACCTCCACCATTACTACTGCTACTACTGTCACAATCACACCTCCACCATTACTACTGCTACTGCTGCCACAATCACACCTCCACCATTACTACTGCTACTACTGTCACAATCACACCTCCACCATTACTACTGCTACTGCTGTCACAATCACACATCCACCATTACTACTGCTACTGCTGTCACAATCACACCTCCACCATTACTACTGCTACTGCTGTCACAATCACACCTCCACCATTACTACTGCTACTACTGTCACAATCACACCTCCACCATTACTACTGCTAACTGCTGCCACAATCACACCTTCACCACTACTACTGCTACTACTGTCACAATCACACCTCCACCATTACTACTGCTACTGCTGCCACAATCACACCTTCACCACTACTACTGCTACTGCTGTCACAATCACACCTCCACCATTACTACTGCTACTGCTGTCACAATCACACCTCCACCATTACTACTGCTACTACTGTCACAATCACACCTTCACATTACTACTGCTACTGCTGCCACAATCACACCTTCACCACTACTACTGCTACTGACTGTCACAATCACACCTCCACCATTACTACTGCTACTGCTGCCACAATCACACCTTCACCACTACTACTGCTACTGCTGTCACAATCACACCTCCACCATTACTACTGCTACTGCTGCCACAATCACACCTCACCACTACTACTGCTACTGCTGCCACAATCACACCTCCACCATTACTACTGCTACTGCTGCCACAATCACACCTCCACCATTACTACTGCTACTGCTGCCACAATCACACCTCCACCATTACTACTGCTACTGCTGCCACAATCACACCTCCACCACTACTACTGCTACTGCTGCCACAATCACACATCCACCATTACTACTGCTACTGCTGTCACAATCACACCTCCACCATTACTACTGCTACTGCTGTCACAATCACACCTCCACCATTACTACTGCTACTGCTGTCACAATCACACCTTCACCACTACTACTGCTACTGCTGCCACAATCACACCTCCACCACTACTACTGCTACTGCTGCCACAATCACACCTCCACCACTACTACTGCAACTGCTGCCACAATCACACCTCCACCATTACTACTGCTACTGCTGCCACAATCACACCTCCACCACTTACTACTGCTACTGCTGCCACAATCACACCTTCATCACTACTACTGCTACTGCTGTCACAATCACACGTCCACCATTACTACTGCTACTGCTGCCACAATCACACCTCCACCACTACTACTGCTATGCTGCCACAATCACACCTCCACCATTACTACTGCTACTGCTGCCACAATCACACCTCCACCATTACTACTGCTACTGCTGCCACAATCACACCTCCACCATTACTACTGCTACTGCTGCCACAATCACACCTCCACCATTACTACTGCTACTGCTGCCACAATCACACCCCGTCACTACTACTGCTACTGCTGCCACAATCACACCTCCACCACTACTACTGCTACTGCTGCCACAATCACACCTTCCCACTACTACTGCTACTGCTGCCACAATCACACCTCCACCATTACTACTGCTACTGCTGCCACAATCACACCTCCACCACTACTACTGCTACTGCTGCCACAATCACACCTCCACCATTACTACTGCTACTGCTGCCACAATCACACCTCCACCATTACTACTGCTACTGCTGCCACAATCACACCTCCACCACTACTACTGCTACTGCTGCCACAATCACACCTCCACCACTACTACTGCTACTGCTGCCACAATCACACCTCCACCACTACTACTGCTACTGCTGCCACAATCACACCTCCACCACTACTACTGCTACTGCTGCCACAATCACACCTCCACCATACTACTGCTACTGCTGCCACAATCACACCGTCCACCACTACTACTGCTACTGCTGCCACAATCACACCTCCACCACTACTACTGCTACTGCTGCCACAATCACACCTCCACCACTACTACTGCTACTGCTGCCACAATCACACCTCCACCACTACTACTGCTACTGCTGCCACAATCACACCTCCACCATACTACTGCTACTGCTGCCACAATCACACCTCCACCATTACTACTGCTACTGCTGCCACAATCACACCCACCATTACTACTGCTACTCTGCACAATCACACCTCCACCATACTACTGCTACTGCTGCCACAATCACACCTCCACCATTACTACTGCTACTGCTGCCCAATCACACCTCCACCATACTACTGCTACTGCTGCACAATCACACCTCCACCATTACTACTGCTACTCTGCACAATCACACCTCCACCATACTACTGCTACTGCTGCCACAATCACACCTCACACTACTACGCTACTGCTGCACAATCACACCTCCACCATACTACTGCTACTGCTGCCACAATCACACCTCACCACTACTACTGCTACTGCTGCACAATCACACCTCCACCATACTACTGCTACTGCTGCCACAATCACACCTCCACCATACTACTGCTACTCTGCACAATCACACCTCCACCATACTACTGCTACTGCTGCACAATCACACCTCACCATACTACTGCTACTCTGTCACAATCACACCTCCACCATTACTACTGCTACTGCTGCCACAATCACACCTCCACCATACTACTGCTACTCTGCACAATCACACCTCCACCATTACTACTGCTACTGCTGCCACAATCACACCTCACCACTACTACTGCTACTGCTGCACAATCACACCTCCACCATTACTACTGCTACTGCTGCACAATCACACCTCCACCATTACTACTGCTACTGCTGCACAATCACACCTCCACCATTACTACTGCTACTGCTGCACAATCACACCTCCACCATACTACTGCTACTGCTGCACAATCACACCTCCACCATACTACTGCTACTGTGCCACAATCACACCTCCACTACTACTGCTACTGCTGTCACAATCACACTCCACCATACACTCTACTATGCTGTCACAATCACACCTCCACCATTACTACTGCTACTGCTGCACAATCACACCTTCACCATACTACTGCTACTGCTGCCACAATCACACCTCACCACTACTACTGCTACTCTGCACAATCACACCTCCACCATTACTACTGCTACTGCTGCCACAATCACACCTCCACCATACTACTGCTACTGCTGCCACAATCACACCTCCACCATATACTGCTACTGCTGCCAATCACACCTCACCTACTACTGCTACTGCTGCACAATCACACCTCCACCATTACTACTGCTACTGCTGCCACAATCACACCTCCACCATACTACTGCT
>CM060315.1:20426736-20431736 GCA_030674185.1 Monoplex corrugatus | reverse complement strand
GGAGAGAGAGAGAGAGAGAGAGAACGAAAGAAAGAGAGAGAGAGAGAAAGAGAGAGAGAGAACGAAAGAAAGAGAGAGAGAGAGAACGAAAGAGAGAGAGAGAGAGAGACAGAGAGAAGTGGGGGGGGGGAGATAGTGCGAGGAGAAGGGAGAGAAAGGTAGGGACGATCACGACGAGTTCCTTGCCACTTGAGACAGACGACATGCTTTCACGAAAAGCTCAAATCTCTGCGTCTGCCTTGTCAGTCTGAGACAGGTTTAAGAGAGCAAGACAGCTCACGGCAGATTACTGCTCACCTGTCCATTGTGTTCTGTCCCTTATTTTGTCTCTTCCTTCAGTACCCACTTTGCTCGTTTTCCCCCTGCTGTGGAATTCCCTGTTTCTGTCTTCTTTTCTTCCAGTAGCATTCAAGCAGATGAAAAGCATTCTTACCAACAAATGCCTATCAATTAACATCGGGAAGAGAGTTCTTGAATTTTACATAGAAACGATACTGCTGTGAGGTGTGGACAGACAACAAGCAAAGCAAGAACAAGATTGAGACAGCTGAAATGTGCTTTCTAAGAAGAATGTTGAGAGTTCCATGGACAGCAAAGAAAACAAAACAATACAGTCTTGAAGCAGACACAAGATCATTAATAAAGAAGATTAGGAAAAGACGACCAACATTTATAGGACATTTTATGAGGAAAGGGGAATTGGAGCACCTGGTCACATCAGGAAAGCTGGAGGGAAAGAGAACACCAGGTAGACCCAGGGAGAAAAATTATTGGATGGACTTGCAGGGTACTGAGGACAGAGAGGCTGAGAGATGTACTTCCGGTGAAAATGGATAGATTCGTATGGAGGGCCATGATCGCCAACGCCCTGCGGCAGGGCACATGATGATGATGACGAGTTATCCTGAAACTTTAAGATAACAGATTAATAGTATATACGCAAATCACCTTGCCGTTCGATTTGTAAAGGAGATAGCTGATGGCTGGGTTCCAAAGGGGTCATGTACCGTGTGGACAACCTCTTTGTTTAGTGAAATAGCTGCTGTGAGGTGATTGTCTGGGTAGTGGTGAGGCATTGGTGCTCTGGGTCCATCCATCCATCTGGGTATTTTTTGTGAACTTGTTAACTAAGCAAATCATTTGATGTACTGCTTCTTTGATGTTAGTACATATGGAGACGTCTTCTTGAGAAATTGAGACTGGAAATTGAAATTCTATGAAATATTGATTTGTAGCGAAGTGGTCAATACATCACAATATTGACTGGGAGGTCAAGGTTCAAACTTACATCAGCCGAGAAAAAAAAATTGTGGAGCAATATTTTGGCCCTGACCAATTCCATGCGCCAACGCCATGCGGCGGGGCACATGATGATAATGACCAATTCTTGTCTGGAGCTGAGCATCCTAAAGGCTCTTTGGGAATACTGGAGCCACACAGTCGAGAGTGGCATCCACGTTACGGATACGGTCACTCAGGGTGTTGATCAGATTTCCTGACCAGCACTGCAGGTGTCTGCATCTCTCACACCTGATCAACGTCATGATGTCTCATGGAAGTAAGCCAAGCAGTCTCAATCCAAAATAGACTTCCTTGATATCATCACTTTCATCCCCATTTTTATATTTATATCACTGAAAAATTGTCCCAGATTCTGTGACCCTTCAAGGCTTGTCCTCCATCTAACATCAGTTTGGGTGGTTTTAGAGGTGTTTTGGACAACCATAATGAGCGGTGTGTGGGCAGTGACACGGGATGCTGAAGAAAAAAACTGCAGGAAATAATTATGGGATTAAAAAAACTATAACTTTCTGCATGGGGGAGAAGGGCTGGGGTCGTTATTATGTTATAATTGGGTCTATTCGTCACTGACTTCTGTTACTGCTTCTTCTATAAGAGAGGTGGTGGTTGGGAGAGAGAGAGAGAGAGAGAGAGAGAGAGAGAGAGAGAGAGAGAGAGAGACAGAGAGAGAGAGAGACAGACAGACAGACAGAACAGACAGAGAGAGACAGAGTGACAGAGAGAGAGACAGACAAACAGACAGATAAAGAGAGACAGAGAGGTAGAGAGAGAGAGAGAGACAGAGAGACAGACAGACAGACAGACAGGTGGACAGAAAGAGACAGAGTGACACAGAGAGAGAGAGAGAGACAGACAGACAGACAGACAGACACAGAGAGAGACAGAAACAGAGAGACAGAGAGGGAGAGAGATATATAGAGAGACAGAGAGACAGATGGAGAGAGAGAGAGAGAGACAGATAGACAAACAGACAGACAGACAGACAGGGACAGAGACAGAGACAAAGAGCAAGCTACCCAGACAGGAGACAGGCGTTAGGAGAAGATACAGGAACATACACTCATGACAACTTTGTTGGCACATAGACAGACGACATGGTTTCACGAACAGCTCTAAACTCTGTGCCTGTTTTGTCAGGTCTGAGACAGGTTTAAGAGAACAAGGCGGCAGATTACTGTTCACGTGTCCATTGTGTTCTGTAATCTTGTTTCAACGTTTGCTTTGCCTGCATTGTCTGCTGTGGAATACCGGATTTTACGTCTGGGTATATTATAAACGAAAATAGATTTTTTTAAATAAACGAAGCAGAAATGTGGTTCTACAGACGTTTTCTCGGAGTAAAATGGACGGACAAAAGAACCAATGAAAGCGTGCTAAAGGAATTAGCTGACCAACGTAAAATGCTCCCAGAGATGGACAAAAGAAAATCGAAGTATATCGGGCACATGAACAGAAACAGAAGAACCGACTTGATGACATCAGTCCTGCAGAGAAGAGTCGAGGTAAAGAGAAAACAAGGAAGGCCAGCAAAATCCTTCATGGACAAAATCGCTGACGTCTGAAAACTGGGGCTCCATGACAGGAGCAGAGACCGTGTCGCCTGGCAATCCTTCGTGACAAAGAATGGAGCTTCCACCGTCTTCTACCTGCGATGGAGATGGATGATGGATGATGATATTATGAACGTAAGCGTAGAGTATAGCCCTGTCAATCAGTCTCCATATCATCATCATTATCATACCCATTCTCTTCATCACATCACTGTGAACAATTATCCCAGATGCTGTGAGCTTGCATGACTTAGTTTTCATTCCAACCTCAGTTTCGGTGGTTTGTGATATATTTTTGGATGTCTGAAACATGAAATCCCCTCATGCAAAATAACAGCTAATGGCACCACACTGAGATAAAGTTCATAAGTTTAAATATCTGGGAACAATCATCTTACCAGACAGCAGCTGCACGTTAGAAGTAGCCAGCAGAATCAGCCAAGCAAGAAAATGAAAAGCGATCTTACCAATAAATGCCCATCAATTAACATCAGGAAGAGAGTTCTTCAGTGTTATGTAGAACTAATATTGTTATATGGATGCGAAGCGTGGACAGTCAGCACGCAAAGTCAGAACAAGATTGAGGCGTTGAAATGTGGTTTCTAAGAAGAATGTTAAGAGTTCCATGGTCAGCAAAGAAAAGAAACGAGACAGTTTGGAAAGAAGCAGATACAAAAAGAACATCAATAAAGAAGATTAGGAAAAGACAAGCAACATAGGACATTTTACGAGGGCAGAGAAATTAGATCACCTAGTCACAACAGGAAAGCTGAAAGGAAAAAGATCACAAGGTAGACCCAGGGAGAAAATATTGGACTGACTCAGAGTAGATGAAGACAGAGAGGGTGCGAGATGTACTTGCAGTGACAAAAGATAGGTTCGTCTAGAGGACCATGATCGTCAACACCATGTGGCAGAGCACATGATGATAATGCTATGAGCGGTGTTTGGCACTGACATAGGAATAATGCAGAAGTTAGTGCGGGGAAAACATTTATCGACTTTAAATAATGTCACTTTCTCAATGGGGAAGAAGGGCTGAGGTCATTTTTGCATTATAAATTGATCTGATCTTGTTCATTGTTGATGATAGCCATTACTGGTACTACTACCAGAAAGCCAGGGAGGGAGAGAGATAGATAAAAAGTGAGAGATAAAGAAGATGAAGGCGAGAGAGAGAGAGAGAGAGAGAGAGAGAGACAGACAGACAGACAGACAGAGGGAAAGACAGAGAGAGATACAGAGTCAGAGAGACAGACAGAAGGAATGAGAGAAGGGGATGAGAGAGAGACAGAGAGAGAGACAGAGACAGACAGAAGGAAAGACAGATAGAGATACAGAGACAGAGAGACAGAGACAGAAAGAATGAGAGAAGGGGATGAGAGAGAGAGAGAGAGAGAGGAAAGGAGAGAGACAGAGACAGACAGAAAAACAGATAGACTGACAGACAGACAGAGAGAGGGAGAGAGACAGAGACAGACAGAAAAACAGACAGACAGACAGAGGGAGAGAGAGAGAGAGACAGAGACAGAGAGAGAGGCAGAGGGAGAGAGAGACAGAGAGAGAAAGAGAGAGAAAGAGAAAGAGAGACAGAGAGAGAGAGTGAGACAAAGACAGACAGACAGACAGACACAGACAGAGAGAGCTAAGAAGACAGGAGATATAACGAACAGAAAGGAGATAGAACTACATACCATCATGACAGTTTTGTTGACATTTACTTAGAAAGACGACGAGCCTTCACGAACAACGCAAGGATCTATGTCTGTGTTGTCATTCTCAGACAGAGAACAAGGCAGCAGATTACTGTTCACGTGTCCATTGTGTTCTGTGTCTGATCTTGTTTCAACGCTGACTTTGCTTCCATTGTCTGCTGTGGAATTTCCCTTTTTTTTTTACGGTCTCCTTTCTTCCACTAGCTCCCCGTTTGTCAAGATTAGTGTGGATTAGTTCCTATGAAGCTTACAGGGAATGGGGTTATATATGCAAATCACAGTATATTCCATTTCTGTTAAATACTGATTTTAAGCAAAGTGGTTAGTTCAACTGTGTGCAGACCGGGAGGTAGAGGGTTCAATCCTCCATTGGTCCCCCCCAAAAAAATTTGAGGAGTGTTCTGAGCTTACGATTTTTGTGCTTTGTATCCGC
>CM060315.1:20416736-20421736 GCA_030674185.1 Monoplex corrugatus | reverse complement strand
GCAACAAAGAGAGAGAGACAGATAGACAGAGGCAGAGACAGAGACACAACACGCACACAAGAGAGAGAGACAGCAGACAGAGGCAGAGACAGAGACACAACACGCAGACAAAGAGAGAGAGAGACAGATAGACAGAGGTCAGAGACAGACACACAACACGCAGACAAAGAGAGAGAGAGACAGATAGACAGAGGCAGAGACAGACGACACAACACGCAGACAAAGAGAGAGAGACAGATAGACAGAGGCAGAGACAGAGCACACAACACGCAGACAAAGAGAGAGAGATAGAGACAGATAGACAGAGGCAGAGACAGACACACAACACGCAGACAAAGAGAGAGAGAGAGAGAGAGAGAGACAGATAGACAGAGGCAGAGACAGACACACAACACGCAGACAAAGAGAGAGAGACAGATAGACAGAGGCAGAGACAGAGACACAACACGCAGACAAAGAGAGAGAGATAGAGACTGATAGACAGAGGCAGAGACAGACACACAACACGCAGACAAAGAGAGAGAGAGAGAGACAGATAGACAGAGGCAACCACACACACAAAAACAGAGACAGGGACCAATAGAGAGAAAGTCAGAAAGACAAAACGTTAGAGAGAGAGAGAGATGGAGAGAGAGAGAGAGAGAGAGAGAGAGAGAGAGACGAAGGGAGAGAAAAAGAAAGAAAGAAAATGAGAGAGAGAGAGAGAGAATGCGTGTGTGTGTGTGTGTGTGTGTGTGTGTGTGTGTGTGTGTGTGTGTGTGTGTGTGTGTGTGTGTGTGTGTGTGTGTGAGCGCGCGTGTGTGTGTGTGTGTGTCTAAGTGTGTGTGTCTATGTGTGTGTGTGCACGTGTTTGTTTAGATATGTATGTGAACGTGCATGCGAGTACACATGTCCGACTTTACATGTTTGTGTATCTATATGTGTGTATGCGAGCGTTCGTACATACGTGTGTGTGTGCTTGTGTGTAGATACTCACATAAAACAACCAGGAAGATGTCCGGTAGCAGACGACATTTTAAGAGACAAGATAGTCCTCGCCAGCTCTTCATCGTCGGTCAGTCACAGCAAATCAGATATCTCTGCAAAATTTGTGCACACACTGCATCGTTAGCATCCCAAAGCTGTAAGGTTGGAGCTAAATAGCAAGAAGACTGAAGTCACGGAAATCAGTAAAAAGCATGAAATCCCCTCTTGCAAAATAACAGGAAACGGCACAACCTTGAGACAGGTTGATAAGTTTAAATAGCTGGGAACGATCATCTCACCAAACGGCAGACGTACATCAGAAATAGCCAGCAGAATCGGCCCAGCCAAAACAGCATTCAATAAGATGAAAAGCAATTTTTTTTTACCAACAAATGCCTATCAATTAACATCAGGAAGAGAGTTCTTGACTGTTACATAGAACCGATGATGTCATACGGTTGTGAGGCGTGGACAGTCAACACGCAAAGCCAGAACAAGATTGAGGCAGATTGTGGTTTCTAAGAAGAATGTTGAGAGTTCCATGAACAGCAAAGAAAACAAACGAGACAGTCTTGATAGAGGCAGACACAAGAAGATCATTCACAAGAAAGATTAGAAAAAGACAGGCAACATTTATAGGCCATCTTATGAGGAAAGGGGAATTAGAGCACCTGGTCACAACGGAAAGCTGGAGGGAAAGAGAGCACCAGGTAGACCCAGGGAAAAAATATTGGACGGACTTGCACGATGGCTGAGGACAGAGAGGGTGGAAGATGTGCTTGCGGCAACAAGGGATAGATTCATATGGAGGGCCATGATCGCCAACGCCATGTGGCAGGGCACTTGATGCCTCTGTCTATCTGTTTCTCTTTGTCTTGTTTCTGTCCATCTGTTTATGAGTTAATCCTTACCAGATTTTCAAAATCATCACATCATAGCAAATCCCATCTCTGGGAATAGATACCCAGACTTCCAGACTGTGCGTGTTAAGAATCTCAACACTCACTCACTCACTCGCTCACTCACTCACTCACTCACTCACTCACTCACTCACTCACTATGTAGGTCTATCTATCTGTCTGTCTATCTATCTGTCTATCTATATCTATCTATCTATCTATCTATCCCATATCTTTTTTTAAATTTGTGAATGCATGTATGCCAGTATGCATCTCTCCACACATCGTGTTTGTCTGTTTATCTATCTATCTCTCTAAGTGTCCATCTGTTTATCTATCTTTTAGTACACCACGCAGTACTGGTATCCGTCACACACGCTGTAACCCTTTGACTCCTGCACCCTATCCACCAACTGCAAAAACTTAACCCTTTGACTCCCTCACCCTATCCACCAGCTTCCTGCAGGAAACTGGTGGATAGGGAGAGGGAGTTAAAGGTTTAGTGTTCGCTTTGCTAGGCAGAAACAAAAAGAGTGACAGAAAAGAGGACATTTTTGAACAGAATTTCCAGACGGTGGGGATCTCGTATTAACACTGAAAGAAACCCCGACATCCCAACGGCGTTAGGTTCATTATAGTGTAGACCACTGCAGTCAGTAGTTTTCCTATACATACTCGTACATGCGTCAGTACAAACTGTCTTCGGATTTCCTCTCTGCATCTATGGCAACAGTGCACTTGGCTAAAAAATGATCCACACAAGATACATTACGATCACCATCATCAAGTGCCTTGCCACACGGCGTTGGCGATCATGGCCTTCCATCTGTTTCTATCCCTTGTTGCCGCAAGCACATCTTCCACCCTCCCATTACGATATGAATCTATATATGCACGAATCTTGTTTTGATCTGTCCGTGTGTTTGTTCGTTCGTTCGTTCGTTCGTTCGTGTGTTTGTTTGTTTGCTTCCTTAAAAAAGATAATGAAAAGACAGTAAATATTACCACCTGTTTGTCCACAGAATCTGGCACAATTTTTACAATGCGATGATGATGATGTAAGTGAGAATGATAATCATGATGCTATGAAGTTCCAACCAGGATTAAGTCTGCACTCTATGATTATTATCACAATATATCCTGACGTCAACCAGGCCCGAAATACACATACCTTCGGGGTTGATAAGACAATTTGAGAGACACCCTCAGTGACGCATTCGTGAAGTGGATGAGACTCAATTGTGCGATCCCAGTCTTCCCAATCAGCCCATAAGCATTGCTCAGCTCTGGGTAGGAGTCGGGTTGGAGCCGGAAAATCCCACAATGATTTTTTGAAGGATACTGATGGGGATTAAACCACATACAACCTTCCAATCGGTAATCCGTTGCGCTCACCACTACGCCACGGGGAATGACCAACAGTAAGACATATTCTTAACTTAAATACCTAGCTCAATTTATTTGTAGGAGGTCAAGCAGGGAGACAAAACAATCCGTCTTTTCTTCCGAAAATTCATGTGACAATAGAAAATTCAACATAATTTTGTTCCACAATGAACTTCACAAGTTTCGAGACTACAAAAACCCAACAGTACTTTGTGATTTTTTAACATATATTTTTGCAATGTGTTACTATTACGTTGACTGGTTTCTTTTGCCTTTTTTTTTATTTCTCATAGCAGTTAAAGGGTTTTCTGAAAAGATTTTTAATTAAAGATCGAATACAGATTGACCCTTTAAGTGTTTTAGAAAAAAATGCATTATTCATCAGATATCGTAAAAGTTGCTTTAGACACTAGGCGATATTTTACAAGTATTTGGTAAGGACCCAATGTGATTGTGATTTTTTTCTTCAATTTTTTTTCATTTTTGTAAAAACTTTCTGGTTACATCCAATTGATTCACAATATGTAAGAAATTTTACATAGTTATTTACATACATACAAATATAATACAGACACACATACATGCATACATACATGCAGCATACACGCATGCATATATACATACATAACACAATACATACATACATACATACATATACATACATACATACATACATACATACGTACATACATACTTACATACAAGTATACATACATACACACATACATACATGCACACATATACATACACAGATACATATGCAGATACATACATACATACATACACACATACATACACCTATACATATACGCATACATACATATATACATACATACACACATACATATACACACATATACATATACAGATATGCAGATACATACATACACACATACATACACATATATACATACATATACACATACAGTACATACATACTACACATACACACATACAACATACATACATACATACATACATACATACATACATACAAACATACATGCATACATACATACACACATACATACATACATACAACATACATTCATACAAAATACATACATACATACATACATACATACATACATACATACATACATACATACATACATACATACATACATACATACATACATACATACATACATACATACATACATACACGTAATCTGAACTATGCATACATGACGAAAACTACGATCATGTCATCCGTGAATGTGATATGTTTACCAGCACATTTTCGACGTCAGACGTACATAAAAATGCCACCACACCTTGATCCAAATCAGATTTCTAGGAAACAATGTTGGCTTTCATCAGATAATCTCAAACGCTCATTCGACACCAGCTTGTTGCTGCCATGTTTTACAAGTTCAAGGGACTTAGTGGTTAGAGCACTGGCTATTGAAAGTTGGGGTAAAAAGCTGAACGAGCGTGGTTGCCAGATGGACTGGCGACCAAGTTCGTGCCGAAGCTTGAACGATCACCCCTGCCCATTCAGTTCAGCAAAATCCTTCATGGACAACATTGCTGACGCCTGCAAACTGGGGCTCCATGACATCATACACAGGGGCAGAGACCGTGTCGCCTGGCGATCTTCGTTACAAAGAGTGGAGCTCCCACAGTCGTCCACGGCGATGGAGATAGATGAGATGAAATGAGGTCAAAATAAGCGGGCACAGTAATGCACGCAGAACACAATCACTTTTGAACACGCAAAAATAGCATGTGTTCAACAAAATAAGA
>CM060315.1:20396736-20399236 GCA_030674185.1 Monoplex corrugatus | reverse complement strand
AAACAATATCCAGCTTTCTCTCTCGTTGCACGAGTATTACACTTTACTGGACACCTACGTCTGGAAGCAGTTCCAAGGAAAACAGAAAAAGTACGATAAATGTCACATGAACTTTGAAGTTAGCAAAATACTTAAGCAGTTTCCTGCCAGCAGAATTGTACAATCCCTTATGTATAGATGGAAACTTGATGCATTCAAAACAAAATACACCACGAACATAGTGTGTTTGTGTGGAGAGAAGATAACACATAGTCATATTCTTTCTTGCGTTAGGGTTAAAACGACATATTCCTACACTATCTATGAAGACAGTTTCTGATATATTTGCCTCATCATCATTAATATAATTTTTTGTTAGCCTGTCAAAAAGTCCTATCGCGAATTACCTTTAAAATGTTATTTCACTTGTTCACTGTCATTGATAGTCAATTCTTAGTTTTATTTTAATTCATTTCTTCTAGATATTTATTAATTTTGTTTGTTTGTTTAAATCGTTAATTATGGTAACGACATGTGCAACTTTACTCTTCCCCTCCTCGAAACATTTGTTTTCTGGATAATCTTTCCTGAAGATCAAAATTGACAATTTTCAAATATCCTCTTCACTCCTTCTCTATCACCCCACCCCCCCCTGTTATTTATTTATACATATGTTTATTCATTTATCTATTTATTTATTTTTGTCTAAATTCACTTAAGTGAATAGACATTAAATCAAAGACCACCACACGCACACACGCACACACACACACACACACACACACACACACACACACACACACACACACACACACACACACACACACACACACACACACACTTGTTTGTCAGTATAGCCGTGAATATCAAACAAGTATCACTGTATTGTGTTATCTAGGGTCATTGCTTATCCTGCCTCACACACAACACACACACACACACACACACACACAACATGCACTTACATGCTCGCACACATACCCACACCCACGTACACACACCCACACACGCATGGATATCCTCACCCCAGAAACATTCACATGAAATGAGAACAAAAAAGAAAGATGTAATCATGATAGTAATGACTCTTAACTGTGTTAAGAGACAAGATGACGACAACGACGACGACGACGACGACGACGACGACGGCGACGACGAAAGAAGAAGAAAACGAAGAAGAAGAAGAAGAACAAAGAAGAAGAAGAATGAGGAGGAGGAGGAGGAGGAGAAGGAGGAGGGGGGGAAGGAGGAGAGAGGAGAAGAAGAAGGAGAAGAGAGAAGGAGGAGGAAGAAGAAGAGAGGAGGAAGAAGAAGAAGAAGAAGAAGAAGAAGAAGAAGAAGAAGAAGAAGAAGAAGAAGAAGAAGAAGAAGAAGAAGAGAAGAAAGAAAGAAGAAGAAGAAGAAGAAAAGAAGAACAGAAGAAGAAGAAGAAGAAGAAGAAGAAGAAGAAGAAGAAGAAGAAGAAGAAGAAGAAGAAGAAGAAAAGAAGAAGAAGAAGAAGAAGAAGAAGAAAAAGATAACTGAAACAATAATAGTGCAATAACACTGCTTGAAAAGCAAAGATACAAGATACAAGATACAAGAATTTTATTTAGCCCAAAGCATCACAATGGGAAATTGTTTTGGCATTCGCATTAAAATACATATAGGCACAAGAACGCATATAAACACATGTACACACATACTCTTACTCTCTCTCACTCTCTCTTTCACTCCTCTCTCACCCTCTTCCTCCCCTCATCTCTCTCCCCCTCCCTCTTTGTCGAAACAATATCAAAGATAATGACTAAATCTAAATATGTACGGTTAAAAAAGCACATCATAAGAGTCAGATGCCTTGGTCAGGACTTTTAACAATGGACAAAAAGGGCAATGCTCATTGAAAAAACTTTGATAGGTATAGAAAAAATTTGATTAAAGATGCAACACGATATGCACATTAAAATCAAAATGAGTTAAATACAATAAAATGAGTATGTAGACTAAGAGGACAAGGTTAAACAAGAGAAGAACAAGAACAGGATTTTATTTTAGCCCAGTGCTCAGACACGTGGAAAATGTTTTGGCTATGCATACAATCACACTCACGCATCACAACAATTACAATGTTCAACATCATAAAAGACAAATTCGTGGGTCATCCACGGAATCGAAGAAACACACGCACACAACACACACACACTCTCACGCCAAGGCGCCCATATCCAAGCCACCTTAGCCCTGCCAGCTAATTAATTTAACAGCGCGCATCTGTCTTTCCCTTCCCCTCTCCACACCACCCTCACCCATCCAGTGGTGGGCCACAGGCACACATTGAAGTATAGGCTTACAGATTGACCTAGATTCGACTAGGCCTACTCTGTGCCAGTATCAGTCACTTCCTACACTCCGTCCCTCCCGAAAGATCGTAGCAGTTACAAAGCACTGTTGTAGAGTGGTGGACTCTGGTCAAACCTGCCTGGCTAAAAATGCAAGATACAAGATCCAACATAAGTCAATTGTACACATCCGCACGCTCTCT
>CM060315.1:20379236-20386736 GCA_030674185.1 Monoplex corrugatus | reverse complement strand
AACAGACAGAGACAGAAACAGACAGAGACAGAAACAGACAGAGACAGAAACAGACAGAGACAGAAGAGTGAGAGAGACAGAAACAGAGACACAGAAGAGTGACAGAGACAGAAACAGACAGAGACACAAAAGAGTGACAGAGACAGAAACAGACAGAGACACAGAAGAGTGACAGAGACAGAAACAGATAGAGACACAGAAGAGTGACAGAAACAGAAACAGACAGAGACAGAAACAGATAGAGACACAGAAGAGTGACAGAGACAGAAACAGACAGAGACACGGAAGAGTGACAGAGACAGAAACAGACAGAGACAGTAAGTGACAGAGACAGAAACAGACAGAGACACAGAAGAGTGACAGACACAGTAGAGTGACAGAGACAGAAACAGACAGAGACAGTAAGTGACAGAGACAGAAACAGACAGAGACACAGAAGAGTGACAGAGACAGAAACAGACAGAGACACGGAAGAGTGACAGAGACAGAAACAGACAGAGACAGTAAGTGACAGATACAGAAACAGACAGAGACACGGAAGAGTGACAGACACAGTAGAGTGACAGAGACAGAAACAGACAGAGACAGTAAGTGACAGAGACAGAAACAGACAGAGACACGGAAGAGTAACAGACACAGTAGAGTGACAGAGACAGAAACAGACAGAGACACAGAAGAGTGGCAGAGACAGAAACAGACAGAGACACAGAAGAGTGACAGAGACACAGAAGAGTGACAGATACGGAAACAGACAGAGACAGAAACAAACAGAGACACAGAAGAGTGACAGATACGGAAACAGACAGAGACAGAAACAGACAGAGACAGAAACAAACAGAGACAGAAACAGACAGAGACACAGAAGAGTGACAGATACGGAAACAGACAGATACAGAAACAGACAGAGACAGAAACAAACAGAGACAGAAACAAACAGAGACAGAAACAGACAGAGACACAGAAGAGTGACAGATACAGAAACAGACAGATACAGAAACAAACAGAGACAGAAACAAACAGAGACAGAAACAGACAGAGACACAGAAGAGTGACAGATACAGAAACAGACAGAGACACAGAAGAGTGACAGATACAGAAACAGACAGATACAGAAACAAACAGATACAGAAACAAACAGATACAGAAACAAACAGAGACAGAAACAAACAGAGACAGAAACAGACAGAGACAGAAACAAACAGAGACACAGAAGAGTGACAGATACAGAAACAGACAGAGACAGAAACAGACAGAGACAGAAACAGACAGAGACACAGAAGAGTGACAGATACGGAAACAGACAGAGACAGAAACAGACAGAGACAGAAACAGACAGAGACAGAAACAGACAGAGACAGAAACAAACAGAGACACAGAAGAGTGACAGATACGGAAACAGACAGATACAGAAACAGACAGAGACAGAAACAGACAGAGACAGAAACAGACAGAGACACAGAAGAGTGACAGAGACAGAAACAGACAGAGACAGAAACAGACAGAGACAGAAACAGACAGAGACAGAAACAAACAGAGACAGAAACAGACAGAGACACAGAAGAGTGACAGATACGGAAACAGACAGAGACAGAAACAGACAGAGACAGAAACAGACAGAGACAGAAACAAACAGAGACAGAAACAGACAGAGACACAGAAGAGTGACAGATACGGAAACAGACAGAGACAGAAACAGACAGAGACAGAAACAGACAGAGACAGAAACAAACAGAGACAGAAACAGACAGAGACACAGAAGAGTGACAGATACGGAAACAGACAGAGACAGAAACAGACAGAGACAGAAACAGACAGAGACAGAAACAAACAGAGACAGAAACAGACAGAGACACAGAAGAGTGACAGATACGGAAACAAACAGAGACAGAAACAGACAGAGACAGAAACAGACAGAGACAGAAACAAACAGAGACAGAAACAGACAGAGACACAGAAGAGTGACAGATACGGAAACAGACAGAGTCAGAAACAGACAGAGACAGAAACAGACAGAGACAGAAACAGACAGAGACAGAAACAGACAGAGACACAGAAGAGTGACAGATACGGAAACAGACAGAGACAGAAACAGACAGAGACAGAAACAGACAGAGACAGAAACAAACAGAGACAGAAACAGACAGAGACAGAAACAGACAGAGACAGAAACAGACAGAGACAGTAAGTGACAGAGACAGAAACAGACAGAGACACGGAAGAGTGACAGACACAGTAGAGTGACAGAGACAGAAACAGACAGAGACAGTAAGTGACAGAGACAGAAACAGACAGAGACACGGAAGAGTAACAGACACAGTAGAGTGACAGAGACAGAAACAGACAGAGACAGAAACAGACAGAGACACAGAAGAGTGGCAGAGACAGAAACAGACAGAGACACAGAAGAGTGACAGAGACACAGAAGAGTGACAGATACGGAAACAGACAGAGACAGAAACAACAGAGACACAGAAGAGTGACAGATACGGAAACAGACAGAGACAGAAACAGACAGAGACAGAACAGACAGAGACAGAAACAACAGAGACAGAAACAAACAGAGACACAGAAGAGTGACAGATACGGAAACAGACAGAGACAGAAACAGACAGAGACAGAAACAGACAGAGACAAAAACAAACAAAGACACAGAAGAGTGACAGAGACAGAAACAGACAGAGACAGAAACAGACAGAGACAGAAACAGACAGAGACAGAAAACAGACAGAGACAGAAACAGACAGAGACAGAAACAACAGAGACAGAAACAAACAGAGACAGAAAGACAGATACGAAACAGACAGAGACAGAAACAACAGAACAGAAACAGACAGAGACAGAAACAGACAGAGACAGAAACAGACAGAGACAGAAACAGACAGAGACAGAAAACAGACAGAAACAGAAACAGACAGAGACAGAACACAGACAGAGACAGAAACAGACAGAGACAGAAACAGACAGAGACAGAAACAGACAGAGACAGAAACAGACAGAGACAGAAACAGAGACACAGAGACAAAGAGAGAGAAACAAAAATAACAAAACAAAACCATGGGCCGTCTGAGGATTGAACTTACAACTCCAGCTTTATGAGCATTGCGCTTAGACACCAGGGCTAATGGGCCATATATAACATACACATGTGTTGTTATTTGTTTAATGTCAGAACCAACCAAGAACTATTGGTGAACTGTGAAGAACAGGGTGGAAGAAGTATGGAAAGGTTGTTGTGGTGGACTTTTTAAAGTTGTTCTATGCATTAGTGTGTTCAGTGGTTAACATGTTTGTTTGTTGTGTGTGTGTGTGTATATATATATGTTTGTGTGTGTGTGTGTGTGTGTGTGTGTGTTGTGTGTGTGTGTGCGCTGTGTGTGTGTGTGTGTGTGTGTGTGTTTTGTGTTGTGTCTTTGTGTGTGTGTGTTTTGTGTGTGTGTTTGTGTGTTTGTGTGTGTGTATGTTTGTGTCTATGTGTGTAGTGGTGTGTGTGTGTGTGTGTGTGTGTGTGTGTGTGGTGTGTGTGTGTTGTGGTGTGTGTCACCCCCAAGAGAATGGGGGCAAACAATGATACATTAAAGCAATGTTACGTTGTAAGAGAGAGAGAAAGTTAGAGAGAAAGAGAGAGAGAGAGGGAAAAGAGAGAGAGAGAGAGAGAGAGAGAGAGAGAAAGACAGAGATAAGATACAGACAGACAGATAGAGAGAAAGAAAGAGAGACAAAGACACACACACACACACACGCGCGCGCGCACACACACATACACACACGCGAGCTCGCTCACACACACCCAAACACAGAGAAGAGAGAGAGAGAGAGAGAGAGAAGAGAGAGAGAGAAGAGAGAGAGAGAGAAACAGAGACAGTGACAGCGACAGTAACAGAGACACAGAGACAGAGACAGTGACAAGACAAAGAGACAAAGAGACACAGAGAGACACAGAGAAGGAAGAGCCACACCTTTCAATGACCTAAATCTTATAATATATGTATATATACATATCCACGCAAAACAGTGAGGGTGAACAGAAAACGAAAAGAAACAAAAGCAGTACATTTGTCATATGTTGGCCACCTGTAAGCCTCGTGAAGGTCCGGAGGCCTCGATGGAGTTGCCATGGTACCTGACAGTGTGGTTGTGTGCTTAGTTTATCTTGGGTCTAATTAACAACTTGAAGCACACAGACTCTCCAACACACCTACACCGCCACCTCACACCCTCCTGTTCTGTTTTCCGACTTTTCGTTCTTTTATTATTTTCTTTTTTTATAATAATAATAATATATTTTATTTATATAGCGCAAAATCTTGATAAAATCAAATCTAAGCGCTGAGCGTATACATGCATACATACTTACATACATATGAGCGTATACATGCATACATACATGCTTACATACTTACATACATAAATCTAAGCTGAGCGTATACATGCATACATACATACATACATAAATCTAAGCGTATACATACATACATACATACATACATACATACATACATACATACTACATTACATACATACATAATACATACATACATACATACATACGTACGCACATGCATACATAATAATTACAATATTTATACAGCGCAAAATCTCGACAAAATCAAATCCAAGCGCCGAAAAGACACACACGCACACACGCACGCACGCACACACACGCCCACACACACACACAACACACACACACACACACACACACCAAAACACACACACACACACACACACACTACACACACACACACACACACGCATGGCCACAAATGGGGAGAAAGAATAAAAGCAATAAAAGCAAGAATAAAACCAATGGAAAACCACAGAGAGCACATCATATACAATTATATATTAAAACAAAGTGATTCCCCTCCGAGCGGAGACAGGCTGCAGAGGGGGGTTGAGTGAGGTTAGGATTTTATGCAGAGGAGAAAAGGTGAGTTTTGAGAGCGGACTTGAAGGAGGCAAAAGTAGGTTGCTGACGGACTGAGAGAGGAAGTTTGTTCCAGGAGAATGGACCAGAAACAGAGAAGGCTCGTGGACCATAGGTATTGAGCTTAGTGCGTGGAAAGCGAAAAGTCAGAGGTATGAGGCAGAGCGGAGGGTACGTGAGGGAACATAGATCTCAAGTAGGCTTGACAGGTAATCGGGGGCTGCGTTATTGAGGCTTTTGTAGCACATGGTGTCTAGTTTGTACTGTATGCGCTTTGATACAGGGAACCAGTGAAGTTGTGCCAGGAGAGGAGATATGTGGTCAGCTTTTTTCTTTTTGAGTACAAGGCGTACAGCATTGTTTTGAATGCGCTGTAGGATGTGAATGGTGGAGGCAGGAAGACCAGACAGGAGTGAATTGCAATAGTCAATGCGAGACATTATGAAGGAGAGAACGAGTTTTGCAGTTGTTTCGACAGAGAGATACTTCCTGATCAGGCTTATACGATGGAGATGATAGTAGCAAGATCTGGCAGTTTAGAAACAAAGTTGTTCATGGAGAGGGTAGAGTCAATGCAGACACCAAGGTTTTTAGCTGAATCAGAAATTGGGACTGATGTGTTACATAATGGGAGAGAAAGAGGAGGCAGCTGGGAAAGTTTCTGACGGGTGCCAATGAGGATAGCTTCTGTCTTGTCGTCATTAAGCTGAAGTCTATTGTGTGTCATCCAGTTCTTAATGTCCGAGTAACACTCAGTGGTGCGAGTCAACAGGCGCTGTATATTATCAGGTGAGTCACTGTCTTGAAGTTGGGTGTCATCAGCATAGAAGTGGTGTTTTATAGAGTGGGAGTTGATGATGGTGGACAGAGGGGAGGTATAAAGAGTGAAAAGAACAGGGCCAAGGACAGATCCTTGTGGAACACCACAGGTCAGGTATGCAGGTTGAGAGTAAGTGCCATTGATGAGAACAGTTTGTTTTCTGTTTGATAAATACGAAGTGAAAAAGGAGAGAGCAATGTCAGAGATGCCAAAAGTATGATGAAGTCTAGAAAGGAGAATACCATGGTCAATGGTATCGAAGGCTGCAGACAGATCAAGGAGTGTGAGGAGAGAGACTTTGCCAGTATCAGTTGCAAGGAGGAGATTGTTGAGAATGTGTAGTAGGGCAGTTTCAGTGCTATGGCACTGGCGGTAGGCTGACTGGAAAGGATTGAGGAGATTGTTGGCAGACAGGTGAGAGTTCAGCTGGTTAAGGACGACCTTTTCAAGGAGTTTTGACAAGAAAGAGAGATTAGAGATAGGCCTGTAATTTTTCAGTTCATTTGGGTCTAAATTGTGTTTCTTGAGGAGAGGGTGAACAATAGCAGACTTGAAAGAATCTGGGACAGTTCCAGTTTGAAAAGAAGTGTTGATGATGTCAGTGATGAATGGGAGGAGAGTAGGGAGACAGTCGGAGTAGAGAGAACCTGGAAGGGGATCCAGTTCGCAGGTTTTGAACGACATGGATCTGATTGTGTTGAAAATTTCTTCTTGTGAGACTGGGGTAAAAGTAGTGAGAGGTGTGCCAGAGAAGGAAGGGTCAGGTGGGCATGGTTGACAGGGTGTCCTGTCAAGCCTGTCACGAAGAGTTTGTATTTTGGTGGTGAAATACTTGGAGAATACAGATGGGAGTTCTTCATTTGTATGTTTTGTTGGGAGAGGTAAGTCTTTTCGTGTGCCAAGGAGATGATTCATGGTTGTAAAGAGTTCTTTTGAAGAAGAGGCATTCAGGATTTTGGTTTGGAAATAGCTTGTTTTTGCAGATGCAATGAGGGTGGATACTTTTGTTTTAGAGGCTTGGAAAAGTTGCCTGTGTACAGTGAGTTTGAATTTGCGCCAGCGGCGCTCTGCTCTGCGGCGGGCACGTTTTGCACAGGCAATCTCATGAGTGAGCCAGGGGGTAGGGGGGCGGTCAGGTAAAAGACGGGTTGTGGCTGGAGCATGAGTGTCCAGAAGATGGTGGAGAGTAGTATAGAATTCATCGGCAAGGTTATGTGACTTTTCAGAAAGGAGACGGGAGGCATCAGATGAAAATGTGGAGAGGTCGATAGATTTGAGATTGCGTCGAGTCACTGTGCGCGTGGTACGGGAAGGAGGAGAAATGTCAAGAGAACAGAGAATTGCAGAGTGGTCAGAAGGAAGGGCTGAAGTTAGACGGGTAGAAAGAACTAAGCAGTTGTCAGTAGCTGAATTGTGGTGATCACGAGAAATGATCCAGTCAAGAATGTGACCTTTTTGATGGGTTGGTTCAGAAATGTGTTGAGTCATATTGTAATTGGCAGAGAGTTGATGATATGTCTTGTGTCATAACGGTGAGTGTTGTCATAGTGGACATTGATGTCACCTAGAATGATGAGATTTCCAGGTAAGAGGCAGTAGTGGTCAAGCAGTTGGTCAAAGTCAGAGAGAAACGTGGATGTGGTGAGTTTGTTGGCAGAGCTAGGTGGAGGTCGATAAACACAGGAGAAGGTGATGGGGTGAGGGGTGGATTGGAAGGATACTTCAACGTGCTCGAAAGAAGGATGGGAGAAAG
>CM060315.1:20371736-20374236 GCA_030674185.1 Monoplex corrugatus | reverse complement strand
ACAACTAGCCACTCAGTATGGACTTGTCTCACATCACATAAAGACCCCCGCCCCACGCCCCCGCCCCCCCCCCCCCCCCAAAGATGGCAGAGCGTGGTTACGGTCAACGAATCTCTTGCAACAGCGCAGTTGTCACTTCATATTATCCCGTGACTGATTGTCACTGTATGTGTGTGGCAAACATTAGCGAAACGTCCTCCCACAAATGAAGTCAAGGTTCGTTTTATGAGAATCCACCCGACGGACAAACAATAATTGCTTCTGCGCAGTAGTCCTCATGTTCATGTCTGGGGTCACTTCCATCCATCTTCTGTTTTTGACAGGCGGAGACATATGGACACCTCCTGAATGTGAGCAGCAAACAGCCCCTCTAGCTGCTGGTCTCGCAAACAAGGCCAATCTTCACTTTTTGTTTTTATATATAATTTTTAGCAAAGGATTGAAAGACAAAAGTTTTTAGCAAGTGAGTAGACTGTTAGCGAATTCCAGATCTGCAAAATTCTTGTACTCTATCTCTCCTTCAAATTGGAAAATAAGTACATGTAAATAAGATAGATAGATAGATAGAAAGAATGAAAGAAAGAAAGAAAGAAAGAAAGAAAAATAGAGACTGGTAAAGAATCCACGTGCCATTTCATAATCTGATTTTATGTATTACAAAGAAACGAATGACTGACTGACTAACCGACTATCCAACCAACCAACCAACCAACCAACCAACCAACCAACCAACCAACCAACCAACCAACCAACCAAAACAACCAAACAACCAACCAAACAACCAACTGAATAACAAACAAACCAACTAGCTAACTGATTGACTGGCTGACTAACTAACTAACGAACAAACTAACGAACTAACTAAACTAAACTAAACTAAACTAAACTAAAACACACACACGCGCTCACGCACACACACACACACACACACACACACACACACACACAACTCACACGCGCACACACGTACACACAACACAACACATAGTCACATACAGACACACACACACATACTCACAAACACACACACACAACACACACACACACACACCAACACACACACACACACACACACACACAACACACACACACACACACACACACACACACACACACACACACACACACACACACACACACACACACACACACACACACTCAAATTGCCCCGGACTCATCGATCTGAATCAAATATCTTCCCTCTTTCAAAACAAGGACCCGGACGAAAACCCACTCACGTACAACAACTAAATGGGAAACAATACGAGACGCTGTGAAGCGTTTGTTATTTACTGTCATTTGGGCCATAATTCCTTGTCAGCTGTGAGTCATAAATTCTACGTGTTTGTTCTACTCTAACGATGAGTGTGACGCGTTGTTATCGTGACTTTCTTTCATTCCGTGCTTTGTTTTCTTCTGTTCTGCACTTTGTTCTATCGTGTTGTGTCGTTCGGTATTGTAGTGCAGTACACTGAGTTGTGATATGTCCAGTTGTATTGTGTCGTATCGTGTTGTTCCACTGTTTTGTATTATGGTGTATTGTACAGCATCCCAGACCCCACTGTTTTGTGCTGTGCAGTGCTGTTTTATTGGAGTTGTTGGAGTTATCTCAAGTGGGATTCACCGCGCTTGGACAGCTCCATATGCGCTCTACCCAAATCTGCCGGCAATCACACCAGTCGCCGTGGTGTAGGGGTCAGCGCAACGGACTCCCGACTGGAAGATTGTGGGTTCGAATCCCCGTCAGTCCCTTCAAAAATCATTGTGGGATTTTTCGGTTCTAACCGGCTCCTACCCAGAGTCGAACGTGCTATGGGTTCATTGGGAAGACTGGGACCACACAGTCGAGTCTCACCCACTTCACGGATGCGTCATTGAGGGTATTGCTCAAATCTTCTGACCTGCACCACAGGTGTCAGTATCTCTCGGGCCTGTTTGACGCCAGGATATTTTATGATAGTAAGCGTAGAGTTCAGCCCTGTCACGCAGTCTCAATCCTAGGTGGAACTCCATAGCATCATGATGATCATCCTCATCGACATCATCATCATCATCACATTGTAATGCGGCCATTAGGGTGGTGTACAAAATGGGATGGAAAAAGAACAGGTGAGCACAAGGTAAACTCCCTAAGTACGATGATCCTAAAAAAATAGTTTTAAAAAAATCTGCCAGCAATGATTGACAGATTTTTTTTTATATATTTTTGTTAGGATCATTGCACTCAGAGAGGTTACCTTAGTGATCACCTTTTTTATTTTATTTTTTTATTTTTTTCTCGTCTCATTTTATACGCCACTTTAATGGCCACAGAAGCTGAAACAGTTTTTATTATGCTGTGATGATGATGTCGATGTGGATAATAATAATGTTGCTATGGAGTTCCATCTAGGATTGAGACTGCGTGGCAAGGTTGTGCTCTACGCTTACTATCATAATATATCCTGGCGTCAACCAGGCACGAGAGATACAGACACCTGCGGTGTTGGTCAGAAGATTT
>CM060315.1:20351736-20361736 GCA_030674185.1 Monoplex corrugatus | reverse complement strand
CGACATTACATTGAAACGTTTCTCTCAATCCGTAATATTTGGGGAAAGGGAGAGGAGGTGGGGAGGGGGGGGTGGAGAAAAAAACGGCGAAAGGGATACAATCACAACTAGTCTTCTAGTATAAATGACCTCACACACAACAATCACATCACAGAAATCACCCACCAGTCAACACGATGCGTAGTCTCAATTGCCCCTCCGACATGATTAAATTTTCGTCTTCATACCCCACACGTCCCCAAAAAACAAAAAACAAAAACAAAAAATAAAAAAACACAAGAACGTCACCAGCTGTCCAGGGAAACAAACAAAAACTCAATAAAAAATTTTTTTTTAAAAACCCAGAAGTCTTCTTTCAGCCTACACAACCAGGGAATAATGTCATGTGTCACTTTTACCATTGCCTTCAGGGTTGACGACGTAGAAGTCCGTTTTGTCGAAAGCGTCGTTCTCAAAGAAGACTGGTTCTGATGTGAAGTGTTCTTTATCGTAACTCTGTTCCTGGAAGCGGCCAGGGTCGTTCTCTAGCCGCTTGGAGGCCCGGTGCCTGCATAAATTTGCATATTAAATTAATTGTCATACATGGAATATAAACACTGCGTGAAAGTGGAGTCATTCAACGTAGTACAAACGCAAAAAAAAAAAATATATATATATATATATATATGCGTAAAGTTTCAGTTTCAGTTTCAGTTTCTCAAGATGTCTCCGCGCTCGGAGCGAATTCCATATGTTTAAAGGAGGAAGCTTATAAGCTTATGCAATCTTAATGAAACTTTATTTTTGTTCACTCACTCACTCACTCACTCACTCACACTAACTCACTCACCCTGTGCAATAGATTAATGTTAAAAACAAAACCGACCACTTTGAATGACGGTTTCAAACATTTAACCCTTTGACTCCCGCACCCTGTCTACCAGCATCCATCATTGTCAACCATGTCAGCAAAACAAAAACTTCAGCCTTTGACTCCCTCGCCCTATCCATCACCTTCCTGCAGGAAGCTGGTAGATAGGGTGAGGGAGTCAAAGGGTTAAGTTTTTGCAGTTGGTGGATAGGGTGCAGGGGTCAAAGGGTTAACAAGTAGACATTAAATCCAAAAGTCAGAAGGACCTCTTTCCCCAATGAAATAAACTTTATTACGGTGATAAATCTGGATTCGGGGATTTCGATTGCAACATAATAAATAACGTGTTTAATCAGTGGAACTTACTATCGGTCAGTCATAGTACCTGAATATCTGAAAACATTTCAGCGAAAATTGTCAGCTCTTTAAAAAAAAAAACTTGTATCAAAAATGTGATATAATTTGACTCAGAAAGGACCCGAGAAGAACCTGTAAGAATAAAACTGACCTTACTGCAAAATTCACAGTAACAAAAAGTTTGACTCCCGCACCCTGTACACCAGCATCCTGCATTGCCAACCGTGTTAGCAAAGCAAAAACTTAACCCTTTGATTCCCTCACCCTATCCACCGACTTCCTGCAGGAAGCTGGTGGATAAGGTGAAGGAATCAAAGGGTTAAGTTTTTGCAGTTGATGGATAGGGTACGGGAGTCAAAAGGTTAAGGCATCAGAAAATGGGTGATGTCAGTGTGCCTCAGTCATGCATTGTTAGTTCTATGTTACGACTACAATACATCATGCACCATTTACAATCATAAAAGAACTAAACAAAGCAATCTAACTTAGAGCCCAACTCTGTATTTCCTTTAAAACATGCAAGTTTATTATTTCTGATCAAAATGATGTTTAAGCCACGGAGGCTGTGGTCGGTACTTCAGAATGTCTTCTTTTAGTTTTGATATTTATAAAACTTGTAGTAGTAATTCCAAACCAAAATCTCAAAGTCTTTTCAGCCGTTGATTCCATCTAAACGCGTCTTTGAAATGAATCATGTACGACATACAAAACCAAAAAATGACATTTCAGTACCAGAAGCCTCCGTGGCTCTAGAACTTTGCAAACAGAACTACAAGCGTACAGAATTCCTACAAGCGACCCTTGCAGCAGTTCATCATTTTTCCTGGCCGGGGGGAGGAGGAGGAGGAGGAGGCAGATCGTCGTTGAGCATGTTGACATAGTAGATGCTGCTCTTGGAGTCGTTCAGGTCCGGGTCGTCCACCACGTAGGTGGGGTTGTGGAACTCGGGTTCCGAGGAGAAGTGTTCCTTGTCGTAGCCGTCCATTTGTTCCAGCTTCTGCTTCACGTCCCGAGACTTACGCCGTCTGTGTCAAGCACAACGACATGCAGCATGCACACAAAGTGTGTGTTAACAACAAGCACTGCTTCCTTCAACTACCTGTGCATTAATGTTAGGTATTCTGTGTGACGCTGAAATGTAGTTTCTAAGATTTGGTCCCTTTTTATCCACTGGACGAAGCGGCAGGGAAGTTTTTAGTCCGCTTTTTATTATCTGTTGTTTGGTGTTGTTTGTGGTCTGTTTGTGACCGTGCATTCGCGTTTGACAAAGGCCGGTTGGCCGAAAGTTTGTGCTTGTCTTGTCTTGTTGTGTTGAATACGCGCTTGCTTTGGTTTGCTTGTTCTTCTGGTTCCTGTTTGCGTGCGCGCGGGCAGTCGCACTTGTTTCGGATCTCTAAGAAGAATGTTAAGAGTTCCGCAGACAGCAAAGAAAACAAACGAGACAGTCTTGAAGGAAGCAGACATAAACAGAACGTTAATGAAGAAGATTAGGAAAAAAAAACAAGCAACAATTGTAGGACATATTATGAGGCCTTGAGAAACCTGACCATCTAGATACGCGGGTTCGATTTCCGGAGGAGGACAGATTTCTTTTAAAAGAAATGACATCAGCAGAGGGGCATCCAGGAGTCATGACCTGAATGCAGCCCGGCCCCTTACAGTGTCAGGAGTTAAGGGCCGTAACACTTGCTTGACTGAGGTTTCTCCTCTGAGGACCTGCTGTCCGGCTGTCCCTAGAGTTTCTTACTACTACAGAGCACCTAGTCTCAACAGGAAAGCTGGAGGGGAAAAAGAGCACCAGGCAGACCCAGGGAGAAAATATTTGAACAGATTTGCGTAGTGGATGAAGATAGAGAGGGTGGAGATGTACTTGCAACAAGAAGGGATAGATTCGTATGGAGGGCCATGATCACCAACACCATGCGGCAGGGCACATGGTGGTGATTATGTGTGACAGAAATGACGGAGGGTGGAGGTGGGTAAGTGGACATGTTCTCCTGCACCCTTTCCCTACGTGTATCCGAAAACGCTCTAGAACGTGTGACTTGAGTGAGAACCACGTGAAACGGAATTACGGATTTATAGGGGCAGCAACTGTGTAACCTTCGAGATTCTGCCAGCTGTATGAAACATCAGGCAAGTTAGCTGATTTGTTGTCGTTGTTGTGGTTGTTATAGTTGTCACTGTTCTTGTTTTCCCTAAATATTGTGGATCTCTCTCTGTCTCTCTCTGTCTCTCTGTCTCTCTCTGTCTCTCTGTCTCTCTCTCGCTCTCTCTCTCTCTCTCTCTCTCTCTCTGTCTGTCTCTCTGTCTGTCAGTCTGTCTCTCTGTCTGTCTCTCTCTGTCTGTCTCTCTCTGTCTCTTTCTCTCTTTCGTTTTGTTTTGTATTTGTGTATTTTATATACGCTTGACAAAAGGCATTTGGCCACTGTTCTTGTTTTCCCTAAATACTGTGGATTTCTCTCTCTCTCTCTCTCTCTCTCTCTCTCTCACTCTCTCTCTCACTCTCTCACTCTCGCTCTCGCTCTCACTGTCTCTCTCTGTCTTTCTTTCTCTCTGTCTGTCTCTCTTTGTCTGTCTGTCTGTCTGTCACTCTCTCTGTCTCTCTCTGTCTTTCTTTCTCTCTGTCTGTCTCTGTTTGTCTGCCTGTCTGACTGTCTCTGTCTCTGTCTCTTTGTCTGTCTGTCTGTCTCTCTCTTTCTGTCTGTCTGCTCTCTCTCTCTCTCTCTCTCTGCTCTGTCTGTCTGTCTGTCTGTCTCTCTTTCTCTGTCTTGTTTTGTTTTTCTTTTTTGTGTGTGTTTTTGTATTTTGCATACGCTTGGCAAAAGGCTAGTGGCCAGAAATGTGCCCCTGTCCTGTGTTGTTGACGAAATACGGGTTCTCATTCTAGGTTTCATGTGTTTCGTGGTTTCTTTCTGCAGGATTGGGTTGGTTAAAAAGAACGATTGTGCTGTATACTGAAGTCACTGCAGTCCAAAGCAGTAGAAACTTTACTACTCTCAGCCGCTTTTGCCTATTAATGACGAGGTAAACTTTTGTGTTACGCATTGTTAAGTTAATAAAGCGTGTTAGTACAAGCAAACTGTATATTTTGAATTAGTGTGTTATCTTATGGTGGCAACAGACAAGGTTCATCACTAAAGTGTACAGTAAGGCCTACGTCATGCAATTTTAAGAATGTCTTATCACACTTCAAGATTATCTACAGCAACGATAATAGCATGCTCAATAACTAGATATACAAATAAATAGACAGATAGATAGATAGATAGACTGATAGATTGATTGATACATAGATAGATAGATAGATAGATAGATAGATAGATAGATAGACAGATAGACAGATATATAGATAGATAAGTAAGTAAATAAATAAATGAATGAACAAACAAATAATGACTGAATAAATGAATAAATAAATAACAAACAAACAAATAAATAAATACACACACAAACACGTAGTGATACAAGGACAAACGAACAAACAGACACTCAAACAAACAGACAGTCAGACAGACTGACAAAGCAAAAAGCAAATCCAAACATTCCTATAGGAACTAAAGACAAACGTGACCAGTTCTCACTGAGATGGACACAGTGTAAGTTTGATTTTTAGTAACATCGAGGTATAGGTATGACTAAAAAGGACATGAATTTTTCCTTTTTAATGATGCAATTACAAAGAAACACCCGCGGCCTCCAGGACAAAAACCTGAAGGAATTGTGGCCAGCTGAAATGTTACATATGCGCAATCCTCGTTTTCAGAAAACGGAGAAAGTTTGGCAACATTCACAGCCAATTGTCCCTAACAACCCCCAAAAATGTATCTCTTGTGAATTCTAATTGGGTTGTTTTGAATCACTGTGTGCAACATATGGAAGTAAATATCATAAAAATTCAAAACGATGTATGAAATGTTGGGGTTCTGTTCTGTAAAAGGTTGAGTGGCGTTGTGAAAATTGTCAATATTAGGTCATTGCAACGAAGCGCTGCCGAGGGGGATCACCCTATTCAGTTTTTATATTATCTTGGGTGTGTGTGTGTTTGTGTATGTGTGTGTGTGTGTGTATATGTGTTTGTGTGTGTGTGTGTTTGTGTGTGTGTGTGTGTGTGTATGTGTGTGTGTGTGTGTATGTGTGTGTGTATGTGTGTGTGTGTGTGTGTGTGTGTGTGTGTGTGTGTGTGTGTGTGTGTGTGTGTGTGTGTGTGTGTGTGAATTTAATTGTAAAATTTATGGTATACTTATAGAAAAGTAATCACAAAAATATCGCGTGTAAAATCTTAGTATCATTCAGACTGACCGTGACTATTTTTTAGGCTGCCTTTCAGTTCGTTCGCGTTTGACTCTTTGTCTCTGTGAGAACTGGTCATCATATCATTGTTAGACGTACACGCCAACGATCTTTTGTGATGTTTACAAATAAGGTTCTACATGATTATGTCTATCTACGTGCATCTCTCTCTCTACTTGTCTACCTGTTTAGGCCTATATTTGTATGTATGTGTGTGCTTGTGTGTTTGTGTGGTGTGTGTGTGTGTGTGTGTGTGTGCGTGTGTGTCTGTGTTTGTGTCTGTGTTTGTGTCTGTGTGTGTTTCTGTTGTGTCTCTGTGCGTGTGTGTGTGCGAGCGTATGTGTGCGCGTGTGTATGTGTCTGTGTATATGTATGTGTATGAGTGCGTGCTTATGTGTATGTGTGCGTGTCTGTGTGTGCGTCTGTGTGTATATATGTGTGTGTATGTGTGTGCGTGTGTCTGTGTGTGTTTCTCTGTGTGTCTCTGTGCGTGTGTGTGTGTGCGAGCGTATGTGTGCGCGTGTGTATGTGTCTGTGTATATGTATGTGTATGAGTGCGTGCTATGTGTATGTGTATGAGTGCTCGCATGTGTAACTGTGTGTATGTGCACGCGTGTGCATGTCTGTGTCTGCGTCTGTGTTTGTGTCTGTGTATGTTTCTGTGTGTCTGTCCATGTCTTTGCACCTGTGTGTATGTATGTATGTATGTATGTATGTATGTATGTATGTATGTATGTATGTATGTATGTATGTATGTATGTATGCATACACCAAAACCAGAAGTATGACAACATGCATGCTTGTATTGATTAATTAAAAGCCAAGTCAGTAAAACATTCTTTAAGCGTTTAAAGCTAACACAAGCTCAGCATTCAACGTGCAACAGCTTAACCTCAAGCCCTCTTCCCCAAAAGGCTGCACAGTCTTACCGTTGATGTCTGATGATGCAGACGAAAATGATGATGATGATGATGAGAAGGAGAAGTCCAAGAATAATTCCCACAGGAATCCACCATGGCTGTTAGAGAAAAATCACACATGAGAGGAATTAGAATATGATAGGATATACATGGTATGACAATGATATCAATATATGGTGTGGGATATGAGATATGGTATGAAATATGAGATGAGATAAAATGTAAGAGATGTGATATAATATGATATGATATATGATGTGATATGATGTGACATGATGTGACATGATGTGATATGATGTGGCAACTCTGCGCAAAAAATATGAGCATGAAATATGAGACGATATAATAGATGATACCAGATGAGATATGAGATGAGATATGATGATACGAGATGAAATGAGAGCTGTGTTCAGAGATGAGATAAAATGAGCTGAGATGATATATGAGATGGGATGGAGAAGCGATGAGATGAACTGCGATGAGATGAGATGAGATGAGATGAGATGAAATGAGATAAGGTGAGATGAGACGATAAGATGAGATAAGATGAGATTCAGTCATATTATGTTACGATACATGTTCACATCATATTTTGAGTATTTCACTCCGTACAGGAAATTATATCAGATCTAAAAGGAAAAATAAGAAGAAAACAACAACAACAACAACAAAAACAGAGCAGTCAGCCTGCGCGTAATGCTCTGATGATGAAAAACCCATCAACATCGACCAAAACGAAACAAAACCACACACAAAACGCTTTTACCCCACACAAAGCTTCAGATTCGGTTTCAGTGTCAATTTCTCAAGATGACGTCTCCATGCTCGGTATGAATTCCATATAAGCACTAACGTCACAGGTGCCATGTGTATGGAGAACATCCAGAATGATCAAGGCACAAGCCTTAGGCCAGCACATAAACCCATGAGTTGATGAAGAAGATCCAAAATGATCATGGCACAAGCCTTTAAGCCTGCACATAAACCCATGAGTTGATGAAGAAGATCCAAAATGATCATGGCACAAGCCTTAAGCCTGCACATAAACCCGTGAGCTGGACAAGTCCTGAGGTCCTACCTAGCCTACCCCGTACTACTAGTAAACCCTGTGTAACTCCATCTGAGCGTATACACGAAAAAGTCACTCACGAAAGGGTCTTCTTCTCTGTGGTAAACGTAGACCTCCAGTCCAGGGTCAGCGTCCTTGAGGGCGGTGTTCATGGTGTTGTTGGTGGGCGTCTTCAGGTCCTGGTCCGTGAACCCTGGCCGGATGATCTCTGGGTGAGGGGTCACAGTGTACAATAGGCCTGTCAGTTTCTCCCTGTGGGGGGACACAAAGGTTAGGTCGTGTTTGTTCAGCATGGGTTCATAGGTAAAAGGCGCCAAAGTACAAGACACACACGCAAGCACACGAGATCGAAAGTCTGCAGGTACCATGCTCACACGCACACAGCAATATTGCAACAACAACTCAAGCGGAATTTGTAGTGCTCGGACAATTACATACACGCTCTAACCAATATTTCACATGTTATTTGGCAGATTCCTTTAGCCTGTGCAGAGTCCTCAACGCCAGCAAGGTCTCCAAATGGAGGGCGATAGCTAGGAAGAAGAGGCGGAGGAGGGAGAAATAAGATCTGTGAAGCAGTACGCTGACACCACCAGACTGCCTGGAGACAATAATGTGGGCAGCGGACAGGCCAGTTGTTATGTTGTATGCTGGAACTGAACTCGAGACTTCAGATCTTGAGTCCATGGTTGTGTCAATGGAGCAAGCATGCCTGTATTAATGAAGAGAGAGAGAAGAGAGGAGAGAGAGAGAGAGAGAGAGAGAGAGAGAGAGAGAAAGAGAGAGAAAGACAGACAGACAGAGACATAGACAGAGAGAGAGATCAACCGACAGACAGACAGAGACATAGACACAGAGAGAGATCAACCGACAGACAGAGAGAGACAGAGACGGAGAGAGAGACACACAGAGACACAGAGATAGACACAGAGACACAGAGACAGACAGACAGCCAACCAGCCAAAGACAGAGAGAGACACAACAGACTATGAGAGACAGAGTAAGAAACAACACAGAGACAGAGAGATAAAGAGAAGAGAGAGAGAGAGAGTGAGGGAGATGGACAAACAAATAGACTGAGGGAGAAAAAGAGACAGAGAGAGACACAGACATAGCGATACAGAAAAAGAGCAGAGACACAGAAAGAGAGAGAGAGAGAGAGAGAAAGAGACAGAGACAGAGACAGAGGCAGACAGACAGACAGACAGACAGACAGACAGATAGACAGACAGAGGGAAACAGGCACAGGGGCAGAGACAGAGAAAGACAAAGTAACAGCAAACACACAAACAGACAGACAGACAGACAGATAGACAGACAGACAGAGGGAAACAGGCACAGGGGCAGAGACAGAGAAAGACAAAGTAACAGCAAACAGACAGACAGACAGACAGACAGACAGATAGACAGACAGACAGAGGGAAACAGGCACAGGGGCAGAGACAGAGAAAGACAAAGTAACAGCAACAAAGACAGACAGAGAAAGACAGGAGAGTATGCATCATGCTGTGTTGTACTGATACGAAGAGGAAAAAGAAAACGGAGAAAGAAGAAAGAAGAGGAGAAGGAGAAAGGAAAAAAATAACTGAATAGTGGAAGAATGAATGAAAACACGAAAGGCAATAAATACATGACACAAACGCTCACCCATTTTTTCCTGTCTCGTTGGTGATAATTTCCTGTATCCTTACTGTCAGGTTGCCTCCAAAATCTGAAACAATAACAGCAACATAATCGTCATAATAACATGTAACTTGACATTTATAATGAGAAAGAGAGATCGACGTACTAAATCACAGTCCGACACAGACAGACAAAGAAGGCGCCAGTGGGAATACCAGCGGCTCTTTCAATATAAACACTGTCCACATGAGGAAAGGAGAATTAGAGCACCTGGTCACAACAGGAAAGCTGGAAGGAAAGAAAACTCCAGGTAGACCAGGGGGGAAATTTTGGACGGAACTGCAGGGTGGCTGAGGACAGAGAGGGTGGGAGATGTACTTGCAGAGAGACAAGGGATAGATTCATATAAAGGGCTATGATCGCCAACGCCATGCGGCAGGGCACATGATGATGATGACACGTGGAAATTCTATGCAAGAAATTTCCTCTTAATTCTACCACTCTCTTTGCGTCTATGGTCTTCCTTTTAGATGCCCTCTCTGTTCTCCAGATCCTGGAGAACAACAAAAACCTTAACTCTTTGACTCCCGCATCCTGTCCTCCAGCATCCTGCATTGTCAACCATGCTAGCAAAGCAAAAACTTAACCCTTTGATTCCCTCACCATATCCACCAGCTTCCTGTGTGCGCTCACACACACACACAAATATACACACACGAATGCACGCACACACACGCACACACGCACACACACACACACACACACACACACACACACACACACACGCACACACGCACACACACACACACACACACACACACACACACACACAATCACACGATCATACACACACACACATCGTCTAATGATAACTCATAGTGCAGAGAC
>CM060315.1:20334236-20344236 GCA_030674185.1 Monoplex corrugatus | reverse complement strand
CAAGAAAGTAGAGTTAAAATAAGTAAATAAAGAATGAATAATAAGTATAAATAAAATATATAATCAATCAATAAATAAATAAATAAAAAAGGGAGGGAGCTGAAAGATGGAAGAGAAAAGACACCTTACCCATCAGCTTTATAGTAGAGGTCGGGTTTGAGGTAGCTGACCCTGACATCACGCTGTCCATAACCACACAGGCCGGGGTTGGCTGCACATACAACATACATTACAATAGACCTTAATTGGACAGGAACAAATAGTAATGATGATGTGTGCGATGATGGTGGTGGTGGTGGTGTGTGATGATGATGTGTGATTGATGGTGATGTTGATGGTAATGATGATTGATGATGATGATGGTGGTGGTGATGATGATGGGTGGTGGCGCGTAATGGTGGTGATAATGAAGATGGTGGTGGTGGTGGCGGTGGTGTGTGATGGTGGTGCTGGTGCTGGTGGTGTGGTTGGTGGTGATGATGACGACGACGACAAGGATGATGATGATGGAGGTGGTGGTGGTGGTGATGGTGGTAGTGGTGGTGGTAACGGCGGTAATGGTGGTGGTGGTAGGGGTGATGATGATGCTGATGATGATGAGGATGAGGATGATAAAGATGATGATGATGACGAAGACGACGATGATGACGGTGGAGGTAGTAGTGGTGGTGGTGCTATGCTGCTGTGATAATGTGATGTGGTGGTGGCGGTGATGGCGGTGGTGGCGGTGGTGGCGGTGGTGGTGATGTGGTTGTGGTGGTGATGTGGTGGTGATGGTTGTGGTAGTGGTGGCGGTGCTGTTGATGATGTTGGTGGTGATCGTGGTTGTGGTGGTGGTGGTGTGATGATAATGATGATGCCAATGATGGTCACTGCGGTGGTGATGATATTGTTGTTGGTGGTGGTGGTGAGGGTGATGATGATGATGGTGATATGCTCCTTTGCGAAAAGAGCCTTAATTTTACGTGGAAAAACCGTTGTGACAATGTATAAAGATGCAAACAACACAGTACAATGCACTGTATTGCATACGATACGATACAATACGATTATACACGATGCAGTATCACACAGTACAACCAATATGATACAGTACACTATAATGCAATACAACATAATACAGTACAGTAGAACCCAGAACAACACAATAAGCCTACAACACAATGCAAGTGCAATACAATACAATACAACTCAACACAATATAACAAATACCATATAATGCGATCCAGTGCAACACAATACAATACAACTCAATAAAATGCAAGACAAGACAACAAACAACACAGCATAGCTACAACACAACACTTTAAAGCAACAACGCAACACAACACAACCCATCAAGTTTAACCCTCTGACTGCCGCACCCTGTCCACCAGCATCCTGCATTGTCAACCATGTTTGCAAAACAAGAACTTAGCCCTTTGACTCCCTCACCCTGTCCACCAGCTTCCTGCAGAAAGCTGGTGGACAGGGCGAGGGAGTCAAAGGGTTAAGGTTTTACAGTTGGTGGATAGGGTATGGGAGTCAAAGGGTTAACTAACTATCAACACCTCCACACTCAACTCACCACTAACGTAACTCTGCCAAGCTTTTCTGAGGTTGCTCAAGAGTTCTTGCCCCTCGCTGTCCGCCATCTTGACCCGATGGTTCAGCAACAGGGAGTAATGAAGGTCAAAGGCCACAGCGTCAGGGGCTTCGTACACCGAATATGGCAACGTGGCAGCACCAGAATCGTTGAACCGTGCGGCCACATCCTGCTGACCCGGGGGAGGTGACTGGGAGGGGATCTGATCTTGTCCATCTTTTGTGATGTAATAGTACAGGCGCGTCAGACGAGTGCTGAAACAGCAGAAACAAGTTTGGAATCTTTTTTTCAAGAGGGCTTCGTCGAACTGGGACAATTCCAGATGTTCGCTCCATCCAATTTTGCCATCAATGGTCTGGCACAAAGCACACTCTCTGAGTCTGAAGAAAACCCGATCTGTTACCAGGACTTTAAACCAGGATGTGGAGATGGGCGTTATGGGATCTATGAAACGCTTGCAATTGTTGTTTTTGTTTAAAGCCCAACCGACTGCGTAGAGCCATATCAGAGCTATAATCCTTTCAAAACATACACTTCAACAGGAAAAAAAAAAAGGAAAAGAAAAATTAAATACACATAGCAATGCATTTGCGCGCCCAATCTAAGGAGATGACCCTAGCGTTGACCACTTCGTCCAATTTATCGTGCAAGGGATTTAAAAAACATACCTGAATACAAATTGAAACATAAGTAAGGACACCAAAACATATAGAAGCAGGCCTAAATTACCTAAAATTGCTTTGGCATATCTCATTTCCCCAGAGCCAAAAATGCACTTAATACACATCCGCATACTGCAGGTAATCAGGTAGAGGGGAAGAACGAAGACGGAGATAAAAGTAAACAGATTGTCTATATAGATATAAAAAAAAAACACGCAAAAATAATCAAGCAATCAGTCAACTAACCAACCAACCAACCAACCAGCAAGCAAGCAAGCAAGCAACCAACCAACCAATCAATTAATCATCCATCAATACTTAACAAACAATTTAATGAATCAAGAAGTGCATCGGAAAGAAACAGGTATCCCTGGTAAGCTACTTTTTGCATCTATCGTCTTTCAAAATATACACCACTGGTGTATGTAAACATATTCAACCATATACCATATATAAAAATCACTTTTCACACTATACTACGGACAACGAACACAATACATACCCATATTTGCCAACATATGGTCTCCAAACCATGAACGGTATGCTGTAGGTGCACTGGCAGTCTGCAAACCAAGAAACTGAACATGAATAACAGTTTTCAATTTCAACTGGTCTGAATTTCATTACTCAATTTTTTATTAACCTACATTGGCAGTATCTATCTATTTATCTATCTACAATCTCTTTGTCTCTGTCTGTCTGTCTGTCTATCTATCCATCTATCTATCTATCTATCTATCTATCTATCTATCTATCTATCTATCTATCTATCCATCTATCTATCTATCTATCTACCTACCTATCTATCTATCTATCTACATGTATCTAGCTAGCTAGCTAGCTAGCTATATATATCTATCTATCTATCTGTCTGTCTATTTATCTATCTATCTACAATCTTTCTGTCTCTGTCTGTCTATCTATCTATCTATCTATCTATCTATCTATCTATCTATATATCTACAATCTCTCTGTCTCTGTCTGTCTATCTGTCTATCTGTCTATCTATCTACAAGTGTATCTACAATCTTTCTGTCTCTGTCTGTCTATCTATCTATCTATCTATCTATATATCTACAATCTCTCTGTCTCTGTCTGTCTATCTGTCTATCTATCTACAAGTGTATCTACAATCTCTCTGTCTCTGTCTGTCTATCTGTCTATCTATCTGCAATCTCTCTGTCGCTGTCTCTGTCTGTCTATCTGTCTATCTATCTATCTATCTATCTACAATCTCTCTGTCTCTGTCTGTCTGTCTGTCCCCCTCTCTCTCTGTCGTTCGCTCGCTCGTTTGCTTTCTCTGTACACACACACACACACACACACACTCCCACACAAACACACACACATACATACAAACAGACACGCATACAGACACATCCTCACACACACGTACACAAAGACACACACACAAAGACACACACACACACACGCACGCACGCACGCACGACACACACACACACATTACGACAATCATTACGCACCTGGGTTGGCGCTAGCCCAGGCCTCGATGATAGCTGTCTTGATGACGTCAGTGTAGTCTTTAGTGACGTCACCGATGACGTCAACGCTATACGCGTCATCAAGGAGTCGGAGAGTGTTCACGGACCCGTTGTACACACGGGTTCCGGCAGAAGTAAATGGTGCTGTGGTTTGAAGACCTTGGTCAACATTGTGAAAAATCGTGTCTCGGGTTTCGTTAGACCAAGTAGGAATTTTGACGTTTACAGAAATGTAAAAAAACCGAAACTTTTGAACAGGATTCTGAAAAGCAGAAAGAAAACATTCCTGAGACTTTCAAGTATAATAGGACACCATCTATGATAACCACAAAACAATCATAGACTTCATAAATGATATGTTATGGCAACCAATGATAACCACAAAACATTACTGAGACTTTCATGAATTATATATATGGCAACCAATGATAACCACAAAACAGTCATAAGACTTTCATGAATTATACATATGGCAACCAATGATAACCACAAAACAGTCCTGAGACTTTTCATGAATTATATTTATGGCAACCAATGATAACCACAAAACAGTCATAAGACTTTCATGAATTATACATATGGCAACCAGTGATAACCACAAAACATTACTGAGACTTTCATGAATTATACATATGGCAACCAGTGATAACCACAAAACAGTCATAAGACTTTCATGAATTATATATATGACAACCAATGATAACCACAAAACAGTCATAAGACTTTCATGAATTATATGTATGACAACCAATGATAACCACAAAACAGCCATGAGACTTACATGAATTATACATATGTCAACCAATGATAACGACAAATCAGCCATGAGACTTTCACGAATTATACACATGGCAACCAATGATAACCACAAAACAGTCATGAGACTTTCACGAATTATATGGCAACCAATGATAACCACAAAACAGCCATGAGACTTTCATGAATTATATGTATGACAACCAATGATAACCACAAAACAATCATGAGACTTTCACGAATTATATGTATGGCACCAATAATAACCACAAAACAGTCCTGAGACTTTCATGAATTATACATATGGCAACCAATGATAACCACAAAACAGCCATGAGACTTTCATGAATTATATGTATGACAACCAATGATAACCACAAAACAGTCATAAGACTTTCACGAATTATATGTATGGCACCAATAATAACCACAAAACAGTCCTGAGACTTTCATGAATTATACATATGGCAACCAATGATAACCACAAAACAGTCATGAGACTTTCATGAATTATATATATGGCAACCAATGATAACCACAAAACAGTCATGAGACTTTCATGAATTATATGTATGGCAACCAATGATAACCACAAAACATTCATGAGACTTTCATGAATTATATATATGGCAACCAACGATAACCATAAAACACTCCTGAGACTTTCACGAATTATATGCCACCAATGAATTTAACCACAGAAAACAAATACAATCAAAATTTGCATCATTTAAGCTAAATATCTTGCACTTACAGTTACGCAGGGAAAAGAAAAATATCCATTCAAATTTTTGAATGGTAAAAAGGAATGACATGTGACATCACAATTATTACAGATGACTATGTCAAGAGGGACTTGTGATTTTCCTTCATTGTTATCAAAACAGGGATAGCACTTTAACCCTTACAGTCCCTGATCATATCACCCAGGGCTCTGTGTTATCGGCCATGAAATCAAAGTAGAAATTTAACCATTTCACTCCCTCACCCTATCTACCCCCATCCTACATAAACAGCCATGATAACAAAACAAAAAATTAACCCTTGCCTTCCTTCACCCTATCCACCCTTGTCCCGCATAATTATCCATGATAGCAAAGCATTAAACTTAACCCTTTCACTCCTTCACCAGCTTCCTGTAGAAAAGCTGATGAATAGTGTGAGAGTGAAAGTGTTAAGTTTTTGCAGCTGGTGGATAGGATGTGGGGGGAGACAAAAGGTTATGGCTGATCCAAACTGTAAGCAACTATGTAAAGAAAAACCGTAATGTGACCAATAATTTAAAAACCTTCATTCTTAATATCTGAACAACAGCAACAACAACAACTACGACAATAACAGCAGCAACAACGACAATAAAAACTACAACAACAGCAACAACGACAACAACAACAACAACGCCAACAACAAGCACGATAACAACAACAACAAAGACAACAACGACGACAAGATCAACAACATCACCAACCACGACAACATCGAAAACAACAACAACAACTTACCCATTGGGGTCAACATATATCGTGGGCTGCTGGGTCAGTTTTGTTGAACTGCAGCAGTTGCTTCCTGTACAGACAATTGAATGAAACATCCACTTTAATTGCTTTACACAAAGCAACAAAACTTCATCACCGATCACCAATTTAGATTACAAGGACATAGCATAGGGTTTTGCAGAGGGTTAGGGAGTCTGCCAGATAATCGCTGGCAGATTTGGGTGGAGCACATATGGCATTGTCTCAGTGTGATGAATCCCTCTTGAACAAACTCTGAATTCCAAATCTGTGAGCTGGCCTATGCGCTGACATCTATACCTTTGGAAAATAAGGTTTCGTTTCGTTTCGTTTCGTTTCGTTTCGTTTCGTTTCGTTTCGTTTCACCAAAATGAAATCGTAGATACGTAAAATAGGCGGAGGAAGGAAAGAAAGAAAAGGCTGACTGCAACTAAATGTGCAATATTGCTGAGCTTTTCAGCTTTTAAAATATATCTTCCAGTGTCATGATTTGGTTCTTGCAATCGAAGGAGAAGACATTCTCTTCCTAATAAAATAGCGCATGTTTTAAATCATAATGCTGATCTCTACATTACCTTAGAAACTAAACTGCGGTCGATCGATACACTAATTCAAGCGTATCTGAAACGGCAAAAACTTACACAATACGTTTTTTTATGGTTCATGTTTGTTGGTGCTGAATATCACCGATGCTAACAGGAATGTTTTAAGACAGAAACTGTCGCTAAAACGTAAATCAAATAAATAAGGAAAGGGAGATGAATTGAGATATTGGGGGGCCAGAATAGGGCGAGACAGGGGTCTTCAATTCTCTCTTTTTTTCTGGAGGCTGGGCTGGACCTGGTTGGTGCACATTGTGTGGCTATGTCCCGGGATTTGTCTTCTCCCCACATTGCTGTCCAGTTTGTAAACAAGGTGATCGAAGACTGGATCCGAATGGGTCTTGCAGCGCATGGACAGCCCAATTTTGCTTGATGGGATGACTGCCGAATGGCGTCAGGAGCTTTGGAGATGATTCTCCGGAAAGTGTCGAGAGGCATTAGTGCTCTGGGTCCCATCTGCACACTCGTGGTGTTTCTTGTTAACTACAACAGAACAAAGAAACAGACAGATGTACAAACTACAGACATCTCACCTGACAGAGTGCTGTTGAGAGCTTTGGCCAGCAGGACAGTGAGTATGGAGTGACCTTGACCTCCAGACACCATGTCAGTGATGTAGATCTCTCCCCTGTTGGACACAGTGAACCCCATCGTTGTCACCACCCTCTCTGTTGTCATCGTCACTGATGACGACTTTGATGGCAGTGTTGAGGTGGGTGTGGTTTCTGTCGTTTGAGATGATGATGATGATGATGATGATGATGATGATGATGAGTGATGAGGGTGAGGGTGAGGATGATGATGACGGTGGTGATGTTGATGGTGACGAGGACGAGGGTGACAGTGATGTTGCTGGTGTTGACTGCTGTGTGGAGTCCGTGCTCTGAGGATTATCTGAAGTAAAACTTGATGACCACGTGAAGACATCGGTGTGTGAGGTTGACATGCTGCTGGTGCTCTGTGTTGTGTCTGTGGAGCTTTCCTCAGTGGTAGAACTGGTGAAGAGTGGCGATCCTGAAGATGTTCCTACATCAGTCGTAAACTCACTGCTCTTTGGAGATGTTGCAGTTTGTTGTGAGAACTCATGTGTCGTAGTCTGCTCTGATGAACCATTCCATGTAGAACTTGAAGATGAAACATGCCCTTCTCCATCAGTAGTGCTTTCTGTTGCTGTGGTTTGCTGTGAAGAACCAGTCGTTATCAAAGATTCAGTAGTTTGCTGAGAAGAACCAGTTGTTATTGAAGATTCAGTGGTTTGCTGTGAAGATCCTGTTATTGAAGATTCAGTGGTTTGCTGTGAAGATCCTGTTATTGAAGATTCAGTGGTTTGCTGTGAAGATCCTGTTATTGAAGATTCGGTGGTTTGCTGTGAAGAAGTTGTAAATGATGAGGTCATATTTTGACCGGTTGAACCAGTCACTGGGTACGCTGTACTTTGAAAAGAAGAACCAGTAGATGAAGATGTGTTTTGTTCTGGAGACACCGTCACGACAGTTTCTGTGGTTCTTCCTGAAGAACCGGTCATAGCAGACGATGTTGTCTGTTCTAAGGAGCTGGTCTGAGCGCCAGTGACAGTTGTATCCCCTGTACCTGTGACTGTGGACTCTGTGGACGGTTCTGAAGAACCGGTGATGAAGGAAGATGAAGTAGGTCCACTAGAGGTGGATGTGGGTGTGGTGTCATACGGTACCTGGGATGTGCTAGAAGAGACAGAGGAGCCGCTGTCTGTGGTTCCCCCACCACCGATAACACCACCACCACTGCTGTCTGTACTGGTGTTGTTGTCTGTGCTCACTGACGTCGATGATGTAGGAGTGAAGGTCCCTGTGGTGCTGCCTGTGTACAATCCACTTGTAGCTTCTGTCCCTCCACTGACCGTGCTGTTTCCATAACCACCAGATATGCCTGAGCTTGACGTACTGTTTGCCATGTATGTGGTGCTCGTCTGGAACTCTGTAGAGCTCTGTGGTGGCATGGCGGTAGACTGTTGACTTGTTCCAGTGACAGAACTGGTTGTTCCTGTTGTGGCATAGCCCTGGGTGGGCGTCCACTGAGAGCTTCCAGTACCGGAGTCTGTAGTATAGCTAGCACCTGCAGTGTACGATGGTTGAGTTGTCTCACCTGATACCGTGCTATGAAACGTTGAACTGGAGATGGGGGCTTGGGTGGTCTGACCGCCAGTCATAGTAGCAGTTCCAGTTCCAGAAGAGGTACTGTAGGAAATGTAGTCTGATGTAGTCATCCCAGTGTTGTTGATGGTGGTGGCGGTACTGACAGTGGTTGGTGTGGACACAATACGGTCTTCACACTGCACACCCTGGAAGTCTGCAGTACAGAGACACGAGCCGTTACCGAACGAGGAGCACGATGCTCCGTTATAGCAGATGAAAGAACCACAAGCAATACCTGCTGAAGGGCCTTCTGTGCTTGTGGGATAAGTGGTGTTGTGGAGGAAACTGTCAGGTGTGGATGATGTTATTAAGGTTTCGCAGTGCTCTCCTGTGTAATCTGGAGTACAGAAGCAGACGTAGACAAGCGTGTCATACAGATAGCACACACCTCCATTGTAACAAACCTTAGAACCACACACACCCCCAGTTCCAATCGGTGTTGTGGTGCTTCCAGTGTCTGTGCTGCTTTCTGGAATGATTGAACTTGTTGAAGTCGACTGGGTTCTGTCAGTGGTGCCAGTACTCTGTGAAGTAGTGTTCAAACCTTCTACAGCAGTCGTGTAACCCTGCGTTGTGGTTTCTGTGCTGGTGTTTGAAAAGGCTGAAGTGTAGGAGCTGTCCCCTGTTCCACTTGTGCTTTGCGTGGTAAAGTCAGAGCTTTGAGGCGAACCAGTGCTCGTTGGAAACCCAACGAAAGTTTCGCACTGAGGACCGCTAAATCCAGAGAAACAGGAACACTGGTAGTAGTCCAACAGATCCAGACAGAAGCCGTTGAAACAAGGGCGTGTGTCACAGGGAAGCTCTTCAACTTCGCAGAAAGTTCCCGAAAACCTGGCTCTGCAGCAGCAAGTTCCGTTGAAGCAGGACCCTCCGTTTAGACAGGGCACTCCATGGGGACACTCAGGGTCACCTTCCGGGACCACCGACCGAGAAGTGCAGTCCTGCCCGTACCACCCATTGTGGCAGATCTTGTCACCCGTCCTCTTGTCACAGTAGTAGTGACCTTGGCCGCACGAGTCTTTCTCCTGACAGTACACTGTACAGCTGGGACCATAATAGTCGGGATAGCAGGTCGGCAGGAACGGGTCGGTGGTGGTGGTCAGCTGGCCCACAGAGTCCTGGCAGAAGTCGCCGGTGAAGCCATCTTCACACAGACAGACAAAGCCTGTGTTGTTACCGCTCACACACGTTCCGTTATTGGCGCAGGT
>CM060315.1:20314236-20329236 GCA_030674185.1 Monoplex corrugatus | reverse complement strand
TAATTTGTTGGCACAAGTAATGTCCAAGGCAACTCCATACCACTTCTGAGGCCACAGAGCTCAGTCAATAAAATTTGTTAGAAACTCAAATATAGTGTTGAGTCAAAATGAACTGCATGAATTGCGCGCGCGCACACATACACACGCACAAGCGCGCGTGCACACACGCATGCACGCACACACACCACACACACACACACACACACACACACACACACACACACACACACACAAAGCCCTGACATCGAACAATCTAAGCGGTATAATTTGATCTCTCCTCTCTCTCTCTCCTCTTCTCCTCTCTCTCTCTCCTCTCTCTGTCTCTGTGTTAGATATCAATGCCTTTGCGTATTTATTACATCCTTTAATAACTGGGAACAAGATGTGAGGAAAAAACCGGCACACAGGTTATCAATTTTCCTCAAGAAGAAAAATATTTCGTTCGTTTGTTTGTTCTGTCTCTCTCTGTGAATATGTGTTCCTCTCTGGGGGCAGAAGTAGTCGCACATGATCTGAGTAATTTCCATTTTATTGAATTTATTAAAATAAATAGAAAATTCAACAAAACAAAGACATAAAACCAAAAACTCAGATGAACGACAACTCCTTCAGGCAGGCAATCCTAACCTCTGCAGTGATCTCCCTTACCTGGTGGGATCGTAGAGTCGTTCTCCTATGAGCGTTGTTCGGTAGTAATCGTTACTGTTGAGCTGGCGGTTTCGTGCGGGACTCTTTCGGGTATATGTGAACCTGAACGAATCTACTTCTTCTCTATTTTTCGTATCGTCATCCATCATTGTCAAGGAGATGATTACCTGCCCCTGCCAGCGAAAGACAAATAATCAAAGCATAACAAAAAATAGAAAACGAAAGAAAGAAAGAAAGAAACACACAAAATAAACCAAACCAACCCCAACTGGCTTCTTCTAAGAGTTGAGCGTGGTATAGGCTCAATGGGAAAGACAGGGGACCACACATTTGAATCCCATCCACTTTACGGATGCTTCACTGAGAGTGTTGCTCAAAACTTCCCGACCAGCACCGCAGGTTTCTGTTTCTCTCAGGCCTGGCTGATGTCAGGATATATTACCAAATCATCGCAGATTACAAGCCCTGTCATGCAGTTTGAACCCGAAACGACACTCCGTAGCATCATTACAAACATTGTTATTGTAATAATCATAGTTTTGTGAAATTGTCATCCCCGACTGTTTCTCCTGTTATGCCAGAACTTTTGATGACCTCGGTTTTGGTAGGTTTAGAAATGTGCTGGAGACTAAGTTGAAATGAATGCGTAGGGGGTAGTAACACAGAAACGGTGCAAAAGATTCCATAGCCAAAAAACAGAAAATAACTGAGTACTGAGAGAATATATAACATACAAGAATATAATTGAGTTGGCGTAAATTTAAATCAGAATCTTACTTATTCATTGTAAATTAAAATCAGAAATTTATTCATTCATTTTAAAAAAAAAACAAGAAAGAAAAGAAAAGAAGGAAAGAAAAGAAAAAAATGAGAGAAACATGAACATCAAAGCATCATTAGAAGAGGCGTGAATATTTTACAAATTTATGAGGAAACGTAATGAGAATGACATGTTTGTTTGTTTGTTCATCGATAATTTAAATGACAAATGTCATGGAAACACGATATGAATGACATAGTCGTTTTTCCATAAAAGAGAAGACATCGACAAAGACAGGACAGACAGACAGACAGACAGACAGACAGACAGACAGACAGACAGACAGACAGAGATACATAGAGAAACAGACAAGAAGACAGAGAGGAACAGTGACAGTGTCACAGAGTACAAAATACCATGGCTGTAATAGTAGTTGGATACTGATGAGCATACCACATCCATTTCCTTCACATGTGGTGCTTTAAAACAAACTATGTATCTGCTTTCCTTCCTTCCTTCCTTCCTACCTTCCTTCCTCCCTACCTACCTCCCTCTCTTTCTTTCTTTCTCTGTCTCTGTTTCTGTCTCTCTCTTTCTTTCTCTGTCTTTCTGTCTGTCTGTCTCTGTCTCTGTCTGTCTCTGTCTGTCTGTCTGTCTCTCTCTTTCTCTCTCTCTGTGTCTCTCTCTGTCTCTGTCTCTCTCTCTCACTCTGTCTCTCTCTCACTCTCTCTCACTCTGTCTCTCACTCTCTCTCTCTCTGTTTGTCTGTCTGACTTTGTCTTTCTCTCCATTTCTCTGTCTCTCTGTCTGTCTCTGTCTCTGTCTGCCTCTCTGTCTCTGTCTCTGTCTCTTTGTCTTTCTCTCTCTCTGTTTGTCTGTCTGATTCTGTCTTTCTGTTTCTCTCTCTGTCTCTCTCTGTCTGGCTGCCTCTGTCTCTGTCTCTGTCTCTCTCTGTCTGGCTGTCTCTGTCTCTGTCTCTCTCTCTCTGTTTGTCTGTCTGACTCTGTCTTTCTCTCTGATTCTCTCTCTGTCTCTCTGTCTGTTCTGTCTGCCTCCCTGTCTCTGTCTCTCTCTGTCTGACTGTCTCTGTCTCTGTCTGCTCTCTCTGCTGTCTCTGTCTCTCTCTGTCTCTCTCTGTCCTTTCTCTCTCTCTCTCTTTTCCTCTTCTCTCTCCTCTCTCTCTCTCTCTCTCTCTCTCTCTCTCTCTCTCCCTAACCCCATTCTCTTTAAAGAAAAACCTGTTTAGTTTCCTTAAATGAGACATGTCTTAGGATGACTGAGAGGCTGAAGGGAGATGATGATGTGAACAAAAACAAAAAAACAAAACAAAACAAAACTGAGGAGGGAGAGAAGAGAGAATCTGAGGCAGGGTCTAGAATGGACGGGGGTGGGGGAGGTGGGGGGATGTGTGGGGGGAGAATGATTGGTAGACTTGCCAACGAACGCATTGAACTGAAGGTGCAAAATGCCAGAAAAACACGACAGAAGGAAAAGTTGGATCATTTCTGTCACGCATGCGTTGTGTTGAACAAATATAGCAGATGTTCCTTCCACCTTGTTGTACTGTTTCTGTTGTTGTTGTTGTTGTTGTTGTTGCTTTTTGCTAGTTGGACTGAGTAGTCTGTCTGCTTGTGTGTGTGTGTGGGGGGGGGAGTGTATGTGTGTTGTGTGGGGAGGTGTTGTTGTTGTGTGGTGTGTGTTGTGTGTTGTGGTGTGTTGTGTGTGTGGGGGGAGGGTGTGTTGTGTTGTGTGTTGTGTGTGTGAGTGGAGGGGGAGGGTGTTGTGTGAGTGAGTGTTGTGTGTGTGTGTGTGTGTGTGTGTGTGGGGGAGGGTGTTGTGTGAGTGAGTGTGTGTGTGTGTTGTGTGTGTGTGTGTGTGTGTAGTGTGTGTAGTGTGTGTAGTGTGTGTTTTGTGTGTGTGTGTGTGTGTGTTGTGTGTGTGTGTGTTGTGTGTGTTGTGTTTGTGTGTGTTGTTGTGTGTGTGTGTGTGTGTGTGTGTGTGTGTGTGTGTGTGTGTGTGTGTGTGTAGTGTGTGGTTTAGTGTCTGTGTTTGTGTTGTGTGTGTATGTTTGTTGTGTGTGTATGTGTGCATGTGTTGTTTTGATTGGTTGCTGTGTTGTGTGTGTGTTGATTGTGTGTTGAGTGTTGGTGTTGTTTGTTGTGTTGGTTGGTTGGTTGGTTGGTTGGTTGTTGGTTGGCAGGCTGGTTGGTAGTGTGTTGTTGGTTGTTCGCTTGGTTGGTGGTGGTGGTGGTTGCTTGTTTGGTTTAGTTGCTTGCTTGCTTGCTTGCTCATTTGAATTTAAACAACTGGAATAAGTTCCTATGGAGAGTGTTGACTTTAAAGTCTATCAGTTTGTGCACTGGCAAAGTTTCGTGTCATAATGACACAAAACGGGTTTAACACTACAGGAGACAAGGGAAATATTGCTAGAACAGTCTGAACTATTTCTCAGTGAAGGGCAAACATGAAAAGAGAATGACATAGTTAACTGCAATTACTACTTTATTTAAAGTCCAGCATTATTTGTCAGTTAGGTAATGGTGGAGGGCAAGGGGTCATTTTTCAGATCGTGTCCTATGATGTTACTTCTTCTTTTGTTTTGTTTTTTCGTTGTTGTTTTTTTGGCTTGACGCACTGTTTGACTGTCTTTTCTTTGGGCCAGATTTGGCGAATGCCGTTCGTGTCGCGTATGGTGCACTTCTTAGGTCATGAGAAGAAAACTGGGATTTTTGTGAGGGCACGCAAAAAATAAAAGAAGAAATAAAAAACTAAACAGAAAAAGGCTAAGGACAAGCGCAAGCTGGTTTCGCGCCGCTTGCAGTTTCACTCACTGGAGACTTCGAGGACTCGTCAGAGGTGAACTCAGTTAACTTTTCAACAGATACCTGTAATTAAGTGGGTAAGTATGAGACTTCCAATAAAAAGGTCCGGGTTCGATCCATCTGGACACCTCCGCCAGATGGGTAAAGCGTGATATTTGACACTCTTCGCTTGGTGTGTGAAGGGTGTATACTTTCCCCAAGTCCCAAGTCATCATGTCTACAGACCTGTCCAGTGCCTAAAACCTCCTCGTGTGTACACACATGCACAATATCATATATTCACACTAAACTTCATGATAGTAGTTGTCAGTGGCTGGCTCATGGAAACACGAAAACATTCAGCATAGGGGCCCACCAAAGATGTGGATGGTGTAACACAATAGTGGTATGTGGTCAGCTTGCCTAACAGCTGGATTTCTTTGTGTTACAATGAAAAGTTTGTGTGTAATGCGCATTGAATCTAACAAGTTAGGAATATAGCGCTACGCATACACGAGATACATATATATATATATACGAAAAACCTTTTCAAAATATGTATGTTTGGACAACCTTGGAAACTGTACATAGATAGATAGATAGATAGATAGACAGACAGACAATCAGAGGGATAGTGATGAGTGAGTGAGTGAGTGAGTAATAGATAGATAGACAGATAGACAGATAGATAGATAGATAGACAGACAGACAGACAGATAGATAGATAGATAGATAGATAGATAGATAGATAGATAGATAGATAGATAGAAGATGGATGGATGGATGGAGGGAGGGAGGGAGGGATGGATAGATAGATAGATGGATAGATAGATAGATAGACAGACAATCAGAGAGATAGATAGACAGACAAATAGATAGATAGACAGACAAAATAGATAGACAGGCAGACAGACAAATAGATAGACAGACAGACGGACAGACAGATACAGGTGGGTAAGCAAACAGATATAGATACAGAGATTCTATATGTTCATACAGATTTTCCCTCTCTAACTCTTTGTTCTCCACACTTCTCATCTATCGCTGGAAGGGTAAAGCGGACGAGAAGATGCACAACTTCATCTATTTTTGTCGCTTCTCGTTCATTACACTTAAACACACAACATCTTTATATTTGCCATTTTCTTGCGAAAGTAAAAGAATGAGTCCTACTGTTTATTTTCGTACAGGAGTCCACCTGTTTATTTTCGTACAGGTTAGTAACCAGGAATTATAAAATGTACTGATAACTCAACGCCAGCTGGAGAAAAAACAACAAGTTTTACCTCAAGAAAAAATCAAAAGGGAGGTTACAAAAGGAGATTCATCATGATCTCAGGCAATGTGAACAAAATCATAATTGAAGGCCAAATGTCTCTCTCCTCTCTCTTCTTTTCTTCTTCTTCTCTTCTTCCTTCTTCTTTCTTCTTCTTCTTCTTCTTCTTCTTCTTCTTCTTCTTCTTCTTCTTCTTCTTCTTCTTCTTCTTCTTCTTCTTCTTCTTCTTCTTCTTTCTTCTTCTTCTTCTTCTTCTTCTTCTTCTTCTTCTTCTTCTTCTTCTTCTCTTCTTCTTCTTCTTCTTCTCTCTTCTTCTTCCTTCTTCTTCTTCTTCTTTCTTCTCCTTCTTCTTCTTCTTCTTCTTCTTCTTCTTCTTCTTCTTCTTCTCTTCTCTCTTTCTTCTTCTTCTTCTTCTTCTTCTTCTTCTTCTCTCTCTTCTTCTTCTTCTTCTTCTTCTTCTTCTTCTTCTTCTTCTCTTCTTCTTCTTCTTCTTCTTCTTTCTTCTTCTTCTTCTTCTTCTTTCTTCTTCTTCTTCTTCTTCTTCTTCTTCTTCTTCTTCTTCTTCTTCTTCTTCTCTTCTTCTTCTTCTTTCTTCTTCTTCTTCTTCTTCTCTTCTTCTTCTTCTTCTTCTTCTTCTTCTTCGTCCTTAAATCCATGAAGAGTCACTGGGGTGAAACACCGAAGACCTGTTCACCAGTTTCACCTCCAGCTATGTCGGTTGTGTGCCAAAGCCCGGGTCTCTGCAAATGATTTCTCTTTCCATTTGCAATGTTGTCAGTCCATTTTTGTTGTTGTCTTTCCCTCTATCTCCCTTTATCAACAGTTCCCTGAAAAATTGATTTAGCAAGGCCGCATGGCCTTACGAACGTTGTTATTTCCAACGTTTGCTGACAACTAAATTTCCACCGAAATCTCTCAATTTTTCCTTCAGGAGTGTAGTAACAGTGCCTCATACCAGTTGGGTCACTGCTGCAGATTACGTAAAAGGACTGTGCAAACCCTATGCGCACTTGTTAGGAGGAGGAGTTGAACTGGGCGCAGCCGGCTCCCACTGAACTATTTGCTTGTTAACCTGGGCGGTTTACAGGTGAAGGCTTGGCCTCAGCCAGGCTCAAAGTGCGTGTCAGGCAAACCTAAGTGGTCAGGATGACTAAGTCTCAATTCTTCAAAGGCTGCTGTTCAGAGTTTCTCCCCTTTCTTTCTAAAGTCTCCTATTTGGATTAAAAAAGAAAAAAACGGTGGGGGAGGGGGGAGGGTTGTGGCTGTTGGAAAGAGAAAACGGGCGGAGAGAGACGGTGGCAGGAGTTTTTTTTTTTTTTCGTAAAGTCTGTGTGTCTGTGTGTCTTTGTGTCTGTGTCTGTGTGTGTGTGACTGTGTCTGTGTGTATGTGTGTCTGTGTGTTCGTATGCCTGTGTGTCTGTGTGCCTGTGTATCTGTGTGTCTGTGTGACTGTGTGTCTGTGTGTCTGTGTCTGTGTGCCTGAGTGTCTGTGTGACTGTGTGACCGCGTATCTGTGCGTCTGTGTGTCTGTGTGACTGTGTGTCTGTGTGTCTGTGTGACTGTGTGTCTGTGTGACTGTGTGTCTGTGTGTCTGTGTGACTGTGTGTCTGTGAGTCTGTGTGACTCTGTACGTCCGTCTTTTCACCCTCATAATGAAAAGAAAGCAAAAACTATCACAACCAGGATCTCTTAAGCAGTCCATGAATGTGTTTCGTGCCTATGAACGAATATTGTATCACATATAGAGCACAGTGCTGGCCAGTACAATGAGAGTAAGCATGTGGCTAGTTTGGATTGTTTGTACTGTAAGTTTGTTACATGTGGCTGGCTAGTAAGTTAATCTGTCCGTCTGTCTGTCAGTCAGTCAATCAGTCAGTCAGTTAGTCTGTTGGTTATCTAAATAATTGGTTACTTAGTCTGTCTGTATGTCAGTCTGTCTGTCTGTCTGTCTGTCTGTCTATCTGTCTGTCTGTATGTCTATCTGTCTGCCTGTCTGTCAGTCAATCAGTCAGTCAGTTAGTCAGTCTGTCAGTCAGTCAGTTTGTTGGTTATTTAGTTAGTTGGTCAGTCGGTGAGTCTGTCTGTCTGCCAGTCAGTCAATCAGTCAGTCAGTCTGTCAGTCAGTCAGTTTGTAAGATAGTTAGTTAGTTAGTTAGTTAGTTAGTTAGTTACTTAGTTAGTTACTTAGTTAGTTACTTAGTTAGTTGGTGAGTATGTCTGTCAGTCAGTCAGTCAAAAAGTCAGTCGGTCGGTCAGTTCCTTGGTTGCTTTTTCTTGACTTGTAACAGTCATTCCTCTAGTTGTTGTTTTTTTTTAATTAAATTAAACGTCTTCAGCAGCAACAGCAGCATCAGTAGCAGTAGTAGTAGTATCAGCGGCAGCAGCAGCAGGAGTAGTAGTAGTAGTAGAAGTAGCAGCACTATTAATAGCAATTGTTGTTGTAGTAACAGCAGCAGTAACAGTAGCGATAATCTGCAGCAGCTGGCTCTGGCGGTAGTGTGGTGGTGGTGGCGATAGTAATAATAATAATAATAATAATAATAGTACATGTAGACAAATGTTTGTCAATCAATATCAGGAAGAGAGTTCTTGAATGTTATATGAACCAATACTGTTGTACGGATGTGAGGCGTGGACAGTCAACAAGCAAAGCCAGAGCAAGATTGAGGCAGCCCAGATGTGGTTTCTAAGAAGAATGTTGAGAGTTCCATGGACAGCAAAGAAAACAAACGAGACAGTCTTGATGGAGGCAGACACAAGTAGATCACTCATAAGGAAGATTAGGAAAAGACAAGCAACATTTAGAGGCCATTTTATGAGGAAGGGGGATTTGGAGCACCTGGTCACAACGGGAAAGCTGGAGGGAAAGAGAGCACCGGACAGATCCAGGGAGAAAATGCTGGACGGACTTGCAGAGTGGCTGGGGACGAGGAGGGTGGGGAGATGCTACGGGCAACAAGAGATAGAGACAGATGGAAGTCCATGATCGCCAACGCCATGCGGCGGGATACCTGATGATGATGATGAGTACATGTAGAGTAGAAGCAGCAGCAGCAGCAGTAATGGTAGTACTAGCCTTAGTATTAACAGTAACAACCTGAGAAGACCAAAAATAGCAAAATAAGATGTAGCATCAGTTCTAATAACACAGGTAGCACTACGGGCTATCCAAATAAGTTTTTGTTACTTACCTGCCAGGTTTCGATGTCAAATGGAATAAGATTGCTTAACCTAGAGGCGAAGGTGATGTCACCGGAAGCGGAAACGTCCAAAGAGCCAGTATCTGACTTGACTAGGTCACAAGGGGACTGGTCACTGAAAAATATAAAAATAAACCAGTAAACCAATTAACTTTTTTTGGTAAATGAATAAACATGTAAATAAAAATGAACAAATACAAAATAGAAAAACGATTAAAGGTGTAAGCGATAAGATGAATGAATAAATAAACGAATTTGTTAATAAATAACTGTAAAAATAACAAAGACTAAGTAAATTGATAAATAAATGAATGAATGAATGAATGAATGAATGAATAAACAAAAGAAGGAATGAATGACCGAATGACTGACTGAATGAGTCAATCAATCAATTAATTAATCAATCAGTCAATCAATGAATCAATGAATGAAACAATGAATGAATGAATGAATCGACGAATGAATGAATGAATCGACGAATGAATGAATGAATCGACGAATGAATGAATGAATCGACGAATGAATGAATGAATGAATGAATGAATGAATGAATGAATGAATGAATGAATGAATGAATGAATGAATGAATGAATGAATGAACAATAAATAAATGAATCGAAGAATAGATCAAACTCTTGTTGTAAAGAAACAACAAGTACATGTATACAACATTAACAAAAAAGAGAAGAGAAGGGATGAAGTTCATAGTCCTGAGAGTGGCTGGTGACTAAAAGGAAAATGGATACACTGAAGTGGACATAGAAATTATACATTCGTCGTATAATGAAGCCTTTCCTCTGCAAGTGTATGACTCGTCCGCGAGTTTTTGTCTTTCTGTGATTAACTTATGGTTTCAATATTAACCAAAGAACATAACTCCTTGAGAGTCACGTAGGAATTATCTCCCATGTTGTAGAACTTCTCAAATCTAACACAGTTTGCGCTACCCATTCAGCTAGCATAGAAGCAGCTACAAAGCACGAAAACCGTAAGCCCATAACATTCCTCTAATATTTTCATATCAAAAAAAATTTTTTCCCTGCTTCCCTCTTATTTCCTTTGATATTATGGTTTCCGTGTTTTCTGTTTTTCGTTCGTTTGGTTGGTTGGTTTGGTTTGGTTTGTTTGTATGTTTGTGTCTTTGTTTGTTTGTTTGTTTTTCTGTCTTCAGCAAAGAAAGTGTTATGGGCAGAATTACACAATCACACACACGCGAGTGTTAGTGCACTCACTTGCACACTCACACACACATTCACACTCACACCATACACACATACACACATACAGACAAGCACGCACACACACACAAACACACACACATATATATACATAGATACATACATACATACTATACATTACATAAATACATACATACATACATAAATACATACTACATACTACATATCATATAATATATAATATAATACATATATATATACATGTTACATATACATATATATATATATATATTATATATGTAATACATGTAATATACATATAATACATACATATAATATACAATCACAACTAACATGTACATACACATACACACACATACACAACACACACCACAGACACATACTCGCACGACGCACACATACACACCACACACACATCAGCACAGACGCACACACACACACACACACACACACAAATATCAGTCAATCTCGTTGTTGATAACCCAGTCTGGATATTCAGAATGTTTTGCTCACACAGCACGGCAGCAGTGTGGCCCCACAAGTTTAGGATGGTAACAACACAGTAATACTTGATAATCCAATGACCTCGAGCGTTTCTTAAACAGCAGCAGTTTGGTATCACGTTTGCGATGGTAACAACAGACTGGACTGAAATTTGATTGTCAGCCCCGGATACTTTTCAACACACTCTGTCCCCCATCTCTCTCTCTCACACACAGACACACAGACACAGACACAGACACAAACACACACAGACACACAGACACAGACACAGACACACACAGACACAGACACACACAGACACAGACACAGACACACACAGACACAGACACAGACACACACAGACACAGACACACAGACACAGACACAGACACAGACACACACAGACACAGACACAGACACACACACAGATACACACATACATGTAAACACACATTTTCTCTCTGTCTCTCTGTCCCTGTCTCTGTCTCTGTCTCTCTCTCTCTCTCACAACCATACACACACACACATACACATACACACACACCACATTCACACACGCACACACACACACACACTTCCTGTCTCTCTCTCTCTCTCCCTGTCTCTGTCTGTCTGTCTGTCTGTCTCTATCTATCTATCTATCTCTCTATCTCTCTATCTATCTTATCTATCTCATTACAACACACACACACACACACACACACACACATATTATATACACACACACACACACATATACACACACATACACACCGCACGCATACATACATACATAAAATATGAACCAAATCTTACAGGTAACAGAGTAATGCGGCTGAAGGAAGGAGGTGAGAGTCTGATGACAGCTTTTGGATGGAGATGTTGGTATTTTGAGGTCAGGGAGTTACCCCCCCCCCCCCCCCCCCCATCATCTGTGTACTGTGACGGCTTAGTGTTCTGCGTGCGGGGGATGTTTTAACCCTGGGAGTGGCTGACCAGAATGTTAACACTCTGATTTCTTTTTTTTCTTTTTTTTTTTTTTTTATAGAAAACCAATTCTGATGGAGATTGGTTAAACTGAACGAAGGAGGGAGACATGGCGGAAGACAGACAACGTGACGATCATATTAAATTATGCTCTTCGAAACTGTTTCGCAAACTTGCAAGCCACAAAATTGTATGTTGTCATGTACTCACTAACCACCATCCCATATTTGTTCAGTGTTATTTTTTCTCTTCCTTCTCTTTGGTTAAACAGATCTACTGAAATGTATACTGAAAAATATATCAATAAAGAAACAAGCCAATAAACAAATAAATAAATAACTAAACAAACAAATAAATAAACGACGGGCACAAACAATTTTTAGACAGAATATCCAAAACAGGTTGACGATGCTATGATGATATTAACGGGGATAAAAGTTATGTTGCTACGGAGTTCCATTTCGGACAGAAGTTGTGGGGACATGGCTGTATTCTGTGTTTACTTTCATAATATATTCCAGTGTCAACCAGGCTGGTGAGATGGAGACACCTGCAGTATTTGTCAGGAATATAGACCAACACCCTTAAAGGTGCATCTGGATCGTGAGTGGATGAGACTCGAATGTGTGGTCCCAGTCCTCCCAGCAATCCATTACCAGGCTCAATCTGGCTAGTAGCAGTTTGGAGCTTTAAAAAATCCTGCAGTAGTTTTTTTGACTGATCGGGGTTAATGTTAAGAATGAAGAATGTTAAAAGAGTTCCATGAACAGCAAATAAAACAAACGAGACAGTCTTGAAGGAGGCGGACACAAAAAGAACAATAAATGAAGAAGATTAGGAAAAGACAAGCAACATGTATGGACATTTTATGAGGCAAGAGAAATTAGAGTACCTTGTCTCAACAGGAAAGCTGGAGGGAAAGAGAACACCAGGTAGGCCTAGGGAGAAAACATCGGACGGACTTGCAGAGCGGTTGAGGACAGAGAGGATGGGAGATATACTTGCAGCGACAAGGGATAGATTCCTATGAAGGGTGATGATCGCCAACGCCATGCGGCAGGGCACATCATGATGATGGTGATGATGATGATGATGACGACGACGACGACGACGATGATGATGATGATGATGATGATGATGATGATGATGATGATGATGATGATGAGGTTTGGAACCTAGATTGCTGCGCTGACTATTTCGCCACGTTGATTGGTTTCACTGATCGTTTTGTTCAGAAGGAATCATCAGAGCATAATTATTCCAATTCTCTTCTCTTCTCTTCTTACTCCTCCTATTCTCCTACTCTCTCTCCTCCTCCTCCTCCTCCTCTTCCATCCTTCTCAATTTTTTCTTTTCATTGTGAATGCAGCATCGTGCAGGTCCATCAGCGCCTTCTTCTTCTCCTTATATCCCCTTTCTGTCTTCGCCTCTTCTTCCTAGTCCTTTTTTCTTTCTTTTTTTTCTTTCTTTTTCTCAGTGTGAATGTATCCTTGTGCGTGTCTTTTCTGCACTTCTCTCACGACCAACACAGACGGGTGTGGTTGCATGGCTACGACACTGACGCCGATGACGTCAGTGTCACGTGAGTCGCAACACTAAAAAGAAATGGCGGAGAGAAAGCGATGAGGCAATGAGGGGAGCGGTTGGGAAGGGAGACAGATAGGAAGAGGTTAGGGAAGTGAGAGAGAGAAGGGAGGTTGGAGACGAGAAAGAGACAGACAGACACACAGACAGACACACAGCAGACAGAGACAGACAGACATGCAGACAGACACACAGACAGACAAAGACAGAGGTAGAGAGAGTGAGTGAGTGAGTGATTGAATGACAGACAGACAGACGGACAGCTAGCAAGCTAGCTACTAGCTAACTAGATAGATAGATAGATAGAATAGATAGATAGATAGACAGATAGATAGATACATACATACATACATACACACATACATACATACATACATACATACATACATACATACATACATACATACATACATACATGCATACATAGATTATAGATAGATAGAGAGTGAGTGAGTGAGTGATGAGTGAATGGGGAGTGAGTGACAGATAGATAGATAGATAGATGGATAGATAGGTAGGTAGGCAGAGAGGTAGATAGGTAGATAGATAGATAGAGAGAGAGAGAGAGAGAGAGAGAGAGAGAGAGAGAGAGAGAGAGAGAGGAGAGAGAGAAAAATAACAATGACAGTGACAATAACAATAACAATGACAATGGCAATGACGCTTTATTTTCCAACGGTGAAAGTTATTTACTGGAAGCCATTTTTCAAACTTGCCGTTGCAAATCTATACACAGAGAAAGACACAGATTGAGGAGAGAGAGAGAGAGAGAGAGAGAGAGAGAGAGAGAGAAGACAGACAGACAGACAGATAGACAAAGACAGACAGACAGAGAGGAGGGGTAAAAAAGAAAGAGAGAGAGAGAGAGAAAGGTTGGGGGAGGGAAGGGAGGGGACTGACGGGTGAGGGGGAAGAGAGACAGAGAGCGGACGATGTCGTCTGTGGCTTGAGGATTCAGACGGCTTTGCTTGTGCAAACTCTAGCTCATCGTCATGGGACAAACTTTCGTTCGCCGTTACCGCCCAGACTCGGGGGGGGGGGGGGGTTTTGGGGGAGGTTTGTTCAAAGCGAGCTGGATACAAATCCTGTTATTCCTGGGGGCGAGGGGAGGCCAGGGATGGAAGGAAAGAAAGCCCTTCTCTATTTCTAGGATGCTTCGTGGCTATTTGGTATTATCTCTTAATTTAACCCTTGACTAGCACCCTGTCCACCAGCATCCTGCATTGCCAACCGTTGTTAGCAAAGCGAAAACTTATTAACCCTTTGATTCCCTCACCCTATCCAGTTGATAGATAGGGGCGGGAGTCAAAGGTTAAATCTGGTGGACAGGATGGGGGAATCAAAGGGTCAATTTTTTTGCAGTTGATATAGATAGGGTGCGGGAGTTGAAGGGTTAAAGATTACATCCATTCAATACCGGAAGAATACAGACGGACCTCAAGGACAGACATATAATTTTATATAAAGGAACAAGATCCATGATGGAACGCAGACAGTATTATCTTCTCAAAATCTTAGCCAGAACCGAATCCTTTCACTCCCCCTCACCATGTCCACCAATTTCCCCAGCTCTCTCTCTCTCTCTCTGTCTCTTCTCTCTCTCTGTCTCTTCTCTCTTCTCTTCTCTCTCTTGTCTTTTTTCTTCTCTCTCTCTTTCTCTCCTTCTTTCTCTTTCTCTCTCTCTCACCCTGTCTACCAGTTCCCTGTACCTTTTCAGTTCCTCCATTATCCACAGGCTTCCTACCCTTTCAGTCTGTCACTAAAGTATTACAAGCTTCTTAACCTCCCTATTACGCCATTCAGCTGGTGGATAGGTGAGGGAGTGATGGGTTAGAAAGCTTGCAGGAAGATGGTGGATAGGATCAGGAATGAAAGAGTTAAAAAGCTTGCGGAAAGCTATGAATAGGCGAGGGAATGAAAGGGTTAACCAACTTGTACGAAGCTGGTTGATAGGGTGAGGGAATGAAAGAATCAGAACCTTTCTCCTGATGGATGGACAGGGTGAGGGGAGTGAAAAGGTTAGGAAGCCTGCGGGAAGCTGGTGGATAGGGTTAGGGAGTCAAAGGGTTAGGCACATTGCATG
>CM060315.1:20299236-20311736 GCA_030674185.1 Monoplex corrugatus | reverse complement strand
TCCAGGTCAACATATAATGCAGACCTGACAGTGCCTAAACTTCATTCGTCTGCATCATCATCATCATCATCAGGTGCCTGCCGCATGGCGTTGGCGATTATGGACTTCCATCTGTCTCTATCATTTGTTGCCTCAAGCATCTCTTCCACCCTCCTTGTCCCCAGCCACTCTGCAAGTCCGTCTAGTATCTTCTCCCTGGGTCTACCCGGTGCTCTCCTTCCCTCCAGCTCCCCCGCGTGATCAGGCGCTCCAACTCCCCTTTCCTCATAAAATGGCCTATATATGTTGCCTGTCTTTTCCTAATCTTTCTTATAAATGATCTACTTGTGTCTGCCTCCATCAAGATGTCTCGTTTGTTTTCTTTGCTGTCCATGGAACTCTCAACATCCTTTTTAGAAACCACATCTCGGCTGCCTCAATCTTGTTCTGGCTTTGCTTGTTGACTGTACACGCCTCGCAACCGTACAATATTATAAGTTCTGTATAACATTCAAGAACTCTCTTCCTGATGTTAATCGATAGGCATTTGATGGCAAGAATGCTTTTCGTCTGCATACGTCTGCAGAACCTCCCGTGAGGAAGCCGGGGGCTCTTTCAGTATAAATAGTATCCCTACCTTCTGGAAATTCTGTGCTTGAAATTTCTTTTCTGTCACTCTCTTTGTTTCTACCTTGTTCCTTTGCTTTCTGTCATTTCTTCCTATATTTTCTGCCTTGATGGTCCATTCACCTGTATGTGTTCGATAAAGTCTTTCGTACTTTTTCTTAGGATTGATGATTGGGTACATGTATTAAGTGAATTTTTGGCTCTAGAGATGTGAGATATGCGGAAGCAATTTTAGGTAGTTTATGCCTGTTTTCATATGTGTTTTGGTGTCCTTAAGTATACTTAAATTTGTATTCAGATGTGTTTTTTTTCAAATCCCTGTGAGATAAATTGGAGGGAGTGGTCAAAGCCAGGGGCATGTCCTTAGATTATGTGCGCGAATGTATTGATATGTGTACTTAATTTTCTTTTCCCTCTTATTTCTTTAATGTTCTTTTCTTTTTCTTTTTTCCTGTTGAAGTTTTGTATGTTTTGAAGCGGTTATAGCCTTGATGTGGCTCTACGCCGTCGGCTGGGCTTTAAACAACAATAACAACGTAATCAGAATATCAAATATACACGTAAAAGATCATGTAAATCATGTCAGTGCTCTCTCGTGGACACATGAAAACAACAAGCATGCACGCCCTCCAGGGATACAGACCGTGAAACGGTATAGTAGACTGTGGTCAGCTCGCTTAATTAACAGTTTAAAATGTTTCGTGCTCCGCTAAAATAGTCAGATCATTGTCATGCGCACAACTTGATGGTTCCTACCGCGTATGGAGAAAAGCGCTATAGGAGAACGATTCGTTCATTCATTCATATTCATGGTTTGACCACGCACTGAAACACCCTCTCAAACACACAGAAACTGAATTAGGATGTCACAGAGAAAGGTAAACTAACACATACTTCAAACCAAAAAGAACTAGGGGAAAAAGAGGCGGCTGGTAAACATGCATCCCATTCGACCACGTCTCGACGACGTGTGATGCGAAACCAGGATCAGTATTTTACCTTGTTCCCATACAAACTTGAAGACGGTAATCGCACGTTCCCGTACAATTCGATCCGCGTCTCTCGCCATCGCAACAGAAGCCGTCGGCTTTGAGCTGGTTGGGGTTGAAGAAGCTGCTGAAACGAATCTGTAACCATGGCGTTGCCTTGACTTGGGACCACCTGCAACGGTAGAAAATAGGTACTTCAGTGGTTCACGTAAGACTTGACTGTTAGAAGACTGCTATCAAACCAGTCGCCGACTGAAAGGTTGTGGGTTCGAATCCTCATCAGTCCTTTCAAATTCATTGTGGATTTTTCGGCTCCAAGCAGCTGCTACCCAGAGTGGGCGTGCTATGGGCTCACTGGGAAGACTGGAACCATACAGTTGGATCTCATCCACCTCATGGATGGTCATTGTTCAAATCTTCTGACCAAAAAGCAGGTGTCTGTATCTCTCGGGCCTGGTTGACGCCAGGATGTTTTGTGGTGGTAAGCGTAGAGTACAGCCCTGTCACGTAGTCTCAATCCTAGATGGAGTTCCATCGCATCATGTTTATCATCCTCATCGTCACCATCATCATCACTGCATTGTAAAAACTGTCCCAGTTTCTGTGGCCATTAAGGTGGCGTAGAAAATGGGACAAAAACAAAACAAAAACAAAAAAAGAAGAAGAAAAAATGGCGAGCGCAAGTGACACTGTTAGTGCGATGGTCCTAGAAAGAAAAGAAGAAGAAAGTAAAAGAAAAAGAAAGAAAGAATAAGAAGAAGTGTTTGTTGTGTTGTGTTGTGTGTCGTGTCGTGTTGTGTGTGTCGTGTCGTGTCTGTTGTCGTGTTGTTTGTGTGTGTTGTGTTGTGTTGTGTTGTGTTGTTGTTTGTGTTGGTTGTGTTGTGTTGTGTTGTGTTGTGTTGTGTTGTGTGTGTGTTGTGTGTTGTGTTGTGTCGTGTCGTTGTTCGTGTCGTGTGTGTTGTGTAGTGTCGTGTTGTGTTGCGTTGCATTGTGCTGTGTTGTGCTTGCGTTGTGCATTGTCTTGTATGGCACAAGGTTGTATTGTGTCGTGATTTGTATTGTGCTGTTGCATTGTATTGCAATGTGCTGCAATGTACTGCAAAGCATGGCATCGTATTGTATTGTATTGTATTGTAATAGTATTACATTGCACTGTACTGCAATGCATCGTGCTGCATCGTATCGCGATGTGTTGTATTGCATTACTACTTGCATTGTTATTGTATCGTAAAGAATGACTAGATAGATAGGTGGATAAATGGATTGATGGATGGATGCATGGATGACAGAGACAGACAGAGACAGAGACAGAGACAGAAGGTAGATGGGGAGAGAGGTAGAGAAGAAAATAGCGTGCCCCAAGTTCCACAAGTTTTGAAAATTCCCTCTTATCTGCTGAGAATTGCAGTGTCAGCAGAAAAAAATATGCGCCTATAGCATTGGTCCTATATCCAACATGAAAATTCACACCAGGGCTTGACTACCAGTGTATGTCTACTCATCTGTTGGATTGACGGAAGAGTCCATTATCTTTTTTTTTTCTCCTCCTCCTCTCACTCTCTTCTCATCATCATCGTCATCATCCTCATCCTCATAACCGTCATCATTATAACCATCATCACGATAGTAAATCCACCAATATAGGCCTACGCATCCGCCGGATTGACAGGAGAATCCATTCTCCTCCTCCTCCTCCTCCTCCTCCCATCATCATCATCATCAATCATCATCACTCTCATCATCATCACGATCCACCAGAACGATAACAATAACGATAAGTGTTTAAATAAACAGTGAGAGATGGCAATGTCAACATATACCGCGTCAAGTCGCCTGAGGTGGAAAAAGAAGAAAAAGAAGAAAGAAAAAAAGCTGAATCAGCGCTGTATTCCGTACAAAAACAAACAACAAACCACAGGAGTTGTCACCGTGGACTAATGGGCACACAGCTGTAGTAGACATGAGGAGACTGGTGTTTGCATAGTGGGCTGGGATGTGGGAGTTAATCAGTAAACTCCAGTCTCAGCCCATGCTTACTGTATGTGTCTACTGACTCAGTGCCACACCTGCTGCTAATGATGTACCTGTTTTTGGATGTACTTAATTAAATACGCGTTCTGATTCTTTATTCAGTGGGGTTTTTGTTTTTATTTGTTTTATTTTTGTTTTGTTTTTTGTTTGTTTGTTTCGTTTTGTTTCCTGGTTCCTGTTTGCTTGAACGCAGGCAGTCACACTTGTTTTGAATGACAACGTTATTGTTAAATGCTGAAGGAAATGGAAGGAAGAATACATGAATAAATACACGAATAAATGAATGAATGAATGAATGAATGAATATGAATGAATGTTGAACACGTGACTGACTGACTGACTGACTGACTGACTGACTGACTGACTGACTGACTGAAATGAATGAATGAATGAACAAATGTACGAAGGAAGGTGAATGAATGAATGAATGAATGAATATGTTCATAACACGTGAATGAATGAATGAATGAATGAATGAATGAATATGTGCATAACACATGAATGAATGAATGAATGAATGAACGAACACGTGAGTGAGTGAGTGAGTGACTGACTGACTGATCGACTAACTGACTGACTGACTGACTGACTGACTGAATGACTGACTGACTGAATGAATGAATGAATGAATGAATGAATGAATGAATGAATGAATGAATGAATTTGTTCATTCATTAATGGCAGAGAGAAACAAAGAAAGACAGAGAGCAGACAGACAGACAGAGAATTTTACTCATTTACTTTTATGTATTTGTGTTTGCTTTTTTTTCCAGTGGTGTAGACATTAGCACGACGGCCAACTTACATATCTTCGCTGCTATTCTACTTATAGATAGACAGCTAGATAGACTGACAGACAAATAGAGAGATTGATAGATAGATAGATGGCCAGATAGACAGATAGCCAGCTAGACAGACATATAGATAGATAGATAGATAGATAGATAGATAGATAGATAGATAGATAATAGACAGATAGATAGATAGATAGATAGATCGACGGATAGATAGATGAATAGATAGATAGATAGACAGACAGATAGATAGATAGATAGATATATAGATAGATAGAAAGATAGATAGAAAGATAGATAGATAGATATATAGATATATATATCTATATATATATAGATAGATAGATAGATATATGGATCAATGGATAGATAGACAGACACACAGATAGATAAATAGATGGATAGATAGATAGATAATATATAGATAGATAGATAGGTAGATAGATAGATGAATACATACATACATAATACATACATACTTACATACATACATACATATATACCTACATACATAATACAGACAGACAGACACAGATAGATAGATAGATAGATAGACAGACAGACAGATAGATAGTTAGATAGATAGATAGATAGATAGATAGACAGATAGACAGATAGACAGATAGACAGACAGATAGATGGATACGTAGATAGCAAGATAGATAGACACATAGATAGAGAGGGAGATAGAGATAGAGAAAGAGAAAGAGAGAGAGAGTTTTGTAAACACACTTCTCAACAAAAGAGACAGTTATGAAAACAGTAGCAAAACATGAGCAATGAGAAAAAGAGACAAACAAAAAATCATGAAAAACAAATGACCTTGAAAACTTTCAAGGCGCTATAAACATAAAATATTAACAGAAGCGTGGACAGCACCAACGACAACGACGAAATGATGATGATAATGACGACAACGATAATGATGATAGATAGATATACGAACAGATAAACAATATTTAAACAAATAATGAATATAACACACGTCTAAATTTTGCAAATCATATGCGCTGTGAAGTGTGTTCTGATGTGTATGGTGTTTGTGTGTGTATGTGTGTGTGAGAGAGAGAGAAGAGACAGACAGACAGACAGACAGAGACAGAGACAGAGAGACTGAGAGACAGACAGACAGACAGACAGACAGAGAGAGAGACAGAGAAACAGAAAGACTGAGAGAGACAGAGACAGACAGACAGACGGACAGATAGAGAGAGAGACAGAGAGAGAGAGACAGAGAGAGAGACAGAGAGAGAGGACAGAGAGAGAGAGACAGAGAGAATGTGTGTGTGTGAATATTTTATCACTTCTATTATACAAGCAACTCGGGACCCATAAAAAAAACTAACCATATACTTACATTTAACATGAAGACCAGTGCCAGTAACACGAAGATATTGGTTCCTGACTCCATCCTTAAACGTTCGTTTGTCTCACAAGTTCCAGTATATATACACACACAAGTAACCACACCTCACACAGTAAGAAGGATTCACAGTCAGAATGATGTTTGATCCCACAAAATTCTGGGGGATGATTCTGTCAATGTCTCCAGACACGGGTTTCGATTTCCTTCCCAACTTTCGTTTCTAGTTTATTAACTAAAGTAGTAGGTGTTGGAACTCGGAAGTTTGGTAATGTCGAAATGCCAAAACGACAGACAGAAACTAATAACTAGTACGTTATAGAGATCAAAAAGGTGTTTGCGCAGTATTCGGTTTTTTTGGGTTTTTTTTTTTTTTTCTCTGTCTCTGTCTCTCTCTGTCTCTGTCTCTCTCTCTCTCTCTGCTTTTACAAAACAAGTTTCTATATGCTTTTGTTAACTGTAGACTTTATGTTGCCAATAAAACAAAGCAGATAATATATTTTTTCTCAGTAATGCGTTTTTTTTTCTCAAAGACTTAAAAATCCAGTTCTGTTGGTTTTCAAACTTATCCAGTACAAAAGTTTTTGGTATAAGTAACAGAAAAACAAGTTTAGTTCAACTCTCGTTTATAATTGCTGTCTGTTCGTTTCCTCAAAATTGTTGAAAGTGAAGTCTTCTTCTGGAGTAAATTAATCTTTTCCTTGAGAATTTTGTCACAGCATCTTTGTAGTTTTCTTGACAAGATCAATCAATTTTCTGTGTTTCTCTCTGCAGGTAGACCTGGACTATCTCTGCAGGATTTCCGGACAGGATGAAGTCTATATAGGGGGATAAGCCTGAGGTGTCCTCCTTCCCTCCTCCCCGTCTCTCTCCCAGTTTCACATGACGTGGTCGCCAAGGGATGAGGCCTTAAACAAACTTTTAACTGCTCCCCCACTTCCCGCCCACCTCCTATACCTGCCGAAGCGACAGAGACATGACTGTATGCGATCAGCTTCTGGTCCGCCCGCTGAAGTTTCGAAACGGTGACATGACCTGTGAAAGTTAACCTTTTGGTTGCCTTCGGCCTATCCATTGGCTTTGTGCTCTGTCGTGTTGTGTTGTGTTGTGTTGTGTTGTGTCGTGTTGTGCTGTGTTGTGTTGTGTTGTGCTGTGTTGTGTTGTGTTGTGTTGTGTTGTGTTGTGTTGTGTTGTGTTGTGTTGTGTTGTTATCGTATCGTATCGTATCGTATAGTATCGTGTCGTATCGTATCATATCGTATCATGTTGTGTCGTGTTGTGCTGTGTTGCGTTGTGTAGTGTTGTGTAGCATTGTATTGCATTCGTATCGCATATCGTATCGTATCGTATCGTATCGTGTAGCATCACATCGTATTGTATTGTGTTGTGTTGTTGTGCTGTGTTGTGTTGTGTTGTATTGTATTATTGTATGTTGTGTTGTGTTGTGTTGTGTTGTGTTGTGTTGTATTGTATTGTATTGTATTGTATTATATATATTGTATTGTATTGCTGGTGGGGCTGGTAGATAGGCTGGGGGACTTGACGCCCATTAGCCAATTGAATGTAAGGCAGTAACGAAGATCAGTTTTCAATAGCAATAACCACGCCTCGGTTAAACGTCATCGGCTAGAGTGGCAGAATGGTTCAGACCTTCGCCTGCCAATAACTAAACTCGGTTCCAGGGTTCGTTTCCCCTTAGAGGCCTCGACTTTTCTCCTCAGTTTGACCGGAAAATCGAACTGAATGTCTAGTCCTCCGGAAGGGGACGAAAAACGAGTCGGACCCGTGTGCCTTCTGGCTGCGCACTCTAAAGATCTATGGCAGTTGAAAATCGTGAAGAGCAGGGTATTGCCTGGCTGCCTTGGTATAAAACATTGGAGAGATAGGCTGATTTTCCAGGTCCCACCCCTTGAAGACCAATTAGCCTTCCTGCCTTTCTGAAGTCTTGGTAAAAAAAATGAATATGAATATGAATTTGAATCGAGGGAGAGATGGGCGCCGTCCTTGTGGATGGTGCTAACCCCAAGAAAAGTTGAAGTCTCTGCCACCTCACTCCCCTTCGACCCCAGGGTTATGGAACTATCTAGATAGGACCTCAGGACCTGGCCAGCTCGTGGGTTTATGTACAGGCTTAAGGCTTTGTGCCGTGGTCGTTCTGGATCTTCTCCAACCCATGGGACCTGTGACGTTAGTGCATAGGGAATTCACTCTGAACGCGTAGACGTCACCTTTGAAACCAAATTGAAACAGAAACGAAGATCAGTCAATCTTGTCTGTTCTGAGCCAGCTTGTGTATGATACTCCAGGAACATTTTGGGGTCTTGAGGTCTTCGATGCCAAAGTTCCTGGGTCTGCCTCTCTTGCATTTTCCTTCTGGTGTCCAGTGAAGGTCGGTCCGAGTGATGATATCCTGTTCTCCTGTGGATGACGTGTATGTAGAGTCTATCCCCATCGTCTTCGTGTGTGTGTGTTGTGTATGTGTGTGTGTGTGTGTGTGTGTGTGTGTGTGTGTGTGTGTGTGTGTGTGTGTGGTGTGTGTGTGTGTGTGTGTTGTGTTGTGTTGTGTTGTGTGTGGTGGTGTGTGTGTGTGGTGTGTGTGTGTGTGTGTGTGTGTGTGTGTGTGTGTGTGTGTGTGTGTGTGTAGTGTGTTGTGTTGTGGTGTGTGTTGTGTTGTTGTGTGCGTGTGTGTGTGTTTTGCGTTGTGTGTGTGTATGTGTGTGCGTACGCGAGTGCACGCACGCACGAACAAGTGCCTGGGCGTATATGTGTCTGTGTGTGAAAACTCGATAATTTAGCAAAATCGCTGTGTGTGATTCTGAAGCTTCCTAATCCGAAGAGAAAGTTAGAACGGACACAGGTCCGATACAGTCTTCAGCTTTGAATCGGTACCCGCTTAGCGTAGGAGGGCGGCCGGGGCGAACGAGAAGGCGTGGGGAAACCTGCTCTGAGGGAGTTAAAGGGTTAAGTGATGCTGAGCGTGAGGAGGTGGTCTTTTTTCCCTGGATGAAGCCACAAAAGTAAACTGCAGTGGGTTTCTTTGTGCGTGCTGGGTGGTGTTTAAATCAAACATGGGCACGACGGGACAGCGGTGATGTCAAAAGGAAAAAGGGAGAAGAGATACAAACTGTCTGATGAACTTGCTGTGAAGTTGTGAAACTGTTAGTCATGAAGGGCGTGGACCCTCCCTAGTCCTTCATACTTATTGGATTAAGATCGTTGTGTTTTGGTGGCATGGTGGTCAAAATGGGTCCTTCCTACGCATCTGTGTGAAACTGCGACTTCACGCCTACAGAAGTTTTTCGAAGAGGCTGTAACTAATATCAAGTAACTGTTATTGCTGTTTAAAGCCCAGCCGACTGCGTAGAGCTATATCAGGGCTATAACCGTTTCAAAACATACACAACGCTTCTGCAAGGAAAAGAAAATTAAGTTTACATATATCAATACATTTGCGCACATAATCTAAGGACATGCCCCTGGCGTTGACCACTCCGGCCAATTTATCGCACAGGAGATTGTAAAAACATACCTGAATATAAATAAATTTATAAATAACTAAGGACACTAAAACATGTGTAAAATGGGCCTAAAGTACCTAAAATTGCTTCGGCATATCTCATTTCCCTAGAGCCAAAAAAATGCACTGAATACGTGTACCCAATCATCAATCCTAAAAGAAAGTACGTAATTCTTTATCGAACTCATACAGGAGAATGGACCAGCAAGGCAGAAAATGATAGGAAGAAATGACAGAAAGCGAAGGAACAAGGCAGAAACAAAGAGCGTGACAGAAAAGAGGAAATTTCTAGCACAGAATTTCATACTGAAAGAGCCCCCCCCCCCCCCCCCGGCATCCCCACGGGGGATAATATCAAGTAATGCTGCATGTATGTGGCTCTAATGTCAACTCATCCACTGACGTAAAGACTGCAAACTTTTCTTTGTCCACCCTTACCACTCCTTGAAAGTTTAGAGAACTCCCAGTGTCAGTCATGGAATACTCAAAATGGGAAAAGATAAATTTGTCCTTCTCAAGTATGTGTATTTAGGATGCGTCAGACACACGACAGTTATCATCAGCTGTCAAAATCAGAACAAGTGGTTAAGCTTATCTTCTGTCTGTGAACTGAGCACAGCAGGCTGAACGAATCTTTAAAAAAAAAAAAGAGAGAGAGAGAGAGAGAGAGACAGAGACAAGAGACAGAGACAGAGAAACAGACAGACAGACATAGATTGAGAGAGACAGAGAGACACACACACACACACAGAAAGAAAGAAGAAAAAAAGAAAGAAAAGAGAGAGAGTGTGAAAGAGAGAGAGAGAAAACAGACAGACAGACAGACCGATTGACTGAGAGAGACAGGCAGAGACACACAAATAGACGAAGAGAGAGAGAAGAAGAAGAAGAGAGAAGAGGACAGAGACAGACAGACAGACAGACAGAGACAGAAGAGAGAGAGAAAGAGAGAAAAGAGAGAGAGAAAGAGAAAGAGAAACAGATAGACAGACAGATTGGCTGAGAGAGACAGGCAGAGACACACAAATAGAGAGACAGACAGAGACGAGACAGACAGACAGAGAGAGACGAGAGACGAGACAGAGACAAAGACAGATAGAGACAGAGACTTGTGTGCTTCCGTGTGTGTCCTTGCGGAGAGGCAGATCAAGACACGAATCATACCTTCAGATCTGCAGGAATCTCCGGCTGCTGAGAAGGAGAAGACGTAGCCACAGCCGTTTCCTTGAAAGAAACTGTACGAAGGCCTGTGGATTCTTTGCGGGACGACAGTCAATTTATCTCGAGAGCTGGTCTCCAAGTTAGAACCAAGACGAAAAGCTCTCCATTTAAACATATCAAATCGAAGACTCTCAGAACGATTCCTATCGCTCTACACATGTTTAATATAAAATTGTTATTTACGAAACGAAGCTTTATGAACTGTACATGTACACAACAGCAGCCACAGCAAACTATAAGTCTTTCTTTTTTTCTGTTATAGATTTGCTTTGTATAAAGGGCGGAGTTGCACATATCTTGTTTATGGAAAGAGACAATAGATTTCTTATCTGTCACAAACGTGTGAAAACAACAACAAACAAACAAAAACGAGCAAAATTTGATAGACACACACAGCAGTAGCACAGTAGTAGTAGTATAGTAAATAGTAGTAGTAGTATAGAGCAGCAGCAAACGGCGGCGGCGGCGGCGGCGCGGCGGTGGCAGTAGCAGCAGTAGTAGTAGTAGTAGTAGGAGGAGGAGTACTAATAGTAATAGTTGTTGTTGTTGTTGTTGCTGTGCTGTTGATGATGATCATTTTCACATTGATGTTCAGTATAATTAACATCTTCATTGAAAATGAAGACTGCTGAAAGAGAGATATTGCCTTTTATTTATGTATTTGTTCATTTGTTTATTCACTTATTCATTGATTCGTTTATTTTTTATTTGTGTTTATGTATGTATGTATGTATGTATTTATTTATTTATTGATCTATCTATTTATTTATTTATTTACTTATTCTATTTTATTCGTTTATTCATACATTTGTTTGTTTATTTACTGATCGTATATTTATTTGTTTGTTTGTTTGTTTTTTTTTATTCGTTTTTTGTTGTTGTTTATTCGTTTGTTTGTTTATTCGTTGTTTGTTTATTGTTTGTTTGTTTTGTTTATTCGTTTGTTTGTTCGTTGTTGTTCGTTCATTCGTTTGTTGTTGTTTGTGTGTTTGTTTGTGTGTTTGTGTGTTTGTTTATTCGTTTTTACACATCTATTTCTTTATACATTTATCTACTTGTTTCTTCATCTCCTGTGGTTAATTCATATGTAGGCCACATCAAACAGTTTTTTGGAAAAAAATTCAGACCAGAAACCATGAAAAACATTTCGTGGAAGTTGTTTACACAGAATATATTGCACAATGATCACGTAGTAAGACAACACCTGACCAGACAGACAGATATACTTCTTTGCCTACCTGTGGGCCATGATAATGGCATAGCTGACATTTACAGGTAAACTTTGCCGATTTGGAGGACATCACATTGTGCTTTTGATTATATATTCTGTACACCATATCAACAACAGATGTCTGCGTGAGATCTACATCATCGTCACGTGGAGAGAGATCGAGTGTCCAACGTTCTCTTTCCCTCTCCCTCTTTCTTCTTTCTCTCTTCTCTCTCTCTCTCTCTCTCTCTCTCTCTCTCTCTCTCTCCTCTTTCTTCCTTTCTCTGTCCCTCTTTCTCTCTCTGTCTCTGTCTCTCTTTCTATGCCTCTCTCTCTGTCTGTCTGTCTCTGTCCCTCTCTCCCTGTCTCTCTCTGTCTCTGTCTTTGTCTCTCTGTTTCTCTGTCTCCCTCTGTCTGTCTGTCTGTCTCTCTGTCTCTCTCTCTCTCTGTGTCTCTCTGTCTCTGTCTCTTGCTCCTTTCTCTGTCTCTGTCTTCTTGTGTCTCTCTTTCTCCCCCCTCCTCTCTCTCTGTATGTCTTTCTGTATATCTGTCTCCGTCTCTGTCTCTGTCTCTCTGTCTGTCTGTCTGTCTGCTGTCTCTCTCTCTCTCTCTCTCCGCCTCTCTGTCTGCTGTCTATCTGTCTCTCACTCTCTCTCTTTCTCTCTGTCTCTCTGTCTGTCTGTCTGTCGTTCTGTTCTCTGTCTCTCTCCTCTGTGTGTGTGTGTGTGTGTGTGTGTGTGTGTGTGTGTGGTGTGTGTGTGTGTGTGTG
>CM060315.1:20284236-20286736 GCA_030674185.1 Monoplex corrugatus | reverse complement strand
GAATTATAATTAACCCTTTGACTCCTGCACCCTGTCCACCAGCATCCTGCATTGTCAGCCATGCTCATCATTATCATCATGTGCCCTGCCACATGGCGTTGGCGATCATGGCCCTCCATACGCGTCTGTCCCTCGTCGCTACAAGTACACTTTCCACCTTCTCTGTCCTCAGCCACCTGCAAGTCCGTCCAATATTTTCTCCATGCTAGCAAAGCAAAAGCTTAGCTCTTTGAACCCCTCACCCTATCCACCAGCTTCCTGCCTGTAGGAAGCTGGTGGATAGGGTGAAAGAGTCGAAGGGTTAATTTTTTGCATTTGGTGGATAGGGTGCTGGAGTCAAAGAGTTAAGATCCTATTTTTAACCCTTTGACTTCCGCACCCTGTCCACCAGCATCCTGCACTGTCAGCCATGCAAGCAAAACAAAAACTTAACCCTTTGACTTCCTCATCCTATCGGGGCAGGAAGCTGGTGGATAGCGTGAGGGAGTCAAAGGGTTAAGTTTTTAGGTGGATAGGGTGCAGGGGTCAAAGAATTAAAAAAAATATCCTCTTTTTAACCTTTTGACTGCCACACCCCGTCCACCAACATCCTGCATTGTCAACCATGTTAGCGAAGCAAAAACATAACCCTTTGACTCCATCATCCTTTCCACCAGCTTCCTGCAGTTGGTGAATAGGATGCGGCAGTCAAAGGGTTAACCCCTTCACCGCCAGTGATTTTAGAATATTAAGTCCTCAGCGCCAGCTGTTTAAAAAAATATCAAGAAAAATGCACCTACCGACTTCAAATGACTGTAACTTTCTTATTTCTCAACTGAATTGCTTTCTGTTTTTTTTAAAGAAAGAAGAATGATTGGAGTTTGGGATCATGCAAATAAAGTATGTTGGCGGTCTGCCAGACGGTCGCCAAAAGGCGACATCGGCAGTGAAAGTGAACCCTTTCACTCCCTCACCCTATCCTCCACCTTCCTGCAGAAAGCTGGTGGATAAGGTGAGAGAATGAAAGGGTTAAATATTTTGCAAGTGGTAGACAGGGTGAGGGATTTAAAGGGTCAACGGAAGATGAGCTCTGAATAGGCCTTGATTCTCAGTGGGCTTTAGGGAATTTATGCATGTTGATAGTCACTTCTGGTTGTGTTACTTGGAAAAATGGCTGTGGTTGAGATTCCCATAGAGGCTTCCCTGTGATCCTGTATTGGATGGGATTCTTGTTAAGGAAATATTGGCCTAAATGGATGCCAGTGTAGTTCCATTGATAAATGGGTCTAAATTTCTTCTTGACTTAACCACTTTGACTCCCGCACCCTGTCCACCGGCATCCCGGATTGTCAACCATGCTGGTAAAGCAAATACTTAACCATTCGACTTCCTCACCCTATCCACCGACTTTCTGCAGGAAGCTAGTGGATAGGGTGAGGGAATCAAAGGATTAAGACTTTGCAGTTGGTGGACAGGGGTGCGGGAGTCAAAAGGAGTTAAGCCTCTGAAATCCCGGGGGAACATAGAGCCACATAGAGCCAACGCTCTCGGCTCTGGGAAATTCCTCTTCAACTGTGCCCATGTCATTCCAGCTGACTTCACACCAGTACTCTGGCACCATGTCTGTCTTGGTCTTCCCATTTTTCGTTTTCCCTTTGGGTTCCAATCAAGGACCTATTGCGTGAAGCTCAAGAGAGGTATCCACAGAGTGTGGCCTATCCACCCCCATTTCCATTTGTAATTTTCTATTTCAGTTGAAGTTTCTCTTGTTCTCGTCCCACAGGTTTCGTGTTGGAAATGACAACGAGCTGCTTGATGTTGAGAACGGCCCTGAGATATTTGTTGATAAATGTATTGAGCTTGTGGGTGTTGGTCTTGACTGTCTTCTATGTTTAAGAGCCATAGAGCAAGACTGTGTGAAATGAAAAGGTACACTTGATGGATGTTATTGTTATTCACATACCTTAGACCCATTCGCGCGTATGCAATGTACACACACACACACACACACCACACACACACACACACACACACACACAACACACACACACAAACAAACAAACAAACACACACACCACACACACATGTATATACATATACACATACTGACATACACACATTTTCACATACGCAATGTACACACACACGTACACACGCATACATATATTTACATCCATATTAAAACAGAAAGTACGATATTTTTTATTAAACGAGCATCGGAAAACAATGTCAATAAAACATAATGATAGTAATAGCATGTCCTCGTTTAGAAGACACGAACAGATAGAGAAAGAGACAGGCACACAGAAAGAAAAACAAAATGATGATGATGATGATGATGATGATGATGATGATGATGATAAAATATATTAATAATATAGTAATGATAATGATGACGATGATGATGATAATAAAATGATGAAAATAATAATGATAAGAAGAAGACATTATTGATAATAATAATAATAATACATGTAATAATAATGAGGACAAACTACAGCAACCATCCCAATTGTCTAGG
>CM060315.1:20271736-20281736 GCA_030674185.1 Monoplex corrugatus | reverse complement strand
AAGCATTGATAATCATCATCATCATCATCACCATCATCACATCATCATCATCATCATCATCATCACCATCATCATCATCATCATCATCATCATCACCATCATCATCATCATCATCATCATCATCATCACCATCACCATCATCATCATCATCATCATCATCATCATCATCATCATCACCATCATCATCATCACCATCACCATCATCATCATCATCACCATCATCATCATCACCATCATCATCATCATCATCATCATCATCATCACCATCACCATCATCATCATCATCATCATCATCATCATCACCATCATCATCATCATCATCATCATCATCATCACCATCATCACCATCATCATCATCATCATCATCATCATCATCACCATCACCATCATCATCATCATCATCATCATCATCATCATCATCATCATCATCATCATCATCATCATCATCACCATCTACTTTTGTTCGCATATTGGCTTATGTCCCCGTTTGTGACAATGGATCACAAATATTCACCACACACACACAATACACACAAAGCTATTATGATTCAGCTAAAAACCTTGGTGTCTGCATTGACTCTACCCTCTCCATGAACAACTTTGTTTCTCAAACTGCCAGATCTTGCTACTATCATCTCCATCGTATAAGGCTGATCAGGAAGTATCTCTCTGTCGAAACAACTGCAAAACTCATTCTCTCCTTCATAATATCTCGCATTGACTATTGCAATTCACTCCTGTCTGGTCTTCCTGCCTCCACCGTTCACATCCTACAGCGCATTCAAAACAATGCTGTACGCCTTGTACTCAAAAAGAAAAAAGCTGACCACATATCTCCTCTCCTGGCACAACTTCACTGGCTCCCTGTATCAAAGCGCATACAGTACAAACTAGACACCATGTGCTACAAAAGCCTCAATAACGCAGCCCCCGATTACCTGTCAAGCCTACTTGAGATCTATCTTCCCTCACGTACCCTCCGCTCTGCCTCCGATCCTCTGACCTTTCGCTTTCCACGCACTAAGCTCAATACCTATGGTCCACGAGCCTTCTCTGTTTCTGGTCCACTCTCCTGGAACAAACTTCCTCTCTCAGTCCGTCAGCAACCTACTTTTGTCTCCTTCAAGTCCGCTCTCAAAACTCACCTTTTCTCCTCCGCATAAAATCCTAACCTCACTCAACCCCCCCTCTGCAGCCTGTCTCCGCTCGGAGGGGAATCACATGGTTATAATATATAATTGTATATGCTATGCTCTCTATAATTTTCCATTGCTTTTATTCTTGCTTTTATTCTTTCTCCCCATTTATAGCCATGCGTGTGTGTGTGTGTGTGTGTGTGTGTGTGTGCGTGCGTGCGTGTGTGTGCGTGCGTGCGTGCGTGCGTGCGTGTGTGTCTGCTTCAGCGCTTAGATTTGATTTTATCAAGATTTTGCGCTATATAAATATTGTAATTATTAATTATTATTATTATTATTATCAAAACAGTTAATTAACAAATAAACAAAAAAAACAAATAAAGTAAACCAATTTGACCAAGCCGTAGTAACGGTATCATTTTCAGGCACTGCACATATACATGTACACACACACACGCTTGAAAAGACTGAGGTGTCATATGCCTCACATACATACATACATGAAACGATGACAACAGTATACGACTTACCGTCCATGCATATGAAATCATGTCAAGGCTTTATTATGCACAGCGTCAATATGTACATGACATTATGTTAAAAAGAACAGAAAGCATATGGCGTGGCAGTGGTATCACATTATGCTACATGACAATATGGGTGATGATGATATTTATCAATGATAACGAGATGAAAACAAGTCTTAAAATTGCAGCTGGCGCCTGAACATGCATTTAAAACAGGGAGATTAATTCGTTTTTCTCGAAACGAATGTGTGAGAAGGAGAGAGAGAGAGGGAGGGAGGGAGAGAGAGAGAGATAGGGAGAGAGAGACACACACACACACACACACAAGAGAGAGACAGAAACAGAGAGACAAAGAGTGAGAGACAGAGGGACAGAGAGATGAGAGACTAGAGAGGAACAGAGAGAAGGGAAGGGAAAGGGACAGAGAGCGAGAGAGAGAGAGAGAGAGAGAGAGAGAGAGAGAATGTGTGTGTGCGTGTGTGTGTGTATGTATGTATGTGTGTGTGTGTGTTTGTGTGTGTGTGTGTGTGTGTGTTGTGTGTGTGTGTTTGTGTGTGTGTGCGTTCGTGTGTGTGTATGTGTGTGCGTGTGTGTGTTTGTGTGTGTGTTTGTGTGTGTGTGTGTGTATGTGTGTGTGTATGTGTGTGTGTATGTGTGTGTGCGTGTGTGTGTTTGTGTGTGTGTGTTTGTGTTTGAGTGTGTGTGTGCGTGTGTGTGTATGTGTGTGTGTGTGTGTGTGTGTGTGTGTGAACAGGAGTATATATGTGTTTGTCTCTCTGTCCATCTGTCAGTAATCAGAGTGTGTTATCATTATCTGAGCTGTTTCTGCATGAATCTTTACCAAATCAAACGTGTGTTGAGAAGTCCTGAATAAATAAGTCTGCAGGACAAGGATTCAAAATGAAAGCCACACAGACCAATCCAGAGCCTAAAATCAGCACTTTTTCAGGATCGTGCGTGAGCAGCACATTCTCAGAAACTTCTGACGTTATTTAAACTCTTCTTTCCACTGCTGTGATAGTCTACCATTGTTCCCAATGCACGTCAAGGTTTATTTCACCCAAATCTCCCCCATATTCAAAGTGACTTTGAGAAGACCGAAATCTGGATTTTCTGTCAGAATATTTGTATAAAAAGGGAGATTTTTAGAATGGCTTGACCATCCTGTTTATTTTGTTCCGTATGTTTTCCGTATGTTCTTACCCTCATCCGACATGGATCAGACATCTATAGTCTGTGTCTGTTTTCTTCTGAGAGTTCATTCTTCCCCATTCCAACCCCCGTGAAAATCAAAGAGAGCATCTCAGAACTGAAAGGTGAAGCTGATTACACGTTAACATCAGTCCCCCTAAGCCTTTAAAGAAAGTAAACACAAATAGGAAGCACAAGCTATTTATCATAAATTGTTCATGTGTAGCGTTCTTTTCCAAACACAACTGCACTCACTGCGCCTTACCCATCATCAGATACTTATCGTGGAGCACGTCGTAGAACTCAAGTTAGGTGACCCATACTGTACTGTAATGTTGCACAATCTGCATTTTTGATGGGCGTGCATGCAGGGTGTTTTCATGTTTCCACGAACCAGCCACTACAGTCTTTAACCTTTTGACCTCTGCATCCTGTCCACCAGCATCCTGCGTTATCCATCATGCTAGCAAAGCAAAAAACCTTGACCCTTTGACTCCCTCACTCTATTCACCAGCTTCCTGCAGGAAGCTGATGGATATGGTGAGGGGGTCAAAGGGTCAAGTTTTTGCAGTTGGTGGATAGGGTGTGGGAGGCAAAGGGTTCGGTTTTTGCAGTTGAGTGGATAGGGTTGTGGGAGGCAAAGGGTTCGGTTTTTGCAAGTTGGTGGATAGGATGTGGGAGGCAAAGGGTTAAGTTTTTGAAGTTGGTGGATAGGGTGCGAGAGTCAAAGGGTTAACATGCATATTTGATATTCTGCATGCATCTACACACGTAGGGGGATTAAGGCACTGACAGTTCTACACACATGTTGACCTGGGAGATCGTGAGAAAGAACAACTCTCCACTCTTGACCTACCATGGCGGAGGTGTCAAGGCGAATCGAACCGAGGTTCTTCCGATCGGAAGTTTGACGTTTATCCCCTTGACTACTGTGCTCTCCCCCCCCCCCCACTTTATGAGAGAGAAACAGACAGACAGACAGACAGACAGACGGAGACAGAGAGTGGAGAGAGAGAGAGAAGAGAGAGAGAGAGAGAGAGAGAGAGAGAGAGAGAGAGAAGAGAATATGCTAAAATGAACTGATTGATATATTCAATGAACTTCTGACTTCCGACTTCCGATAACACACACACACACACACACACACACACACACACACACACACACACACACACACACATATATATATATATATATATATATATAACACTTACACACACACACACTCACACATACACACACACACACACTTATACACATACACACACACTCACACATACACACACAAACATACACACTTACACACACACACACACATACACACTTACGCACACACACACACACACACACACAAACACACACACACACACACACACACACACACACACCACACACACACACAAGAGACAAAGAGAGACACAGACATACATACAGACAAACAGAGATCTGTGTCTTGGTCAACAAGAGTGACACCAGATAAACAAAACTGTAAAGTACAGACACACACCGCAACTTTTCATCTCTTGTGACAAAAACCACAAACTTCAAGGTCATCGTGCACGTGCTAATGGTCTCACCCAGTGCATCACAACATATCGAGCTTCCACGTAACCTCTCGTGCACTCGCAAGGCGTCAACATTTCAACATTTTTCTTTTTCTTTTTTTTTTTCTTCTTTTTTATTTCTTTTTGTCATCGCACTCATGGAGACTTCCTTTGTGCTCACCTTTTTTTTCCCGACCCATTTTCTACGCTACCTTAATGGCGACAGAAGAAGTAACATTGTTTTTTTGTTGTTGTTTTTGTGTTGTTTTGTTACTTTGCAATGCGATGATGATGATGTCGATGAGGATGATAATCATAATGCTATGGAGTTCCATCTAGGATTGAGACTGCGTGTCAGGGCTGTACTCTACGCTCACTATCATAAAATATATATCCTGGCGTCAACCAGGCCCGAGAGATACAGACTCCTCCGGTGCTAGTCAAAAGATTTGAACAACACCCTCAATGACGCATCCGTGAAGAGGATGAGACTCGACTGTGTGGTCCCAGTCTTCCCAGTGAGCCCACAGCACTCCCAACTCTGGGCAGGAGCCGGTTAGAGCCGAAAAATCCCAGAATGATATATTTTTGAAGGGATTGATGGGGATTCGAACCCACAACTTTCCAGTCGCTAGTCCGTTGTGTTAACCACTACACCACGGCGACTACTGCAAGGCGTCAACATTAACTCTTTTATTCCCTCACCCTAGCTTACAGATTCTCCATCCTGCATAAGGCTGGTAGACAGAGTGAGGGGCTGATAGATTCAAGATGAAGCAACAAAAGCAGAAAGCTGGTGGATAGGGTGAGATCGAACAGGTTGAACTGAAAAGCAGCAATAATGATAAGCTGTTGGAAAGGGTGAGGCTGTGACAGAGTTAAGATAAAGAAGCATCGGATGTAATATGGTGATGGAGAAGGTTGGGGATTAAAGGGTTAAGATAAAGAAGCAACAAAAGTAACGAAAACAAAGTACACATATCAATGCATTCGCGCACACAATTTAAGGAAATGCCCCTGGCCTTGACCACTCCGTCCAATTTATCGAACTGTGGATTTAAAAAACATACCTGAATACCAATTTAAACATAACTAAGGACACTAAAACATATAAAAACGGGCCTAAATTACCTAAAACTGCTTCCGCATATCTCATTTTACTAAAGTCAAAAATGAACTTAATACATGTACTCAAATTATCAATCATAAGAAAAAGTACGTAAGATTTAATCGAACACATACTGGTGAATGGACCAACAAGGCAGAAAATGATAGGAAGAAATGACAGAAAGCAAAGGAGAAAGAAAGAAACAAATGGAGTGACAGAAAAGAGGAAATCTCTAGCTCAGAATTTCCAGAAGGTGGAGGATACTATTTATACTGAAAGAGTCCCGGCATCCCCACGGAGGTAGTAAGGGACTGAAAGAGTTAAGATGAAGAAGCAGCAAAACATATCAACACAATCACACAAGAAAAAAAAAGCAGCAGTTGCACTGTTATCTCCGAACCTCACAAACGCTGAACAGGAAAAGTAAAACCGTTGCACAGCTGCTGTTCAGGCAGACGAAAGTAGACACAAACTACGATAAAAGGACCATCAACTTCACTTCAAACAGCAGAGACACAGTCTGTCCTTACAATACAATTACTGACGTGTATGGTTGGCGATTGTCTAAAACGCAGCTGCCGCTGCACTCCAGACCACACAAGAAAAAATAAATATGTAAATAAAATTAAATTAAGTTAAATTACAAGACTGTTTCTGACCCCATTCAGGTTTATGAAACACCAGTTGTTATTCTGTCCGTAGCTCCCAAGGTATGGCGAAGATTGTTACTGCATGTATGCGACACCACGACCTGCACACACAGCAAGCCTTGGCCCACCTAAACAATCGTCGGATACAAGTATATGAATAAATGTAATTCATATAGAAAAAATGTGTGTGTCTAGAGCATCATGCCTGGCTACTTTCGCGGCCGTTCCAACGCCCCCTGTGGTTGTAGTAAAGAAACGTTGGGAGCTTCCGACTGTTTACTCTGTGTGTGTGTGTGTGTGTGTGTGTGTGTGTGTGTGTGTGTGTGTGTGTGTGTGTGTGTGTTGTGTGTGTGTGTGTGTGTGAGCGTAAGTCTGGATGCCAGCAGCACCATCACATCAAGGACAGAGGGATCCATTACACTATATGTTCTGAGACTGGTTACAGTCTGGTTAGTTCAGTCAGCCAGAACGTCAGAGCAATCAGCAGTGAATGGCCCATACTGTAATATTATTGTGTCAAACCATTGACCAGCACCTCACCAAGCTCCAGAAGAGTCGCGATCTGTTTAATGCATGTCGACACAATTGAAAAGAAATCGTCCTCAAAGAAGCTTTAAAACTGCATTCAGGCTTTTTGAAGTATATCACGGAGCCTGGACAAACTTTAATCATAGTACCATCTGCCTCTAGCAACACTGGCAGGTTAAGTTCTTTTTTTTACATTTTTACATACGACGTGAGAGGTCAAAGGTTAGGTATGAGCTCAATCTTTGAGGTCAAAGATCTGGTACTCAATCTTGTCACGTGATGTTACACAGACATCTTGGGGTTTGTAACTGTTCCAGCTGTGAGAGTGTAACATCGTTGTCATCATCATCAACAGGTAAAGAAAGCATCCTTACGTTGCTCTTCTCTGCAGTTAGTGCAAGGCGTGTAATGCTTCCCTTCACACGCTGACAGAGTCCATGTCATTCTTTAACATGCCCTGAACGACTTTCACGTGCAGATTCTCTGAAGACTTGTTAGAGACAGCTCTGTAGCGGCCACAGACTTTTCAACCCCAGTCTGAACCTTTACCCAGGACAATTCTTCTCTATGTTGAGAGTGTTTAAACTGTGCTGATACTGTCGTAGAGTCGCTTTTTCAGGTTTTTTTTAAGCCTCCCTTTTCCTTAAAATCTTCACCCTGCTTAAAAGCCACTGCAGGTTTTTCTATTCACAACTGTCTCGTTGCTGTGAAATTTCCAGAATCTCACGGTTTATTTTCAGTTTCAGTAATGATTTCTCTCAAAACAGCGTTTCCATGCTCAAAATAAATTCCCTATACACCAACACAACACATGCCATGTGATGGAAGAATATCCTAAATGATCACGGCATGGGCCATTAAGCCTGCACATAAATCTAAAGCGTCGGTAAATTCTAAAGGTTCTACCTAATATAGGGTTTGTATTTATTGTCTATGCTTGCATCAACCTGTTGTCGAAACAAAGTCAAAACTGTAGACCACCTAAAGGTGAGACAGGTGAGTGTCTTCAAGGTGATGTAGGATTGTCGATGTTGTTTATTTGGTTCAGGCCATTTTCATGAATGATAATCTGCAAGGTGTGTTAAATAGTTTTCAACATTCATTCAAGGTACTTTCGTTTAGGACACGTTACAAATCAGTATCTTCAACAGGTCACTTGATATTCAACGTGTTTTGGGGGCGACTTTTACAAAGCAAAGTCTTCATCATCCCACAACTCTCTCAACATTGCTTGAGGAACAGCTGGCAGAGTGTTTAGATAAGAATTGTGAGCATGCTACTGGAATCCTCAGAATGGTCTAAATCCCCGCGTGACGAAGGACTACTTAACTTTTCTATAGCACAGCTCGGTAAAGACACTGGATGATCTTTCAACATGTTATAGAACACTCAGCTTTTATCAGTTAAGGCACTCTCTTGGAGTGAAAGACTGTATAAAAATGATTGAATTATATCACTGATGTTAGATCCCCAACATTCAGTTCATAAAAGGCACTGCACTGAAGACTAACAAACTATAAGGCCTTCAATATTGCTCGGAAGTGTAAAACTTTATCCGTCAGATTCTTCGCGATGAATTGTGCGTATGTGTGTGCGTATGAACATGTGTGTATGCACGTGTGCATCGATCGGTACTTCTCCCTACCCTCAACTTTCGACCTGATTTAAGAGCGGTGGTAACTCACACAGAAAACCTACAGGACTGAAGTCAGCGGTACCATGGCTACAGGCGCCTTCTGAAAAAGTACTGTCAGTATGACGTACATGTCCACACGGAGATCTACATCATACAAACATGGCGCCGGTCCACTGAGGTCCCTTCGGAGTGGAGCAACTTCAGGTCCTGCGTCTCAACAGGGTTCATCCTTAGCTGCCGCGAGGTCACCTCTATGAAAATGGAGCGACAGGGGACATAAGCAACGTAAAAGAAATGGAAAAAAAAGCCATAATCATTGCCAGATGTGGCCTGAACATGCTCACAACGAAAAAGAGAAAAACCAAGAATCGACAGTCCTTAATATAGGAAATGCCTGGAAGTGGAAGACCATACCATTGGCGAAATGGCTACCACGTAACGTCGGGAGCTGAGAGGTGATTGTCCAGTCACTGGTGAGGCACTGTTGCTCTGGTTCCCATCAAGCACCCTCGGGTATCTCTTGTGAACTTCGTTAACTTACCGTTCAAAATCCTAAACTTTTTACGGATTTTGCTCACGAAGACACTGACTGTGAGAGGAAGACTGTAAAATCAGATTCTTCTGCACGACAGCGACAGAATAGTAAAACATTTTAAGCATTTTGCTCATGAAGACACTGCCTGGGAGAGGAAGACTGCAAAACCAGATTCTTCTAAACAACAGCAACAGAATAATAAACATTTAAACATTTTGCTCACGAAGACACTGCCTGGGAGTAGAAGACTGAAAAATCAGATTCTTCTACACGACAACAACAGAATCTCCGACGGGGGTCCTCAAGAAGTTAGAGCCACTGCAGCTGGTGGAGCATCACCACATCAAGCCGTCATAACACCGGTGCCGTTCAGATCGTCCAGAGCGATGTTGCGCAGCTCCAGGAAGGTGCAGACACCAGCAGCAGTGGCGATGATGGAGGAGACGATGGCGAAGGCGAAGGACCAGGCGATGGTGAGGGAGGGAAGATGGCGCATGAAGTACACTCTCTCCACCTTCCTGTACAGCTGCTCCATCTTCACCCCGTACACTATCATCGTCATGATTTGTAGACACACTGCAACACACACACACACACACACACACACACACATACACACATACGCTACACACACACACACACATACACACACGCGCATACACACATGCTCATACGCACACACATACGCACACGCATACACACACGAACATACGCGCACGCATGCACACACACACGCACGCACACACATACACACACATATATCAATACATACACACACGCAATTACATATTCAAACACACATATGCGTACGTATGTATATACGTACGTACGTACGTATGTATGTATGTATGTATGCATGTATGTATGCATGTATGTTTGTATGTATGTTTGTATGTATGTTTCTATGTTTGTACTATGTATGTCGTATGTACGTACTATGTATATATGGATGGATGATGATGTACATATGTACGTACGTACATGCATACGTACGTACGTAATATGTATGTATGTATGTATGTATGCATGCATGCATGCTGCATCATGTATGTTTGTTTGTATGTATGTGTGTGTATGTATGTATGTATGTATGTATGTATGTATGTATATATGTATGAATGCATGATGTATGTACGTATGTATGT
>CM060315.1:20249236-20266736 GCA_030674185.1 Monoplex corrugatus | reverse complement strand
CCGGCCTTTGTCAAGCGCGAATGCACGATCACAAACAGATATCAAACAACGGATTATAACAAAAATACTAAAACTTCCCTGCCGCCTCGTCCAGTGGATAAAAAGGGACCAAAATGAGATCGAAGCCAGAGTACAGAAAACAGTGTTAGTTATTAAGACGTCCAACTTCTGAAACACTCCAACATCCCTATTGAAACAAAATCCAAGTTTACCAAATCCATTTTAATCGGTCAGTTTCTTTTGCTTGACGAAACATATGGGAAGGCTATCTGTACTTTTGTTGTTGTTTGTTTGTTTGTTTGTTTGTTTGTTTTTTGTTCTTGTTTTTGTTTCCCTAAAGTCTGTGTTATAGTTTGTTCTCTACCACTGTTACCAACATCACATCACCATCTCTACCACCACCATCACCACCACCAATACCCACCACTTTCACCATCACCAATACCCACCACCACCACCACCATCACCACCACCAATACCCACCACTTTCACCATCACCAATACCCACCACCACCACCATCACCACTACCAATACCCACACCATCACCACCACCAACACCAACACCTGAACCAACACCTGCACCACCCACCACCACCACCACCACCAACACCTGCACCACCACCATCACCACCACCATAACCCACCACCACCACTACCAAGACCCACCACCACCACCAATACCCACATCACCATCTCTACCACCACCATCACCACCACCAATACCCACCATCACCACCACCAATACCCACCATCACCACCACAATCACCACCACAATCACCACCGCAATCACCATCATCATCACCACCACCAATACCCACCACCATCACCAATACCCACCACCATCACCAATACCCACCACCATCACCACCATCAATACCCACCATCACCACCACCAATACCCACCATCACCACCATCAATACCCACCACCATCACCACCACCAATATCCACCATCACCACCACCAATACCCACCATCACCACCGCAATCACCATCATCATAACCATCACCAATACCCACCACCAATACCCACCATCGCCACCACCATCACCACCACCACCAATACCCACCACCACCACCAATACCCATCACCACCACCAATACCCACCACCATCACCAATACCCACCACCATTACCACCACCAATACCCACCATCGCCACCACCATCACCACCACAATCACCACCACCATCACCACCACCATTACCCACCACCACCACCAATACCCACCACCATCACCACCACCGATACCCACCACCACCACCATCACCACCACTAATACCCACCACCACCACCAATATCCACCACCATCAGCACCACCGATACCCACCACCACCACCAATACCCATCACCACCACCAATACCCATCACTTCCACCAATACCCATCACCACCACCAATACCCATCATCACCACCAATAACCATCACTTCCACCAATACCCATCACTACCACCAATACCCATCACCACCACCAATACCCACCACCACCACCAATATCCACCACCATCATCACCACCAATACCCATCACCACCACCAATACCCATCACCACCACCAATACCCATCACTTCCACCAATACCCATCACCACCACCAATACCCACCACCATCACCACCACCAATACCCATCACCACCACCAATACCCATCACTTCCACCAATACCCATCATCACCACCAATACCCACCACCATCACCACCACCAATACCCATTACCACCACCAATACCCATCACTTCCACCAATACCCATCACCACCACCAATACCCATCATCACCACCAATACCCACCACCATCACCACCACCAATACCCATCACCACCACCTATACCCATCACCACCACCAATACCCATCACCACCACCACCACCAATACCCATCACCACCACCAATACCCATCACCACCACCAATACCCATCACCACCACCAATACCCATCACCACCACCACCACCAATACTCATCACCATCACCACCATCAATACCCACCACCATCACCACCACCATCAATGCCCATCACCACCACCATTACCACCACCAATACCCACCACTGCCACCACCACCATCACCACCACAATCACCACCACCAATACCCACCACAATCACCACCACCATCACCACCACCAATACCCACCACCATCACCACCACCAATACCCACCACCACTACCAATACGCACCACCATCACCACCACCACCACCAATACCCACCACCATCACCACCACCAATACCCACCACCAATACCCATCACCACCACCAATACCCACCACCACCACCAATACCCACCACCATCACCACCACCAATACCCACCACCACCACCAATACCCACCACCATCACCACCACCAATACCCACCACCATCACCACCACCAATACCCACCACCACCACCAATACCCACCACCATCACCAATACCCACCACCATCACCACCACCACCAATACGCACCACCATCACCACCACCACCAATACGCACCACCATCACCACCACCAATACTCACCAACACCACCAATACCCACCACCATCACCTCCACCACCATCGCCACCACCCAACACCATTGCCACCACCATTACCATCATCACCATCACCACCAACAATACTCACCAACACCACCAATACCCACCACCATCACCTCCACCACCATCGCCACCACAACCACCCAACACAATTGCCACCACCATCACCACCACCAATACCCACACCTACACCAACTCACCTATGGAGAAGCCGAGGAGACAGAGGGCCATGGTGAGTGCCCGGGACTTGCCCAGACTGGGGAAGACGATGTAGGCCAGGTAGAGGAGGAAAGACACAGCGTAACACAACACTGCCAGCATGGAGAATGCCTGGGCCGCCATACTGAAGTCTGAAATACCAGTAAGTAGAAGACAAATGATTAAATGAATGGATGAATACATATGTGTATATATACATGTATACAATGTATGTATGTATGTATATGTATATACATACATACATATATATACATATATATATGTATATATGTATATATATATATATATATATATATATATATCATCATCATCATCATTCTCCTGCCCGTGATGGGCGTAGAGGAGAGATGAGAGACACTCTTGAAGCCAGCCGTCGCCAACCGGTCCTGTCCTCCGCCTGTCGCACCAGCGTGGGGCCATCCAACCTGGTCCATTCTTTGATGTTGTCCATCCAGCATTTGGCTTGTCGTCCCCTTCGTCTGCCGCCTCCCAGTGTACCCTGGAGGACCGTTTTGGGCAGTGAGTTGTGGCGTGTGACATGCCCGAACCACGACAGCTTCCTGTTCTTGACTGTTTCCAGGAGGGGTTCTTGTGGGCCTGCGAGTGTTGTTATTTGGCTCCACACAAAGTCGTTTGTCTTCCGATCTTGCCAAGAGATCCCGAGCAAGCGCCTGAAGCATTTAGTTTCAAACGTCTGGATTCTCTTGGTGGTCTCTGCTGTCATGGTCCAGCTCTCGCATCCATACAGCAGGATGGGGAGCACCAGGGACTTGTACAGCTTCATCTTCGATGGAAAGCCGATCTCTCTGCTCTTCCAGATCTTGTTTAGCTTTACCATTGCTGCTGTTGCGATCGCTAGTCTGGTCTTGATTTCTGTTGTAGAGCGACCGTCTTTGGTGAGAGTGGCGCCAAGGTATTTGAAAGCGTCCACTTCTTCAAGCTGTTGCCCGTTCATGTAGATTTCAGCATGGGTGTTGGTTGTGCTGTTGACCAGGACTTTGCTTTTTTCTGTGCTCACTTCCATTCCGTGTGCACCTGCACTTTCTTCCAGTCTCATGGTCAGGTCTTGTAGTTCTTCGTTGCTGCCTCCCATCAGGTCGATGTCATCTGCGAACCTCAGGTTGTTGATGGTTCTTCCTCCGATGGAGACAGTGGAGTGGAAGTCATGGAGGGCTTCACGCATGATGTTCTCCAGGAAGAGATTGAACAGCACGGGAGAGAGTAGGCAGCCTTGACGGACTCCAACTGTGGTCTTGAAGTAGTCCCCTATCTGGTTGTTGAGGAGAACTGCGCTGCTGGCAGTGTTATACAGCGCCTGGATGGTTTGGACGAGACCTTCCTCTATGCCAAACTTTCTTAGCACCTGCCACAAACCCTTATGCCACACCCTGTCGAATGCTTTTTTAAAGTCTATGAAGTTGTGGAACAGGTCTCTCTGATGCTGCAGATGTTTCTCCATCATTATCCGGCAGGTGAAGATCTGTTCTACTGTGCTTCTGCCCGCCCTAAATCCAGCTTGTTCTTCCGCAAGGTGTTCTTCCGCTTCTTTCTTCAGTCGATTCAATATGACTCTGAGCATGATCTTGCTGGTGTGGCTAATGAGACTTATTGTTCTGTAGTTCTGGCATTGGCGCATATTTCCCTTTTTGGGCAGGGGGATGATGAGTGATTGAGTCCATTCTGTGGGCCACTGTTTTGTCTCCCAGATCTTCTGACAAATCGATGTTACACGAGTGACCAAATCATTCCCTCCATGTTTGAGCAGCTCTGCTGGGATATTGTCTGCTCCAGGTGATTTCCCTGCTGGTAGGCTGCGGATGGCTTCTTCCACTTCTTCTCTCATCACTGGTAGCGGTGAGGATTCCCTCAATGGTGTTGAGTCCCCCTGAAACAAACTGTCATCTGGCTGTATTGGGTAGTTGTATAGTTCTCGGCAGTACTGCGTCCATCTGTTCAGAACAGCGGAGCTTTCTGTCAGCAGCTCGCCTGAGGTATCCTCGATGACTGACGATCTGTTTTGCTGCGTCTTGGTAAGGTTTTTCAGTGTGGTGAAGGCATGTTTGCTGTTTCCTTTTTTCATGCCTTTCTCGATGTTCTCACACTGGTTGTTGATCCATTGTTCTTTGGCTTCAATCATTTTCTTCTTTACAAGGTTGTTGGTTTTACGATACTGTGCGGCTTCTTCAGGGCTGGAGTTTTTCGTCTTCTTCAGTGATCTTCTGTTGTCGCAGAGGTCAAGGATGTCATTTGAGATCCATGCTTGGTGTTTCTTCCTCTGTCGCCCCAGTACCTCCTCTGCTGTTTCGCGGACTGCCTCACCAAAGTTGTTTGTGAGGTCGTTGATGTCGCTGTCCAGGAAGTTGAGTGCCGCGAACCGCCCCCCGAGCTGTGCCTGGAATGCCTCTTCTATCTCTGGATCTTTTAGCTTTTCCAGGTCAAACTTGATGCGTGGCTGCGCAGCTTGGTACTTCTTTTTCAATTTGATCTTCATTGTGAGCAGCACGAGGTCGTGGTCGCTGCCTATATCAGCTCCAGGGTATGTCCTCGTCTTTGCTTTATTAATGCTTGATTTGAAGCGCCGCGGTGTGAGGACAAAGTCGATCTGGTTGTGAGTCTTTCCGTTCGGCGCATGCCAGGTTGTTCTTCTTGACAGTTTGTGGGGGTAGAGGGTGTTGGCAATGGTGAGCCGTTGGGTGCAGGCAAACTCCAGAAGGCGAAGTCCCCTGTCATTAGTTTCCCCTGTGCCAAATTGACCCACTGTTCCAGCCCAGTTTTTGTAGGCATCTGGGCCGACTTTGGCGTTGAAGTCCCCCTGAACTATGATGATGTCTTTCCTGGGGGCTTTTCCGATGGTGTCTTCTATTTTCTCATAGAATTCTTCAACCACCTGGTCTTCGTGGCTGGTAGTTGGAGCATACACTTGTATGATGGTGATGTTCTTTGGTTTGGCTGACACCCGAATGCTGATGATTCTGCTGTTGACAGGCGTGCAGCTCATGATGCATCCAATGACTTCTTTGCGTACGATGAAAGCTACGCCATTTTCATGTAGTGACTCTTCGCCACTGTACCACATCTTGTGTCCTTCCTCTGTGATTGCTTCTCCGAAGCCTGTCCATCTTACTTCCGATATACCCACAATGTCCCATTGGTAGCGTCTCAGCTCGTGTTCTAGTTCTTTTACTTTGCCGCACTGATGGAGTGTACGGACATTCCAGGTTCCAATGGTAGCTTTTTCCGTTGGCAGTTTGAATGATGTCTTTGCCCCAGTAGCTGACTTTTCACTTCCACCCTGGTGCTTGTCAGTGGTAAGCGCGGTCGTTTGTAACCCGGGCCCCGACCGATCCGGTATGTTGTTGGCTATAGTGTCTCTCATATCTTTTCTGTGGGCTTAGGTTAATCCTTGGTGGCGCCAATCCCCTCTCCAAGTCTCCTGCTGTGACAGGTAGTACTGGGCTACAGCTTGCCAGTAGCAGACCTATTTGTCTGACCTGACAAACATATATATATATATATATACATATACATATCTACACATACGTAAATGAAATAGAGAAATAACTGAGTAAATAAATGAATATGTAAATGAAGTGGGTAGAGGAATAAATAAATAAATGAAATAGATAGAAATCTAGATGAATAAATAAAAAAGATAAAAGAATGAATAAATAAATTAATAATAATCATCATCAGGTGCCTTTCCACATGGCGTTGGCGATCATGGATTTCCATCTGTCTCCATCTCTTGTTGCCTCAAGCATCTCTTCCACTCTCCTTGTCCCCAGCCATTCTGCAAGTCCGTCTAGCATCTTCTCCCTGGGTCTACCGGGTGCTCTCTTTCCCTCCAGCTTTCCCGTTTTGACCAAGTGCTCCAATCCCCCTTTCCTCATAAAATGGCCTATAAATGCTGCCTGTCTTTTCTTAATCTTCCTTATAAATGATCTTGTGTGTGCCTCCATCAAGACTGTCTCGTTTGTTTTCTTTGCTGTCCATGGAACTCTAAACATTCTTCTTAGAAACCACATCTCGGCTGCCTCAATCTTGTTCTGGCTTTGCTTGTTGACTGTCCACGCCTCACAGCCGTATAACATTATTACTTCTATATAACATTCAAGAACTCTCTTACTGATATTAATAGATAAGCATATCAATAAATAAGTAAATGAAATAGCCAAACAGCCAAATAGATAAATAAATATGCACATGTATTCAATTCCAGCCTGCAACATTAAAAATGGCTTTTAATTGTTGCCCATCTTAATGTTTCTATCATTCTGATGGTGTCAGCTTAGTGTTCCAAAGATCCCTTCACCCCCTTCTCAATATTTCAAGACCTTGCCAATGCATAGCATTCTGTACAGACTCAGGGAGTCTGCCAGACAATTACTGGCAGATTTCGGTGGAGCACATATGGAATAAAAATAAATGGATGGAGCTAAACAGCAAGAAGACCGAAGTCGTGGTAATCAGTAAAAAACAAGAAAACCCCTCAGGCTACATAATAGCAAATGGCACAACTTTGAGACAGGCTGATAAGTTTAAATATCTGGGAACGGTCATCACACCAGACGGCATATCAGAAATAGCCAGCAGAATCGGCCAGCCAAAACAGCATTCAAGAAATGAAATGCATTCTTATCAACAAATGCCTATCACTTAACGTGAGGAAGAGAATTCTTCAATGTTGTATAGAACCGATAATGTTATACGGTTAAGAGGCGTGGACAGTCAACAAGCAAAGCCAGAACAAGATTGAGGCAGCTAAAATGTGGTTTCTAAAAAGAATATTGAGAGTTCCATGGACAGCAAAGAAAACAAACGAGACAATCTTGATGGAGGCAGACACAAGAAGATCATTCACAAGGAAGATTAGGAAAAGACAAGCAACATTTATAGGCCATTTTATGAGGAAAGTGGAATTAGAGCACCTGGTCACAACGGGAAAGCTGGAGGGAAAGAGAGCACCAGGTAGACCCAGAGAAAAAATATTGGACGGACTTGAAGGGTGGCTGAGGACAGTGACGATGGAAGATGTGCTTGCGGCAACAAGAGATAGATACATATGGAGGGCCATGATCGCCAACACCATGTGGCACGGCACTTGATGATGATAATGAAATCTTTTACCTTCTCTAAATGGTAATCTTGTGTTCTTTAGTTTCACTTTTAAACATACAAACAGACAAACGGCTCTGTGTGGATTTTTTTTCTTCAGATTTGAAGAAACTCTGGGAAGAGCCGGACAGCAGAAGAGAAACCCCGTCAAGCAAGTGTTTCGGCCCTTAGCTCCTGACACTCTAAGGGGGCCGGGCTCATCCAGGTCATGACTCCTGGATGCCCTTCTAATGTCACCATTTCATTTTATTTTACTTATTTTATTTTTTATTTTATTTTATTTCATTTTATAGAAATTTGTCCTCTGCCTAGAATCGAACCTGCATAGTCGAGGTGGTCAGGTGTGTCAAGGCCAAAGTACCCTTGCGACGGATCTTAACTACTTAGCTATCGGACACCGGCACATATAGGGGGGAATTATAAACCTTCTAAAGTTTAATTTTGTTCCTCTTGGACCGGATACAACTGGAACATTTTTCCGCTGCTTCTGCCGTTGCCTTTAAGGCTTTGGTCCTTTTCTGCCCAAAATCGAGAACCGTTTCATGAAGTCATGAAAGCCCTTTGGCTTCAAAGCCAGATGTCTTCAAGTTGCTGGCTTGACTGGCATAATTTCTAGTTTTGTATATATGGGCTTCCTCCATTCTACTTTCGTACTGTACAGTGAGCTCGATCAGAATCGTATGTTTTGATGAATGGGAGTGGAGAACTATGTCCGATTTTGGCTTCCACTGATTCCACTGTGTTCTAGTACAGATATCGTATATCAACAGAATTATTATCAGAATTCTTTTCCTCTCTTCTTCTTTTTGTTATCCATATCTTTCACGTTCTCTTAATGGTTGCCCTGTGTTGTTCAGTTTCACTTTTAAACATACAAACAGACAAACCGCTTTGTGTGGATATTTTTTCCCGGATTTGTTTCAAACGATGAAACCTAGACCAGGAAATTGCTATAGCACAAGAGCTGCTTGCTTGTATGTTTGTTTGTTTGTTTATTTATCCTTTGGATGGTTACTCTGTAATTTGTTATTCTGGCGAGGATGGCTTGTTTGTTTGTTTGTTTGTTTATCCTTTGGCTGGTTACTCTGTATTTTGTTATTCTAGCGAGGATGGCTTGTTTGTTTGTTTGTTTGTCTGTTTGTTTGTTTGTTTGTTTGTTTATCCTTTGGCTGGTTACTCTGTATTTTGTTATTCTAGCGAGGATGGCTTGTTTGTTTGTTTGTTTGTTTGTCTGTTTGTTTGTTTATTTATCCTGTTTGCAAGTTGTTATTCTGGGGAGGATGTTTTTTTTTTATCCTTTGGGTTTTTTGTTTTGTTTGGTTGGATGGTTGGATTTGGTTTTGTTTGTTGATTTTTTATTGTTTTCCTTTGTTGTTGTTGTTGTTTTCATTTATATTATTTATTTAGTTAGTTATTCTACTTTACTTTTTCTTGAATTTTGTTGTTGTTTTGTGGGGTGGGGTACAGACAGTTTCTTTGGTTGATTGCTTGGTGGGGTCTGTTTTTGGGCGTTCTTGTTTTTGTATTTGTTTAATCTCTCTCTCTCTCTCTCTCTCTCTCTCTCTCTCTCTCCTCTCTCTCTTTCTTTCTTTTTTCTTTTTTTTTCCTTTTTTCTTTTTCCCCCCTTTTTTTGTGCAACAGGAACAAGGTAGACAACCGAAGCACTCCATCACCCCTACTATACAACTAGAACCATTTCCAAAGCCATCAAGCCAGGCACCAACATGGGAACAAACAGAGGGGAACACAAGGATGGGGGCAGAGGGCAGAGACGTGAGGGGTAGGTGGGGGAAGGGGAATGGGGGGGGGGAGGGTGAGCAGAGCCGTGAAACAGGCACCAGAGAGAACAAGCCATGTGCTGGGCAATTAGCCACTATTCCCGTAGCGTCAAAACAGGGGAGGCTATCAACCCGCCCTGCTGGATTGCGAAACGAAAACATGGCAGTTCTCGCCCCCTGTCACGTGGAAACGACCTGGAATGACCCCAAGTTCACTGGGGTCACGGAGTCTAGTCTGGGCGCTGTATGGTTGAGCAGGGCAACGTTCTGCACGCGCGACGCCAGCGTCCTTGCCAGACCTGAGCATATCCGGTAGATTTGCTTTATGCAGTACTTGCACAGCCCCAGACTTATTAACCAGAAAAAGATAAAACACGAAAAAGATAAAACACGAAAAAGATAAAACATGAAAAAAAAAAAAAACCCGAAAAAAAGACAGAAGAATCAGAAGGCGTATTTAACACAACCAGAGAAGACAGGCGCAAAATTTTCGGCCAGCTGGCCTTTGTTAATCGTAGACGTAAGACCAAAAACGAACAAACACCAAACACAAAAATTAGGAGAAAAACACTGAAACTTCTCTGCTGCTTTGTATTTGGCGTTTGTTCGTTTGTGATCTTACGTCTACGCTTGACAAAGATCAGTTGGCTGAAAATTTGCGCCTGTCTTGTCTGGTTGTATTAAATACGCGTTCTGATTTTTTTTCCTTCGTGTTTTTGTTTGTTTGTTTTGTTTGTTTTGTTTTGTTTTTTCTGGTTCCTGGTTGCTTGAACGCGGGCAGTCACACTTGTTTTGGATAAATGAAGTGATGCTGGTATATACAGCAGCTAACTTTGTCATAATTCAGGGTGGTTTGATTGGCGCTGATGTCGGGGATACAGAAACAGAGCACCCAACTAACAGCCTACATCGTGGTCTCAGCAAAAAACGGACACATCCATTCGTGTTTTAAAGTAAGACAGACAAACGCAACAACCATGGTCGCAGATAGTGTGCATCATCATCATCATCATCAGGTGCCCTGCCGCATGGCGTTGGCGACCATGGACTTCCATACATCTCTATCTCTCGTTGCCCCTAGCATCTCCCCCACCCTCTTCATCCCCAGCCACTCTGCAAGTCCGTCCAGCATTCCTTCCCTGGGTCTAGCTGGTGCTCTCTTATCCTCCAGCTTTCCCGTTGTGACCAAGTGCTCCAAATCCCCCTTCCTCATAAAATGGCCTATAAATGTTGCCTGTCTTTTCCTCATCTTCCTTATGTATGATCTACTTGTGTCTGCCTCCATCAAGACTGTCTCGTTTGTTTTCTTTGCTGTCCATGGAACTCTCAACATTCTTCTTAGAAACCACATCTCGGCTGCCTCAATCTTGCTCTGGCTTTGCTTGCTGACTGTCCACGCCTCGCATCTGTACAACAGTATTGGTTCTACATAACATTCAAGTACTCTCTTCCTGATGTTAATTGATAGGCATTTGTTGGTAAGAATGCTTGTCATCTTCTTGAATGCTGTTTTGGCTTGGCCGATTCTGCCGGCTATTAGTGTGCAATAACACAAAAGTGACTAACTGTTGAATGTTATTCAGTACGTTGTACATATATATATATTATTGTATGATCACACACGCGCCTGCGCGCATGCACACACACATAAGACACACACATAGGCCTACACAAACACCCATTCACACTTGGGTTTCTTTGTGCTCGTAGGATTACTGTTATAGATCTAGTTATTTTTGTTTAAAGCCAAACCGACTGCATAGAGCCATATCAGGGCTATAACCACTTCAAAACATACATAATTTCAACAGGAAAAAAAAAGGAACAGAAAATTAAGTACACATATCAATGCATTCGCGCAGATTACCTAAGGACATGCCCCTGGCTTTGACCACTCCGTCCAATTTATCGCACAGGGGATTTAAAAAACACACCTGAATACAAATATAAGCATACCTAAGGACACCAAAACATATATAAATACAGGCATAAATTGCCTAGCTAAAATTGCTTCGGCATATCTCACCTCCATGGAGCCAAAAATGCGCTTAATACGTGTATCCAATTATCAACCCTAAGAAAAATTATGTAAGACTTTACCGAACACATACAGGTGAATGGACCAGCGATGAGATGCTTGTAACAGATCGGGATGTGTGAGCTGGTAAACACCTGCTTTCATACCGATACGCCTAAGTATACCGATAAGGCGTTAACACACGTACCTTCATTTACTCACCGACATGACTTCTTTTTCAATGCTGTATGAAACCTAAATCAAAGTGACGACTTGCTTTCAAGCAGATCATCATCATCATCATCAGGTGCCCTGCCGCATGGCGTTGGCGATCATGGACCTCCATCTGTCTCTATCTCTTGTTGCCCGAGCATCTCCTCCACCCTCCTCGTCTTCAGCCACTCCGCAAGTCCGTCTAGTATTTTCTCCCTGGGTCTACCTGGTGCTCTCTTTCCCTCCAGCTTTCCCATTGTGACCAGGTGCTCCAAATCCCCCTTCCTCATAAAATGGCCTATAAATGTTGCCTGTCTTTTCCTAATCTTCCTTATGAGTGATCTACTTGTGTCTGTCTCCATCAAGACTGTCTCAAGCAGACACAAACCGGAAACACGAAACTAGAAAGAGAGCGTGTATCGTATTAACAAAAAAACAAACAAACAAAAAAACAGGACCAAATTTTCGGGCAACTTGCCTTTGTCAAACACACACAAAACAACAAATAACAAAGAATAATAAAGAACAAATACTATTTGCTGCAAATATTAGATATGTATCTAGTTTCGGTTTCAGATCTGCATCTTAAAGAACAACAACAACAACAACAAAATATTTTCACCTTAAACACACACACACACGCACACACACACACACACACACACACACACACACACACACACACACACACACACACACCACACACACACACACACACACACACATCTCCAAAGAACAAAGAACGACAAACAACACATATCCTTTTGCTGCAAATATCACATTTGGTTCTATGGCATCAGCTTCTGGTATCAGACCTGCATCTTGATTTAAGATTTACGGTAAACAAGAGCCAGGAGCAGCCGGCATTGTTCATCAAGTCTCCACATCTGTTTGAATGATCCTCCGTGCATGTGCATCTGACTGCACAGCTGTTGTTAACACTTTAACAAGATTAAGGACAGCGTGAAAACTGACGAGACGAATTCTTCCGTGGAATGTAGTTTACATCTGAATAAATAGCGCTAAAAGTAAGCTTACAAAAAATAAATAAATAAATAAATAAATGAATAATTGAAGGAATGATCTTGAAGATGACCTTCTTTTCTTTCCTGAAATGATTGTTAATGATGATAGTAATGTCGGAAAGTGTACACTTACGCACGCGCGCGCACAAACACACACGCACAGACACACACACACACACACATGCACACATACATACACACACACACACACACACACACGCACCTCTCTCTCTCGCCTTACAACACACACACACACACACACACACACACACACACACACACACACACACACACACACACACACACACACACACACCTCTGCTCTATATGAATGTTTTCCCTAGGAAAAAAAATTGAAAATTGCAAGCTACGTGTTCACACACACACACACACACACACACACACACACACACACACACACACACACACACACACACACCTCTGCTCTATAATTGAAAATTGCAAGCTACGTGTTCACACACACACACACACACACACACACACACACACACACAACACACACACACACACACACACACACACACACACACACACACACACACACACACACACACACACACACACCTCTGCTCTATATGAATGTTTTCCCTTGGAAAAAAAATTGAAAATTGCAAGCTACGTGTTCACACACACACACACACACACACACACACACACACACACACACACACACACACACACCTCTGCTCAAAAATTGAAAATTGCAAGCTACGTGTTCACACACACACACACACACACACACACACACTCACAGAGACACACACACGCACACCTCTCTCTCTCTCTCTCTCTCTCTCTCTCTCTCTCTCTCTCTCCTCCCTCTCTCCCCTCACACGCACACACACACGCGTGCACGCCCTCACGCAGACTCACACATGCACACACACACACATATAAGCACGCCTACGCGCATGCACCCGGGCGCACATACATGGAGGGAAGGAGCCACAGAGACAGAAGCAAAAAGAGGAGATATATACGTATCCGAAAAGTACATCCATTCCCATAATTTTGAAAGGCTAAAACCTAAACAAAAGCCTAAAAGCAACGTAGCAACCAACCAACCAACCAACCAAATTAAACAAACAATCAACCAAATAGGCACGTACCCAAAAAGTAAATCCGATTTATCCTCACCCCAAAAGCCTAAAAACAATCAACCAACCAACTACCAACCAACTAACCAAACAATCAACCAGCCAACCAACCAACCAAATATACACGTATCTAATAAGTAAATCCGAGTTATCCTCACCCCATCCCCATTATTTTGCAAGGCTAAAACCTGAACAAAAGCCTTACAACAACCAACCAACCAAATAAACTCGTATCCAAAAAGTGAATTCCAGTTATCGCCACCCCAAGCTCATCATTTTGCACATTTTGCAAGGCTAAATAAAGCCTTAAACAAACCAACCAATCAACCAACCAACCAACCAACCGAACCTACCAAACAACCAACCAACCAATCAACCTACCTACCTACCTACCTACCAACTAACCGACCAAACTACCTACCTACCAATCAACCAACCAACCAACCAAACAATCAACATCCTCACCTGTCTTGTTGGTGAGGCACCGCCACGTCTTGTCGCCCTGCAGGTCCATACAGAACTTCCACAGCCCCAGGGTCAGCACCTGTCCGCTGCACGACCACGAGTTGGTGCCGATGGCGACCAGGTACATGACCGCTGCCACCAACAGCATGGCTAAGGACGCTGCGAAGCGACCAGACATGATCATGCTGTGGTGGCGGTGACAGGGTGCGCTGTTGTCTTTTTTTGTGTGTCTTCACAGACTTCTGCTGCTGTTGGCACTGCCACTGGTGTGGTTTTGTTGTTGTTTTACAGCTATTTGTTGCTGTTCGCTATTTTGGTAGACTGGGTTGAGTGTGTGTGTGTGTGTGTGTGGGTGGGGGATATGTGGGTGGGTGGGGGGTTGCAATGTCTTCCTTATCACGGTTTTCTGTTGTTACTGCGGTGGTTGATTGGTGTTGACTTTGGCGTTTCTTTCTCTACATCACGTTTCTTGTTTGTTTTGTTTTGTTTGTTTGTTTAGTTTTGTGTTTGTTTAGTTTTTTTGTTTGTTTTGTGTTTTGTTTGCTTGTTTTGTTTGTCCTTCTCTCCTCTCTCTCTCTCTCTTCTCTCTCTCTCTCTCTCTCTCTCTCCTCCCTCTTGTTTCGCCTGCTGCTGCTTTTTTGCTGTGGCTCCTGATATACTTGTGTGCTAGGTTGTGATTTCTTTTTATTCCTCCCTGCTATTCTGTCCTCCTGCTTCTCTGAAAGGTTGTTGTTGTTGTTGTTGTGGTGCTGGTGATGGTGATGGTGGTGGTGATGGTGGTGGTGGTGGTGGTGGTGTGCTGCTGCTACTGCTGTTGCTGTTGTTGCTGCTGGGGTTAATGATGATGATAATGATGATGGACTGTGGTGACTTATGCTGCCACTTCTGTTGCCACTGCTGGTGGTGGTGTTGAAGCACTGCAGTGTTGTATGTCCACACTGTCCTTCCTTTGCTGCGATCACTGTCGCTACTGGAGAAGAAAACCAAGGATACACCTGTGGTGTTCACAAACAGTAGAAGAAGACCTCAAGGCTTTGAATTACACCTCGGATACCACAGAGGTTGAGTCCAAAACAGACATAAGCGGAGGGTCAATGATAATAGCATCACAGGCAGTTAATAACTGTTGCAGACGATGACAAAACACAATGTATTTCTCGAGCTCACTGCCTTCTTCTGCTAAACAAGTGTATGATACTTATTTACTAAACTGTCTAGTTGTCAGTCGTTTTTACTGTCTTCTCTTGCTGCCGTTACTGATGCTACTGTTACTACTTCTGATGGAGGTGATGGTAGACTACAATATGTTTCTCTCGGATTCACCGCCTTCTTCTGCTGAACACATGTATTGCGCTTATTTAGTAAATTATCTATTTCTTAATCGTTACTGTCTTCTGTTGCTGTTGTTACTGATGCTACTCTTATGCTGCAGATGATGACGGAATACAACGTGTTTCTCGGATTCACTGCCTTCTTCTGCTAAACAAGTGTATGGCGCTTAGTTACTAAACTGTCTAGTTCTCAGTCGTTATTGTCTTCTCTTGCTGCTGTCACTGTTGTTGCTGGTTGTGACGATGTTGTTGTTGCTGCTGCTGTGTAGTGTGTGCTTCTTATCCTCATAAGCTTCTGCTGCTGTTGGCACTGGTGTGGTGCTGCTATTGCTGATGCTGTGTCCTTGAATCTTTGTTCTCACTGTCCTCTCCTGTTAATTGGTAATGATGGTGCTGCCGAACTGTATTGTGTTCAAAATGTTTATTTGTGCTTATCTGTTGTCAGTGTTACCGTTGTTGCTGCATGCCTTTCTCCTTATTATCTCTAGTAGTGCTTTGTGTTTTTCGTGTTTATTTGTGCTTATCTGTTGATTGTCACTGTCGCTGTTGTTGAATGTCTTTCTCCTTACTATCGTCTCTTACTGCTGTGGTTACTGATCCTGTGACTGTGAGATGACCGAGACTTTCCCATCATTTTTTTTCTTTCCCTTGGCTGATATGGGTTTGAAGATCGAGTCTGATGCCTCTCTTACGACACAGAGCCACTTTGGATTAAGTATAACACGTTTGCTGCTGCATAACATCCACAGCATTGCACCATAAGGCTTGGGCCATGTCGAAGTTAAAAAAGCCTAGCACTCGCTCAAAAGTTGTTGCATCTGCTGCTTCTGCTGTTGCTGCTGCTGTTGTCACTGTTTTTGTCACAACCATCATCACCTCTAAAGTAGAGCAGTTCCTTTATGATATAGAGGCTCCACAATGCAAATGAATATACGTATGAAGTTGTTTTTTCTTTTTATCGATGCATTACATTAAATGTGTATTCAACCAGTCACACGCGTTGTATCGTAGTGGTGACTTGGCATACGAACTTCTGTGCATAGGAAGTGTTGACAAGATGGCGATCCCACTGTCAAACATTTCAGTTCAAAGTTGTCGTGACATCGTTATGTACACTGGCGTCCCCCCTGTTGAAAAACAAAACGTTTAGAATTAATAGTCAGTTCACCACTCTGTATTACTGCCATACAGACATACGTGTTGATGATTCTGTACCGCAGTGTATTGAAACATAAAGACTGCGTTAATTGGAATTGGCTACAGAGGGACATCGTTCCTTTCCACTTATTACACAACCACACATTAGGCAGCAAACATGAACAATATAATTTTATACCACGCCTATAAAATATATATAAAGTACCTGCCCCATCTGTGCTGTTTCCTGCAGGACACAAAGACAGGCAGGCTGTTCGAGAGGTAGACAGACAGACTGACAGACAGTCAACCAGGCAGGCAGGCCAGGCAGGCAGGCAGACCAGGCAGGCAAGCAGAGACAGGTAATCAGGCAGACAGACAGACAGTCAGACAGGAAACAAACAACAATCAGAGAGACAGGTAATCAGGCAGGCAGGCAGGCAGGCAGACAGGCAGGCAAGCAGAGACAGGTAATCAGGCAGACAGACAGACAGTCAGACAGGAAACAAACAACAATCAGAGAGACAGGTAATCAGGGCAGCAGCAGGCAGGCAGCAGGCAGGCAGGCAGACAGGCA
>CM060315.1:20239236-20241736 GCA_030674185.1 Monoplex corrugatus | reverse complement strand
ATTTCTCGATTATTTATTAGAGTGTTGGCCTAGTGATTGGAGCAAACACTTAGGTAACAGGAGGTCGCATCCCAGCTTTAACTCCAGCAGGTGACAGCAGAGGATTGTTTTTAATTTCATGTTTCATACAATAAAACATAAAACAAACTTAGATATAAACAGATTTCATAGATAATATCACCAAAAAAAAAAAAGTTCATGTTCTTCACACATTGATGTACATGTTGAAGTTAGTATAATGTATCGTGGCAGAAATATGATAACAACACTGCTAGAAGTCATGCAGGGGAAAAAATCTAGACTGAATTAGAAAATTAATCATGAACAATTCAACATTTCTGCATGGAAGGGACATAGACTTTCCCCGTGCTGTCCACTAAGTTTTGAATGTAGTCTGGATGATACACCGAAGACTCGTATACAGAACGCACCTATTCTAGGTCAGTTTTAGTTTCAGTTTCAGTTTCTGAAGAAAACGTCTCCGCATTCGAAATGAATTCCATATGTACCAATATCCTTGATGCCATGCTAAGGAGAAGGTTAAAAAATGATCATGGCACAATTCTTAACCCTGCATTTAAGCCCCATGCGTTGGCAAGGTCCTGAGATCCTACCTAGCGTGTGGGTTTTATATCTTGTATTTGAGCCAGGGTCAAAAGGTGCTTTGTGGTGACTTTCCTAGTTCAAATCACTGCAACTAATTTTCTTGCCTTTGCACAGCCTGAACAATCCTAGATATTGAGCTTTAAATGTCAAATCAAATAGCAGACATGAATTCATAGAGGTTGAACAAATCATTTGGCTTTTCCAGAGGCAGTAGCTTATACTTTATAGGGCATAGTTTCATCCGTGACAGGTGTCACACGAACGCTAAGAACTCAAATAGTTTCCAAAGTATCCATCTGATTGCAATGGTGATGAGTTCTATTCAGACAGTTTTATGCATAAAACTTGAAAAGCCCTATTTCATTGCAGTTTTTAATCATTTTTTTTCCACTGTGATTGATCAAAGAACTGTAGACCTGTGACACAAAAATGTCACGAATGAAACCTTATATTTACACTTTGATTTTGCAGAATATATGAAAAAATTAGACAAAAAAACCCAAATGAAATTATGAACTAGTGAGTAACTTGATAAGAAACCAAAATAATACATACATAGGTACAACCATTGATTTAACACCAAACTTTATTCTCAGCCTACTACACCTATCTGTAAAAGGAAGGCTGAAATTTGAGTAAAAGTGTAAATATAAACTTGACTGTCTAATAAATGATTTGTTCAACCTCCATGAATCCATGTCTACTATTTGATTTGACATTTAAAGCTCAATATCTAGGATTGTTCAGGCTGTGCAAAGGCAAGAAAATTAATTGCAGTGATTTGAACAAGGAATGTCACCACAAAGCACCTTTTGACCCTGGCTCATTTGTATCAGTCTGTCATTGGAACAATCCTAGCTACATTGAAATGACATGAGTGTCTAAAAAATTATAGTACGCCCAAAACCCTACAGCAATTAAGATGGTATCCCTAATTTCTTCTGTGTGTGGGGGGGGGGGGGAGGAATTCATGGTCAAACAAAATTAGACTACATGCATGCATAAAAAAGGGGAGGTAATCTAATAGTTATAGCACCTGTCTATGATGCCAGAAACCCGGGTTCAAATCATGGATCTGATATGAACTGACTTTTCTCTTCCTCTCTCCACAAGATCCTGAAACTGTGGTCTAGATGCTAATCTTTCGGATGGGACGATAAACCAAGATTCTGTGTAGAGCACGCATTCAGTTTGAGTTTCAGTTTCTCAAGATGACGTTTCCGCGCTCGGAACGAATTCCATATGCACTAACGTCACAGGTGCCATGTGTATGGTGATCATGGCACAAGCCTTAAGCCTGCACATAAACCCATTTTTTACGCATTCAGAGCACGTGAAAGATCCTACGGTAACACAAAAGTTGTTCCAAGCAACATTCTGTAGAAAACATCCACTCTGGTAAGTAAACAGATATACCTGCATCATCATCATCATCAGGTGCCTTGCTGCATGGCGTTGGCGATTATGGACTTCCATCTGTCTCTATCTCTTGTTGCCTCAAGCATCTCTTCCACGCTCCCTGTCTTCATCCACTCTGCAATTCCGTCTAGTATCTTCTCCTGGGTCTACCTGGTGCTCTCCTTCCCTCCAGCTTTCCCGTCGTGGCCAGGTGCTCCAAATCCCCTTTCCTCATAAAATGGCCTATAAACGTTGCCCGTCTTTTCCTAATCTTCCTTATGAATGAACTACTTGTGCCTGCCTCCATCAAGATTGTCTCGTTTGTTTTCTTATATACCCACATACAGAAACAAATACAGAAAAAAGGAGTAGCGCTGCTCTGAGGTGACACGTTCTCCCCATGGACAGCAGCCTGAATTACACAAAGTGTATCATATATGACCCAAAAACATACAAATAACGGGTGGCTTCGTTCTTTTGTGACATTGGCTACTCT
>CM060315.1:20224236-20234236 GCA_030674185.1 Monoplex corrugatus | reverse complement strand
TTCTAACGGTTTAGATATTGGCATGTAGGCTGATTTACACATTTGTTCTTATCGAGAAAGAGGGGAGAGAGAGAGAGAGAGAGAGAGAGAGAGAGAGAGAGAGAGAGAGAGAGAGAGAGAAAGAGATAGAGTGAGAGAGAGAAAGAAGAGAGCGAGAGAGGTGAGAGAGAGAGTGAGAGAAAGGAGGCAGAGAGAGAGAGACAGGTTGAGAGAGAGAGAGAGAAAGAGAGAGAGAGACAGACAGACAGACAAGACAAACATAGAGACAGTGAGAGAGAAAGAGAAAGAGAGAGTGACAGTGAGAGTGAGAAAAGGGAAAGAGAGAGAGAAAGAGAGAGAGAGCGAAAGAGAAAGGGGAGAGAGAGAGAGAGAGAGAAAGAGAGAGAGAGATTGGGGTAAGACAGAGCGAACACATTTGTAAATATTTGTTCAATACTGTTACAAACTATAAGGGATGAAAACATGACAATAGATACATCATTTTTTGAACGGTGATATGGGTACGTTAGACAAACGGGTAACCGGTAGGCCTAAGTCGTCGGGTATTTCAGTCGGAAACTTTGATTTCGATCCTGCCTGGGCACCTCCGGCTTGGTGGATAAAGGGTTAGGGGACTGTTCTGACCTATCCCACGTCAGCATGAGTGCACACCAACCATTGCTTAACCCTTTGACTCCCAGACTCTGTCCACCAGCATCATGTACTGCCAAATACAGTAAAGCAAAAACTGAACGCTTTGATTCCCTCACCCTATCCATCAGCTTCCTGCAGGAAGCTGGTGGATAGGATTGTTATTGTTTAAAGCACAGCCGACTGCGTAGAGCCTTGTCAGTGCTATAACCACTTCAAAACATACAAAACTTCAACAAGAAAAAAAAAAAAGAAGAAAATAAAATTAAGTACACATATCAATACATTCGCGCACATAATCTAAGGACATGCCCCTGTCGTTGACCACTCCGTCCAATTTATCGCACAGGGGATTTAAAAAAAAAACAGTCCTGAATACAAACAGAAGCATACCTAAGGACACCAAAACATATAAAAACAAGCATAAATTATCTAAAATTGCTTCCGCATATCTCACCTCCCTTGAGCCAAAAATGTACTTATTACATGTACCCAATTATCACTCCTAAGAAAAAGTACATAAGACTTTACCGAACACATACAGGTGAATGGACCAGCAAGGCAGAAAATGATAGGAAGAAATGATAGAAAGCAAAGGAACAAGGCAGACTGATATACACATTTGTTCTTGCCAAGAAAGAGGAGAGGGAGAGAGGCAGACAGACAGAGAAAGTGGGGAGGAGGATAGAGCAAACTTAACTACATGTAAAAGAGAGAGAGAGAGAGAGAGAGAGAGAGAGACATAGACAAAGAGCCCCAGAGAGACAGACGGACAAAAAGAGAGAGAGAGAAAAAGAGACAGACAGAGAGAGAGAGAAAAAGAGACAGACAGACAGAGAGACAAAGAAACACAGAGAGAGAGACAGAGAGATTGAGACACAGACAGAGAGAGACAGAGAGAGACAGAAAAAGAGAGAGAGCAGACAGACAAGAGGAAACTTCTAGCACAGAATTTCCAGGATACTATTTGTATTGAAAGAGCCCCTGGCATCCCCACGGTGGGGGGAGGGGGGGTGATAGGATGAGGGAATCAAAGGGTTAGGTTTTTGAAGTGGGTAGATAGGGTATGGGGGTCAAAGGGTTAACGCCTCTTTGTGTGTATACTCATGCAGAGCATCAAATATGCTTGTTAAGGATGCTGTTAGTCATGTAAGTGCCCGGTGGCTCATGGAAACATAAAAACATCCGGTATGCACGCCCCCCAAAGATGGATTATGCAGATGATTCAGCAACACAACGGGTGCTTACATGCATACATACATCCGAGGAAATCGGAACAGACAGACAGATAAACAGAGACAAAAAAGGGAAGAAAGAAGGGAGGAGAAACAGACAGAGAGAGCGACTGAGAGAGCGACTGAGAGAGCGACAGAGAGATAGAGACAGACAGATAGAGACAGAGAGGCAGAGAGAGAGAGAGAGCGACTGAGAGAGAGACAGAGAGAGAGAGGCAGACAGAGACACAGAGAGAGAGAGACAGACTTAGACAGAGACAGACAGAGACAGACAGAGAGAAGGAGACAGAGACAGAGAGACAGACAAGGAGACACACACACACAGACAGAGAGACACAGACTCAGAGAGAGAGACAGAGACAGAAACAGAGACATAGAAACAGAGAGACATAGAAACAGAGACACACAGAGAAAGACAGAGACAGACAGAGACAGATAGAGACAGAGACAGAGAGAGACAGACAGACAGAGAGAGACAGAGAGAGAGAAAGAGAGACAAAGACAAAGAAAGAGACAGAAACAGAGACACACACACAGAGAGATTACACAGAGAGATAGAGACACAGAGAGAGACAGAGACAGAGACGAAAAAGAGAAAGAGACAGAATAACAACGACAAGTACCTGAAATGTGTTGCCCAGAGCTCAGCGGCCTGAATAAACGATTTGTTGTTATCCCTTCCTCCCTGTGCTGTGCTGTGGGGGGGCCAGGCCAGACCCACCAAGCATGTGTCACTGGGCCTGCCTTGTCTCTCTGTCTGCACGTGCCACTCCAAACATGCACGTGCATGTTTATTTGACAGCAGCAACGTTGGCTGCTTCTCCCGCCACGCAAGCATAGGTCAAAAGAGGAGACGCCATGGGAGAGAGAGAGAGAGAGAGAGAGAGGGGTAGTTATAGAAACGCAGTGCTGAGAGAAGTTGGAAGGTGGGGTGAGCTTTGGTGAAGGTTCTTGTTGCCTTCTTCAAACTTTTTCTATTCCGTTTTTTTTGTGTTTTTGTTTTGTTTTTTGTTTTGTTTGTTTTTTTTGGGGGGAGGGATAGTTGAGGGGGAAGATAGGAAGGAGATATGAAGTTGATTTTGATGCATTCTTGGCACGTGTTTGTTTTTCAATGTCCTGAGTGTGTGAAAAGAAAGTCTGTAGCTTATTCTTCCGTTTCCCTTCGCAAAGACAGACAGACGTTGTGATCGAAACGATATGTCCGTTAAGTAACACCGCCTTGTGCATTTCTCACGTAGAATCTGCAGTAACCATCGCCTTTTTTTGCTACAGTTGTTTAAAGCCCAGCCGACTGCATAGAGCCATATCAGGGCTATAACCGCTTCAAAACATACAAAGTAGCGAAGTAGCGCTAGCCCAAGGAAGGTATACATGGAGGCACAACCAAGTTCTGAAAGTGATCACAGATGTGGTTAGCGAAAAAACCATGACCCCAAACGCACCAATTGCTGTGACAACGTTCTACAAAGCAGGAGGGAAACAGGTCTGGCCCGAAAGGGCTATGACAACCAGCACATTGCCAAAGGGTCTTCTGGATGGAGCAGTCGACTGGGAGTGTACAGCAGACCTCCCAGAGTGGAGAAATTACCCAGATGTCATCAGCAAGACAGGCATGAGACCAGACATCGCTCTCCACTCTGACTCCTCGAAACAAGTGATTCTGATAGAACTCACTGTGCCATACGAAAGCAGAATGGAAGAAGCACATATCTACAAGACCGAAAAATACGCCGGTCTTGCCAGCACCCTGAAGAAAGCAGGTCTGCGGGTCAAAATCTTCGCCATAGAGGTCGGGGCAAGAGGGTTTGTGGGCACCTCCGCTTATGATCTCATGAAACAACTCGCCATTTCTGGGAAGAAGAGGACTAGAGCCCTTAAAGCGATGACAGAGGCAGCAGAAAGGAGCTCAAGCTGGATCTGGGCAAGGAGGAACCAAAAAAGTGAACTTCATAAGGATTAAATTCCCTACAGATGATGTGTGCCCCGTTAGCACATTGGTAAAACCGCGTACCGCAGTTCTGAAGCGCAGAATCGCCCAGGTTCGATCCCCGGCGTGGGAAAAAAAAAAAAAAATAGACAACAGCAGAAGGGCATCCAGGAGTCATGACCTGGATGTGGCCCGGCCCCCCGAGAGTGTAAGGAATTCAGAGCCGAAACACTTGTCTAAAGGGGGTTACTTCTCTGAAGACCTTCTGTTGTCTAGCTCTCCCTAGAGTTTCTTTCTACCAAAACTTCAACAGGGGAAAAAAAAAAGAAATGAAAATTAAGTACACGTATCGATGCATTTGTGCACATAATCTAAGGACATGCCCCTGTCGTTGACCACTCCGTCCAATTTATATCGCTTTCGTTCAAGAACACAAGAATTTCAAGAAACCTTGAAACACTAAACATTATTCTCTGTTCAAAATGTTAACAAGTATTACAGCTGTTTTTTTTTTTTAACGAATACAAATGTACAAAAATACTGAATAACTTCTGATTAAAACTTCTCTCTGTAATAGGTACTAACCAGTTTTTCGAATATATGAAAAATAAAGTCAATGAAAAGTGATATAGAAGATACATTCTCTCCACCACCACCACCACCACCTCACACATACACACTTTAACTTTTGTATGGAACAAGTACTGAACAACGCTCTTTAAAATGTATAATGAACACCATATTTTAGATTTCTTAAATGATACACGGGCCCGGAAGTCACGTGGGTAAACGTCGGACTTCAGATTGGTGGGCCATCGGTACGATCCGCCTAGAGACTTCCGCCTGGCGGATACAGAGTAGAGAATTTTCCAATCTCCAAGGTCAATACATGTACAAAACGGATAATGCCTAGTCCCCCTTTATATGTACCCGTATGCAGAATACGAAATATTCATGTTAAGATCATATAAGTCATTTCAGTGGCTAACTTGTTATCATCATCATCATGTGCCCTGCCGCATGGCGCTGGCGATCATGGCCCTCCATATGTATCTATCCCTTGTTGCCGCAAGCACATCTTCCACCCTCTCTGTCCTCAGCCAGTCTGCAAGTCCGTCCAATATTTTCTCCCAGGGTCTACTTTGTGCTCTCTTTCCCTCCATCTTTCTTGTTGTGACCAAGTGCTCAAATTCCCCTTTCCTCATAAAATGGCCTATAAATCTTGCCTGTCTTTTCCTGATCTTCCTTATCAATGTTTTTCTTGTGTCTGCCTCCATCAAGACTGTCTCGTTTGTTTGTTTATTTTTGTTTTTGTTTTGTTGTTGTTGTTTTTGTTTTTGTTTGTTTTTTGTTTGTTTTTGTTTGTTTGTTGCTTTTTTTTGTTTTGTTTTTGTTGTTTTTTGTTTTTTGTTGTCCATAAAACCCTCAACATTCTTCTCAGAAACCACATTTCGGCTGCCTCAATCTTGTTCTGGCTTTGCATGTTGTCTGTCCACGTCTCACAACCGTATAACATTATCGGTTCTATATAATATTCAAGAACTCTCTTCCTGATCTTAGTTGATAGAGAGTTAACTTATGAAAGTATGAAAATACCCGGCATGCACGCCGACCGAAGAGTATGCAGACTGTATAACTGTCTGCACAATGAGAGCAAAACAATGTCCACACACGCTTCCGAGGAAAAATCGGAAAGCTAAACATTAAGTGCAAACAAACAAACAAACAGAAAGCACTGTGTGAAAAATCTTTCTCTGGCACAAATGTCCATTAACTCAACAAATTTTCCGACAGTGATTAACGATTAAGAACTACTGACATCCTTTAGAAAAACAAAGTTTGTTCAAAATGGATAATCTAATTATGTTGTGAATGAAGACTACTTAACGCTTAAGCCTTGTTTACAACAGTGACACCGTTACCTTAAACACTGAGGAACTAATCATTCTCTCGTCAACTCCTGTCTGGAATGGCTCTGCACTCCCTTCCTGTTTATCACTTCCTCCATGTTCTGTCTGTGTTGCTGCTTTATTGCTGATTACCGCTCTCTGTCACAACTTAACCAGCAGGGGGCGCCGCGTGCAATGCACGAGACTGACACGCGCACTGTGAACTTCCGTATTTTAATTCATTCATTACCTTAGTGATTCCTTTCTCACAGCTTTTATAGTCGTTTGATTGTTTGGTTGATTGGTTGTTTTTGTTTGTTTTTTTGTTTTTTTGTTTGCTTGTTTGTTTGTTTTCTGGAGTTTGTTGTTATTGCTGTTGTTTGTATTTGCTTTTGTCTTGCGCAACATTATTCCACTACCACTTCTTAAGCGTGTCATAACTTCACTAGAGTCCCGTTCTCTGGATATTTCAGGATGGCCTGGATGGTACCTTCATGTGTACCCATAGTGGCCGTGTAGACAGGAGGGGACAATGACAGTCAACGATGACAACAGCGGATTAAGTGCAGTGGTATGTGACCAGACAGCAAGTCCTATAAGCCCTCACCAACATACACCCAGGCTTCAGAGGAAGACCAAAGGAATGCTGGATAGATGGAGGAGCAGACACACTCCACACCAACAATCAACAACGGGACATTGTGCAAGGACGAGGGCGAGGGATTGGACTTAAGGAAGAGACAGTCAAACCAAAGTATAAAAACTTGAATTCTCAATAACTGCTGCTAGTTCAAGCAGACAGATAAAATAAATTTACAAAATCAAGAGTTGTAGAGGCTGGCTCTGAGCATGAGTTAAGAATTTCTCGTTTTTGTTCAGTCTATCCAGTTGATGCCAAGGACGTGACTGAGGTGGCTCATGTGAAAAGTGTTGAGCCTTCTGTATTGTCAAGAGTTGAGAATCTACGTTTGATTGCCCAGTAGTAAAGTGCCGAGGACGCAGGCGTTATGCAATGTAATCAGCACCGTCAGCTTGTTACTCTGGCGAAGTTCGTTTCTGCTTGGTTAATCCCTCTGTCGATCTCCGTATCCAGAGAAAGGCCCTGTATCACTGTGACCCAAGATATGTGCACAAATGCACAATGTCCAGCACATAGTCAGAGATAGTGTTGTGAATAAGACTTTACACGCTTTGGTCCTTTGCCTTCATCGTTTCCAGACTGATGATGAGACTGTAAATCAAAGTAAACCAACGTCATGTTCATATTGCTTCTAGACCAGCCGACCACTAAAGCCACAGTAGGGCTGATACCACGCTGAAAACAACTCCAAATCTGATTATGAAGACAACAGATAAAAACCAAGCACAAAATTATTCTTTCAAGTTTGAAGGCATTTAAAAATCTTCCCATACGTATGATGTGTAAGACGTAATCTATAGACTGAGGCAGCCAAGATGTGGTTTCTAAGAAGAATGTTGAGAGTTCCATGGACAGCAAAGAAAACAAACGAGACAGTCTTGATGATGGCAGACACAAGAAGATCATTCATAAGGAAGATTAGGAAAAGACAGGAAACATTTATAGGCCATTATATGAGGAAAGGGGAATTAGAGCAGCTGGTCATGACAGGAAAGCTGGAGGGAAAAAGAGCGCCAGGTAGACCCAGGGAGAAAATATTGGACGGACTTGCAGGGTGGCTGAGGACAGACAGGGTGGAAGATGTGCTTGCAGCAACAAGGGATAGATACATATGGAGGACCATGATCGCCAACACCATGTGGCAGAGCACGTGATGATGATGATGATGATGAATCTATAGATCTCTCGTAAAGTCTTGAAAATTGCATCTGAAGGAACAACTCTGAAAATAAAACGTGTGACAAACTACCTCCCTTAATTTTACATTTGTGAGCGTCACAGCAATCTTTGAGAGCTCCGTAATTCTTACGTTGGCGGCAGTCAAGGGGTATAAAGAAGTCTTCTGTACAGTGCTTATGTCTTACATTGTGCAAATCCAAGCTTTCGATGCTGTGTTTGATATTGAGTAACTCGTCACACGAAGATCCAAGAAATAATAGACACAATTTGTGAACGAAAGTGGAACTGGGCTGGTCATGTCATTAGGAGATCTGACAACAGATGGACCACCAAAGTGATGCACTGGATCCCTCGAAGCCAAAAAAGGAACAGAGGTCGTCAGAGAACCAGATGGCGAGACGATCTAGAAAAGTTCGAAAAACAATGGACCAGACCAGCACTTAACTGGCAACAGTGGCTTATGTTCAGCAATGGATGCAAACAAGCTGAAGCGAAAGTGAAGTGAAACTCGTCACACGGTAAGCACCAAGGTGTTGTTTTTTTTCAAGGTATTAATGAGTGCAGAATATGTGATCTGTGTGTAACCTGCATAACAATGTCTCTTTCCTACAAGTTCCCACAACAAGTCATTCCCTTACGCTAAGGTGATGGAGTGAAAGGGTTAGTGCAGTGGAAGTAGGGAGGTCAGTGTTGAAACGGTTTTACCGTTGATGGATGGAAATCTTCTTGATGTTTGAATTGCATGTTGACGAGGTTTGGGTTGATCTGTTTGGCGAAGTTGGTTTTTGACATCATTTCAAACTGTGTGCCGTGTGCTGCGGATGTTGGGAATGGTTTTGTACTGGTTGACGTTATGAAACGTTGTGTCATGGGTTGTAATGAAGGGTCACCTCAATGGGGTGTGTGTGTGTGTGTGTGTGTGTGTGTGTGTGTGTGTGAGAGAGAGAGAGAGAGAGAGAGAGAGAGAGAGACGCTAATAATTTCAGGTTCAGACTCTGGTATATATGTGTGTGTGTGTGTGTGTGTGTGTGTGTGTGTGTGTGTGTGTGTGTGTGTGTGTGTGTGTGTGTGTGTGTGTGTGCGTGCGTGCATACCTATGTGTGTGTGTATGCGTGTGTCTGTAGGAGAGTATGCCAGTTAGTTCGAGTGTGAGTCTTTAAGCTAAAGAGCATGCGTTTGTGCACCATTCGTTTATTAACTTTGTTTGTTTGTCTGGTTGGCTGGTTGGTTGGTTGGTTGGCTGGTTGGTTGGTTGGCTGGCTGGTTGGTTGGTTGGTTGGTTGGTTGGTTGGTCGGTGGTTGGTCGGTTGGTTGGTTGGTTGGTTGGCTGTCTGGCTGGCTGACTGACTGGCTGGATGGTTGGTTGGCTGGTTGGTTGATTGTTGTTGGTAAAGTAACTTTCGCTTGAGCGCTTTACCCTCCAAACTGAATCATAAGCAGCTCTCCATTACTGCCAAAATGTTGACTCCAACTGTACACATAATAGCTGGAAAACGGCTGACACCAGTTTGCAACTGACACATTATATTCACAGACAGACACATGGCATATATAGCGCTGAAACCGTGCCCCGTAAACAACATGCATTCGACATAAAGCCCAAAACTGCACAATGAAATAAATTTGTTTGGAAAGCCAGGTACTAAACAATGAAATATGTTAATTTGTTTGGAAAGCCAGGAACCAAACAATGAAATGTATAAATTTGTTTGGAAAGCCTGGAACCAACCAATGAAATACACGAATTTGTTTGGAAAGCCAGGAACCAAACAATGAAATATATAAATTTGTTTGGAAAGCCAGGAATTAAACAATGAAATGTATAAATTTGTTTGGAAAGCCAGGAACCAAACAATGAAATATATAAATTTGTTTGGAAAGCCAGGAATTAAACAATGAAATATATAAATTTGTTTGGAAAGCCAGGAACCAAACAATGAAATATATAAATTTGTTTGGAAAGCCAGGAACCAAACAATGAAATATATAAATTTGTTTGGAAAGCCAGGAACCAAACAATGAAATATATAAATTTGTTTGGAAAGCCAGGAACCAAACAATGAAATATATAAATTTGTTTGGAAAGCCAGGAACCAAACAATGAAATATATAAATTTGTTTGGAAAGCCAGGAACTAAACAACGAAACAGTTTGTTTGGAATTTGTTCAAAGAGTTTCATCGCGCTTAGACATATGTGTTCCACCCAAACTAACCAGCAATCATCTTGCAGATTTCCTGAGCCTGCGCAAAACCCTATACGCTGGCAAAGTCTCGAAACGGAGAGGGTGGACGAAGAGATCTGAGAAACAGTAAGCTGACACCACCTGAATGATGGAAACATTAAGATGGACAGCCAACAGGCCAGTTTTTGAATATTGCTGGATAGGATTGAACTCAAGATATCAGACCTTGAGCCCACGACTCTATCAGCAGAACCAACCAGTCTGTATGCCATGAAGAGCTCTGAAACAATCTCCCGACTACGAAACGCAGGGCTAG
>CM060315.1:20211736-20214236 GCA_030674185.1 Monoplex corrugatus | reverse complement strand
GGCAGATTTTGGAGGAGCGCGTATAGCATTGCCCGAGTGTGGTGAATGCCTTTGAACAAAACTCCAAACGCCAAATTCCAGACTCCGCTAGTATGTCCGGTAATAAAATAAAATTAACAGTATTTATACGGCGCCAAATCTTGACAATTCAAATCAAAGCGCACTCACGCACCAGGCATACGCATACAATCGACAACAACAAAAGAAAAGAAAGGAAAAAAAGAACCACCTTACAATATTTAATACACAGACTGAGACAAAGAAGTAGAATTCATTGTTGGGAAAAGAGGTGGGTTTTTAAGTTGGATTTAAAAGCAGAAAGGGTAGGTGTAAGGCGAAGGCAGACCGGAAGTCTGTTCCACGCTGACGGTCCTGAGACAGCAAAACAACGCTGGCCAACACTTGACAGTTTAAATCTGGAGACCTGAAGGGAAAAAGTGTCTGAAGCTGAGCGCAAGGTGCGAGTTGGTGTATAGATGTTGATGTTGTCGCAAAAATATATGATGGAGCACACTGGTGAATAGATTTGTAACACAAGGTATCCAGCTTATATTCAATTCTTTTAAAGACTGTCAATCAGAGAACATAGGTGGGTCACATCTAACTACTCACTGTATGGAACTGTGTAATCCTAAAGATTCATGTTTGCATGTCTGACCAAAGGTATCATCATCATCATGTGCCCTGCTGCATGGCATTGGCGATCATGGTCCTCCATACTAATCTGTCCCTTGTCGCTGCAAGTATATCTCCTACCCTCTCTATCCTCAGCCACTATCACTATGCAAGTCCGTCCAAGATTTTCTTTCTGGGTTTACCTAGTGCGTTTTTCCCTACAGTTTTCCTGTTGCGACTAGGTGCTCAAATTTCCCTTGCCATCATAAAATGTCCTATAACAATAGTGTTGCCTTTCTTCTCCTAATCTTCATCAATAATGTTCTTTTGTGTTTGCCTATTTCAAGACTTTCTCGGTTTTTTGTTTGTTTGTTTCTTTCTTTCTTTCGTTTTGTTTTGTGTTGCTTTTGTTTTTTGTTAATTTTTTATTTATCAAAGACATGCGTGTGGAAAATTAGATCCTGTTGGCTGTATTCATCCGGGTACGTGTGTGCATATATGTGTGTGCGTGCGTGTGTGTGTGTGTATGTGTCTGCGTGTGTGTGTGTTGTGTGTGTGTGTGTGTGTGTGGTGTGTGTGTGTGTGTGTGTGTGTGTGTGTGTGTGTGTGATCTCAGTATCTCTGTATACATTAGCCTACACTTTGTGTCTTGTAAACGCGTAATTTGCAGTAGTAAGTCCTGTTTGGAGAATAACACTGTACAAAAATGACTGAACAAATATCAGTTCGGGTATATATCCAAGACAGGAGTGTGTTCGAGAGGGGTTCTTCGTGCTCGGGCAATTCCACATGCGCTCCACCCGAATATGCCGGCAGACTCCTCGAGCCTGCGCAAAACCGTATGCGCTGGTAAGATCTCGAAATGGGGTAGGTGGGAGAAGGACGTATGTCACACTAGGCTGATACCATCAGAATGAAGGAAACATTAAGGTGGGCAGCAAACAGGCCAGTTTGTAACGTTGCGGGCTGGGATTGAATTCGAGATATCAGATCTTGAGTCCACGGTTTTATCAAAAGAACCAACCAGCCAACGAAAGAAGAAAAACCGTGAAAGTCTGTGGGACCTCTAAGTTAACAGCAGCACCGTAAGTGGACAGCAATGCACACTCCGTCTCTGGATCAGACCAAGTTCCAGCCAGCGCGCGTCATCAGCCGATTCCCGCCACTGCCCTGTGTCCAAGACTCAGTGATAATTATGTGCCAGACGTTGATTGCTGTGTGGGCTAAGGTTACTGACCAGTGCAGATAACGGCGTTGATCCAATTCTCATGGTATAACCTTAAACCTTTGACTCCCGCACCCTGTCCACCAGCATCCTGCATTGTCAACCATGCTAGCAAAGCAAAATCTTAACCCTTTGACTCCATCACACTATCTACCAGCTTCCTGAAGGAAGCTGGTGGATAGGGTGCGGGAGTCAAACAGTTAAGTTTTTTGCAGTTGGTGGATAGGGTGCGGGAGTCAACGGGTTAAGTTTTTGCAGCTGGTGGATAGGGTGCGGGAGTCAAAGGGTTAAATTTTTGCAGTTGGTGGATAGGGTGCGGGAGTCAAAGGGTTGAAACCCCTTCCTTCGCTGGCCTCGTTGCACGCGCAGCCACCCCTTTCCTGGGACTACGGAGCAGGGCCCAATACTGGCACAACAGACGATGCCATGGTATGCGTTCATTCATCCGGTGAGGGCGGGTGCATTATTGTGCTTCATTACAGAAAGGGTAATGTTTTTAAATATCCCACCTTTGTGGCAGATTTTATAATATACTCAGTACATGAATTACAGGATGTATGTTTGTCATAAATGGAAAGAGGTGCCCCCCCCTCCCAAAAAAAAAAAAAAAGAAAAAAACGCAAAATGCTCTGTTTGGACTGCAGTCCATTTATGGTGCTG
>CM060315.1:20184236-20204236 GCA_030674185.1 Monoplex corrugatus | reverse complement strand
TTCTATATCAATGTTTCTCGCCATATAAATAAACATTATTAATTTAAAACTGATATCGTTATCAGGGTGGTGATAACCTCTTCTCCTTTTCTGCATTACCTTACCCAATTCCTGAGCAAGACGAGATTTTCATTCAAGGCCGCACACACTAAGTCTGTTTCTCGGTGGAGATTTGCATCCGTTAATTCCGTGCAACCCCGTTAAACTACGTTGGAATTGCCATGAAACAATATCTTACCGACTTGCTAAATTAATCCTCCAGGGAACTGTTTAGGGCGGGAGACAGAAGGATGACCAAAAAATAAATAAAATAAAATAAAAAATAAAGAAAAGAAAATGAATTGACGGTGTTGCGGGATGGACAGAAAAACCATTTACAGAGGCCTAGGCTTTGGCAAACAACCGACAGCGCTGGACAACTCTGCTGAACAGTTCTTTTGATCGCTGTCCCAATGATTCTTCACGGAGATGGGGGAGAAGAAGAAGAAGAAGAAGAAGAAGAAGAAGAAGAAGAAGAAGAAGAAGAAGAAGAAAGAAGAAGAAGAAGAAGAAGAAGAAGAGAAGAAGAAGAAGAAGAAGAAGGAGAAGAAGAAGAAGAAGAAGAAGAAGAAGAAGAAGAAGAAGAAGAAGAAGAAGAAGAAGAAGAAGAAGAAGAAGAAGAAGAAGAAGAAAGAAGAAGAAGAAGAAGAAGAAGAAGAAGAAGAAGAAGAAGAAGAAGAAGAAGAAGAAGAAGAAGAGAAGAAGAAGAAAGAAGAAGAAGAAAGAAGAAGAGAAGAAGAAGAAGAAGAAGAAGAAGAAGAAGAAGAAGAAGAAGAAGAAGAAGAAGAAGAAGAAGAAGAAGAAGAAGAAGAAGAAGAAGAGAGAAAGAGAAGAAGAAGAAGAAGAAGAAGAAGAAGAAGAAAGAAGAAGAAGAAGAAGAAGAAAAGAAGAGAGAAGACAGAAGAAGGAGGAGGAGGAGAAGAAGAAGAAGAAGAAGAACAACAACAACAACAACAACAACAAGAAAAAGAAGAAAAACAGGAGCAAAAAGAAGAAGAAAAAGAAGAAGACCAAGAAGAACAAGAACAAGAACAAGAAAAGAAGAAGAAGAAAGCCGTGCAATCAGACTTGTAAGCTGGAGCTCTGTCTCCACATCAAGGGGTGTAGTGACATCATATCACAGATAACACTTTCTGTCAAGCAGTCTTCCTCTTCGGTGCCCTCTCTGTTTTCCAGGCCATGAAGAATGACAAGCTCCCTCACCTGACCAAGGATTTCCTGCAAGTCAGAAGAACCAGAGGAGTAGTTCTCCAGTGGCTGCCCAGTTTCAGTTTCTCAAGATGACGTCTCCGCGCTCGGAACGAATTCCATACGCACTAATGTCGCAGGTGCCATGTGTATGGTGATCATGGCACAAGCCTTAAGCTTGCACATAAACCCATGAACTGGCCAGGTCCTGAGGTCCTACCTAGACTATGTTTTACCTATGCCCACCAACAGTGCGAGACCAGGAAACGAGAATGTGGATGAGCTGGAAGAAAGACAAGCCCAGGAAGACCAACCAGACAAAATCATCAGATACAGCAAGAAGAGGAGCATCATCATATCACTCATGAAGCCACGGACAGAAAGAGGCAACTACCATCTCCTGTTCCGAGAGCAGAAGTGGTCCTGATGAAGTTCCGCACGTGCAAATCTTGAATATTAGATTATGCTGTTGTTAAATCTTCTTATACTTAAAACAATGAGAAAAAAATAATACCGTATATATCCACACTTACGAACAAAGGTAAATGATAATCTAATACAATTAAAAGGCGACAGAAATAACACCGACATATAATCAGCGAAAAGAACAGCAAGAGTTTGCAGTTTGTTCAAGAGGGGTTCATCATACTCCGAAAATTCCATATGCGCTCCTCCAAAATCTGCAAGCAATTACCTGGCACACTCACTGATCCTGCATAAAACCCTATGCACTGACATGGTCTTGAAACGGAGAGGGAGGAAGGACTTAGGAAACGCTGAGCCAACACCACCAGAATGATGCGAACATTAAGATGGGCAGCGACAGGCCAGTGTGTGTGTGTGTGTGTGTGTGTGTGTGTGTGTGTATGTGTGTGTGTGAGTGTGTACGTGTATGTGTGTGTGTGTATGTAAAATATATAGATATATATATATGTATATGTGTGTGTGTGTGTGTATGTGTGTGTGTCTATGTGCGTATGTATGTGTGCGTGTGTGTGTGTTTGTGTGTGTGCGTGTGTGTGAGTGTGTGTATATGTGTGTGTGAGTGTGTGGGTGTGCATGTGTGTGTGTGAGAGTGTGTGTGTGTATGTGTGTGTGTGTGTGAGTGTGTATGTAGGTGTATGCGTATATGTGTGAGTGGTGTGTGTATGTTTGTGTGTGTGTATGTGCGTGTGGTGAGTGTGCGTGTGTGTGTTGTGTTGTGTAGTGAGACCCAGGGAGGAAATGCTGGACGGACTTGCAGAGTGGCTGGGAACAAGGAGGGTGGGGCAGATGCTTGGGGCAACGAGAGATAGAGGCAGATGGAAGTCCATGATCGTGTGTGAGTGTGTGTGTGTACGTGTGTGTGTGTGTGTGTGTGTAAGTGTGTGTGTGTGTGTGTGTGTGTGTGTGTGTGTGTGTGTGTGTGAGTGTGCGCGTGTGTCTGTGTGTGAGTGTGTATGTATGTGTGTGTGTGTGCGCGTGTGTGTGAGTGTGTATGTATGTGTAAGTGTGTGTGTGTGTGTGTGTGTGTGTGTGTGTGTGTGTGTGTGTATGTGTGTGTGTATGTGTGTGTGTGTGTTTAATTTTGTGGGCTGGTATTGAAGTGATATCTTGAGTCCACGGCTCTATCGAAAAAATCATCCAGCTGATGAGAAAAGAACAGCAACCCACAAGAAACGTACAAACGAAACGGATTATCAGAGACAGACAGACAGAGACAGACAGACAGACAGACAGACAGACAGACAAGACAAACAGACAGACAGACAGAGGAAGAAACAGGGAAAACAGAGGGATAGGAACGAGGGTTCAGCGCAATTTGCCCACAGATGCCGAGTTGGCATTTACGATGTGGAAACGACATTTTTACAGCGAATGCCACTCAACCCACAACAAGCTCTACTTTGTTCCAGTCTGTTTATTCCGTTTTCTTGTCCTTCTTCTCTGCTGTCTGTTCCTCTCTGTGTTTGGGTATTTGTCTGTACGTTTTTGTGTGTCTGTTCATACCCTGTGTTTGTCTGTTTGTCTGCTTCCTTCTTCTCTGCTGTCTGTTCTTCTCTGGATATTCGTCTGTATGTTTTTGTGTCTGTAGATTACCCGTGTTTGTGTAATCCAAAACAAGTGTGACTGCCCGCGTTCAAGCAGGGAAGTTTCAGTCTTTGTCTTCTGAATTTTGTATCTGGTGTTTGTTTGCTTGTTTGTAATCTTACGCTTGACAAAGGTCAGTTGGCCGAAAATTTGAACCTGTCTTGTTCTTGTTGTATTAAATACCTTTCTTATTCTTCTTTTGTGTTTTTTCTGTTTCCGTGTTTGTGTGTTTGTGTGTCTATTCATACCCTGTGTTTGTGTGTTTGTCTGCTTCTTTCTTCTCTGGTGTCTGTTCTTCTCTGCGTTTGGGTATTTGTCTGTGCGTCTGTGTGTCTGTTCGTACTCTGTGTTTGTGTGTTTCTTCTTCTCTGCTGTCTGTTCCTTCTCTGCGTTTGGGTGTTTGTCTGTATGTTTGTGTGTCTGCTCTTTACTCCCCCTCCCCCACTCACCAGCCGTGTTTGTGTATTTTTCTGCCTATGTGTTTGCGTGTCTGTTCATGTACGGTTGTGTTTTTCTACATAAGTTTTGTGATGACAATGCTTAAGGTGATGAGTTTCGTTTTTGTTTAGCGTGTCCTAATTAAATTCGGTGATGACCGATTAAAGTTTATTCCGCAAAAAATATCTTTCAGCGTTTTGTGCTGAGTAACTTTACGTCTGCAAGGAAAAGAAGATCAAATAAAGTTAGCAAACCATGTTAAGTTTTGTAAATATGTATACATGTATTATACACTTTTCAACATATTCCTGGAAGGTGTCATGACTGAGGCACTTGAAGAGGATGTCTGCGCAGTCAGCAAGGGAGGAAAAACCATCACGAACATTCGCTTTGTAGATGACACTGATGGCCTGGCGGGCAATGAGCAAGAATCGCTAAGCTTGAATGTAAGATCACAAAAAACAAACACCAAATACAAAATTATGAGAAAAAGACTTTATAGTCCTTTTCGCCCACTCTCCCACTGGACGAAGCAGCAGGGACGTTTCAGTCTTTGTCTCATATAATTTTCTTATTTAAGTCCTCTTCTCCCACTGGACGAAGCAGCAGGGAAGTTTCAGTCTTTTTCTCATAATTGTGTATTTGGTGTTTGTTTGTGATCTTACATTCATGCTTGACAAAGGCCAGTTGGCCGAAAATTTGCGCCTGTCTTGTCTTGTTGTATTACATACGCGTTCTGATTCTATTTTCGTGTTTTTCTGGTTCCTGTTTGCTTGAACGCGGGCGGTTGCACTTGTTTTGGATTTTACTAAGCTTGTTAAAATATCAGATAAAACATGGACAAGATATGATATGGAAATCAGTGCCGAGAAATCACGTTGAGGACCAGCCACACCACTGCTATCACTACTGACATAACTATCCATGAACTGAAGTTAGTTTCAGTTTCAGTTTCAGTTTCAGTTTCTCAAGATGACGTCTCCTCGCTCGGAACGAATTCCATATGCACTAATGTCACAGGTGTGTTGTGTATGGTGATCATGGCACAAGCCTTATTAAGTCTGTGCATAATTTATACCTATGAGCTGGCCAGGTCCTGAGACCCTACCTAGACTATGATTTACCTGAAAGTTAGAAACTATTCCAACGATTTACTGACCTGGAACCCATCATTAGCAGTGATGGATCCAAACCAGAAATTCTCTCAAGGGCAGCAAAAACAACATCAGCACTGTCCAGGCTGAAACCTGTATGGAAGGACAAGAACATCTCCATGAAACACAAGATCAGGTTCATACATGCTCTGGTATATTCCATCTTCCTGTGTATAGCATGCGAGACGTGGACCCTCACAGCAGATTTGGAAAGACGAATCCAAGCCACTGAACTAAGAGATCCAAAACAAGTGCGACTGCCGGCGCCCAAGCAAACAGGAACCAGAAGAACAAGAAAACCAATACAAGCGCGTATTCAACAAAACAAGACAAGACAAGCGCAAATTTTCGGCCAACCGGCCTTTGTCAAGCGCGAACGCACGGTCACAAAGAGACCACAAACACCAAACAACGGATGATAAAAAGAGGATTTGGTCCCTTTTTATCCACTGGACGAGGCGGCAGGGAAGTTTTTAGTCCTCTTCTTATTATCCGTTGTTTGGTGTTTGTGGTCTGTTTGTGACCGTGCGTTCGCGCTTTACAAATGCCGGTTGGCCGAAAATTTGCGCTTGTCTCGTCTTGTTTTGTTGAATACGCGCTTGCATTGGTTTTCACTGAAATAAGGCGTTATTGTGAGATACTAAACATCAGATAATGATCATATCACCAGTGAACAAGAGCGCCGAACCATCAAGCAGCACATAAGACCATATGAGATCAGTTCAGAAAAGGACATCATGTTGGTCTGGCCATGTAAATAGCTTTGCTAAGTGAACCCTCCAGGGAACTATTAAAAGAGGAAGACGGAAGCGAAGACAGAAAAATAAAAACAAGTAACTGACAACATTGCGAACGGGACACAGATACCAGATGATGATGATAATGATGATGATGATGAATGATGATGATGATGATGATGTGGTGGTGGTGGTGGTGGTGGTGGTGATGATGATGATGATGATGGTGGTGGTGGTGATGGTGGTGGTGGTAATGATGATGATGATGATGATGAGTGTGGTGGTGGTGTGTGGTGGTGTGGTGGTGGTGGTGATGATGATGATGATGATGATGATGAGGTGGTGGTGGTGATGGTGGTAATGATGATGATGATGATGATGAGATGATGATGGATGATGATGATGATGATGATGATGATGATGATGATGATAATGATAGACGATTAACCTCATTTCAAAATGTCTCCGTTTGATACACAATTTAAAACAGAACAAAACAGACAAATAAACCGAGAAAAGAACTTGCTTTAAGTGTGTGCAAAATCTGAGTAAACAAGTTATTAAAATGGTGTTTACGATGCCAAAAGCATTTTTACGTGAACGGCACTCAACGCGTTACAAGCAGTACATGTACTTTCATCTGTTTGTTCCGTTTTCGTCTCGATCTCCTTCTGTCGTGTTTATTCTTCTCCTCATCATCATCATCAGGTGCCTTGCCGCATGGCGTTGGCGACCATGGACTTCCATCTGCCTCTATCTCTCGTTGCCCCAAGCATCTGCCCCACCCTCCTTGTTCCCAGCCACTCTGCAAGTCCGTCCAGCATTTCCTCCCTGGGTCTACCCGGTGCTCTCTTTCCCTCCAGCTTTCCCGTTGTGACCAGGTGCTCCAAATCCCCCTTCCTCATAAAATGGCATATAAATGTTGCCTGTCTTTTCCTAATCTTCCTTATGAGTGATCTACTTGTGTCTGCCTCTATCAAGACTGTCTCGTTTGTTTTCTTTGCTGTCCATGGAACCCTCAACATTCTTTTTGGAAACCACATCTCGGCTGCCTCAATCTTGTTCTGGCTTTGTTTGTTGACTGTCCACGCCTCGCATCCGTACAACAGTATTGGTTCTATATAACATTCAAGAACTCTCTTCCTGATGTTAATTGATAGGCATTTGTTGGTAAGAATGCTTGTCATCTTCTTGAATGCTGTTTTGGCTTGGCCGATTCTGCCGGCTATTTCTGATGTGATCTGCCGTCTGATGAAATGATCGTTCCCAGGTATTTGAACTTATTAACCTGTGTCAAGGTTGTGCCATTTGCTGTTATTTTGCATGAGGGGATTTCATGTTTTTTACTGATCATCATGACTTCAGTCTTCTTGCTGTTTAGTTCCAGCCCCTTACCCTTGCTTTCTATATTCTTCCCCTGTGTTTGTGCAAAGGGAGTAAACCCTGAAAACAAATCACCCCTACTGCCTTTTTGGCTGTCGTGGGAACTTTACATATTTTGTTTTAAATGAATATTCCTGTTTTTTTTCCCCAATTCTTGTATATCGGGACGCTTCTGTCCATTGACCCATGCTGATACACACACATGCGCGCGCGCGTGCACACACACACACGCGCGCGCGCGCACACATCCACGCGCATGCACACACATACACACATACACACATACACACACTCACACACACACACCACACACACACGCACGCACACACAAACACGAGCACGCACGCACACAACACACGCACACGCACACACATATACATGCACACACAGGCAAGCAAAAACACACACACACACACACACACACACACACACACACACACACACACAGGCACAGAGAGAGAGAGAGAAGAGAGAGACAGACAGACAGACAGACACAGAGACACAGAGAGAGAGAGGCAGAGTGTTCATGAAGTGTATCGTCAACGTCGACTGAATTAAACCTAATAATTCTGTTTTACTGGAGCCCTGGCTGAGATAAAAACTGGCAAGGATACATGCTTGGTTGAAATCTGGCGGAACGAAACATACCCCCTCCCCTCCCCTCCCCCACCCTACACTCTACAATGAGATAGTCAAGCCATAATATTTCTATCCAGTCCTTTACTCACAGACGCCAATTCACACACCCAGCAAGCCAAAATAACATAACAATATTGAATTTCTTTTCTTGCTGGTTATGTGTGCACGTAATATAGCATTTATGTATTTATTTATATATATATACATTTTCATTCATTTATTTGTTTATTTACTTATTTATTTATGTACTTATTTGTTATTTATTGTTATTATTTATCATTTTATGTAAATTATTCAATTTTTCGGACATCTATTCATTGTTTCATTAGTGTGTGTGTGTGTGTGTGTGTGTGTGTGTGTGTGTGTGTGTGTGTGTGTGTGTGTGTGTGTGTGTGTGTGTGTGTGTTTGTTGTGTGTGTGTGTGTGTGTGTGTGTGTGTGCGTGTGTGTGTGTGTATATATATGTGTGTGTGTGTGTGTGTTTTCTTGAAGAAACTATTTTTATTGTTATTTTTGTTATTGTTTTATATGTACAGAGACAGACAGACAGACAGAGACAGAGAGAGTGAGAGAGAGACATAGAGAGTGAGAGAGAGACATAGAGAGAAAGAGGAGAGTGAAGAGACGAGAAAAGAGAAACACATCAAAAATAGATATACAGGGAGAAGGATAAGCAGCACCACAGCAAAACAAGTACTTCAGATATACATTCCTAGTGGCATTTAGTTAGTAATTTATTTATTATCAATTCATTCATTCATTTATTCATTCTTTCTTTTTTTCATTTTCATTCATTCAGTCATTCAGTCATTCGTTTGTTTGTTTCTCTGTTTGTTGGTTGGTTGGTTTGTTTGTTTAATCATTGTATTTATTCATTTATCTATTTATTTATCTATTTGTTTGCTTATTTATTTAATTTACGTATTTAGTTTTGTTTGTTTGTTTCTTTGTTTGTTTGTTGGTTTATAATGATTATAACAATTATGACTTTAGCATACAGTCTAACCTATGCATCCACCCATCTCTTCCCCCTTCTCTCTCTCCCTATTTCCGTTTCTTTCTCTCCCTCTCTCTGTCTGTATCTCTCTTCTCTATTTCTATTCTCCTCTCTCTTCCTTCCCTTTCTCTTCTCTCTCTCTCTCTATCTCTCGTCTGTCTGTTTCTCTGTCTCTGTCTCTCTCTCTGTCTGTCTCTCTCTCCGTCTGTCTCTCTCTTCCTCTCATTTCTCCTTCTCTCTCTTCCTTCCCTGTCTCTCTCTCTCTCTCTCTGTTCTCTCTCGTCTCTGTCTCTCTCTGTCTCTCTCTTTCTCTCTCTGTCTCTCTCTGTTTCTCTGTCTCTGTCTCTCTCTGTCTCTCTCTCTTCTCTCTCTCTCTCTGTCTCTCTGTCTTCTTCTCTCTCTCTCTCTCTCTCTCTCTGTCTCTCTCTGTCTTCCTTCTCTCTCTGTTCTCTCTCTCTTTCTTCTCTCTGTCCTCTCTCTCTCCGTCTTCTCTCTCCTCTTCTCTCTCTCCTTCTCTCTTCTCTCTCCCTCTTCTCTCTCTCTTCTCTCTCTCCTCTCTCTTCTCTCTCTCCTTCTTCTCATCTCTCTCTCTCTTTTCCCTTTCCCTAATCACTGATCAAATGGATCTAATCTAATTGAAAGAAAGAGCAGTTAACAGGGTTGCTCGGTAAATAGTACATTTACCTACCTGTACTGTTGGAGTCAAGGAGAACCTTAATCAGCTCTGGCAGGAAGATTCGATTAAGGAGGCAAAGAGGACAAACACCCTGCCACCCCCATTAGCCAAAATGTTGGGATTACCTGCGCTAATCTGACCAATCAATGCCACTCTCATTGGGCAGGGGTCATTTGCAGAGGGTAAGGGTCGGTTGAGGTAGAATTGATCTGGGCTGGAATTGACTTTGATGAGCGCAATTTTTAGCTGAAAGCAATTCGAAGTTTTTCGTATCCCTAGATTGATTAAAACCACACGGGCACAGGCACAGGCACAGGCACAGGCACAGGCACAGGCACAGGGACAGGCACAGGCACAGGGACAGGCACAGGCACACACTCGAATGAGATCGTGTGTCCTCCCATCCTCCCCCCTCCAGCCCTGCTCACACTCGCAGACTGAACAAGTCAGGAAGATGGAATGAAAACGAAAACAAGGGCCAAACTTTATTTATCAACCAGTCACAAAGATTAGATTGAACTATTACTACTTGTGCTACTACTATTAATATTGTCAATAATGATAATAATAATGATAACAATGATGATCATGATGATGATGATGATGATGATGAGATAACAATAATAATGATAATATTACTGTTATCATTTTGATTATTATTATCATCATCAACAACAACATTATTGTTATCATTATCATACCATCATTATCATCATCATCATCATCTTCTTCTTCATCATCATCATCATTATTATTATTATTATCATTATTGTTGTTGTTGTTATTATTATTATTATCATTATTATTATTATTATTATTATTATTATTATATTGTTATTATGATTACTATTATTATTATTATTATTATTATTATCTGTGATGATTCGTTGAGCTGGACAACATAACTGTAAATGAAATAAGTATTTTCATCAGTTCTATTTTCACGCATTCCTGGTTTCTTTTCTTTTCTTTTTTTTTTTTTCTTTTCTTAAGGATCATTGCATGTAAGAGGGCGATTACATATGCCATTTGTGCTCACAGGTTTGTTTTTTGTTTGTTTCTTTCTTTCTTTGTTTGGTTTTTGTCTCTTTTCCTACGCCATCTTAATGGCCACGGAAGCGGGAACATTTTTTTACAATACAGTGATGACTATGAGGATGATAACCCTGACGCTATGGAGTTCCATCTAGGACTGAGACTGCGTAACAGGGTTGTACTCTACACTTATTATCATGATATATCCCGGCGTCAACCAGGCTCGACAGATACAGACACCTGCGGTGCTGATCAGAATATTTAATTAAGCAACGCCCTCAATGACGCACCCGTGAAGTGGATTGAGACTCGACTGTGTGGTCCCAAGTCTTCCCAGTGAGCCCATGGCACGCTCAACTCTGGGTGGGAGCCGGTTAGAGCACGAAAAATCCTACAATGACGGGGGTTCGAACCCATAGCTTTCTAGTCAATGGTCCATTACACTAACCGTTACACCACGGCGATTGGTTGCGTTTCTGGTTTCTATTCACTTGAACGCTGACAGTCATTCTCAAATTCTTTAACAAAAATATTGTACTATATAAACTATATTTGATATTAAATTTCGACATTTCGTTATGACCTTCCAATTTACTAAAAAACAAAACCAAAGACAACGTCAAACGCCCGTACCAATTAACCCTTTCATTTCCTCACCCTATGCCTCGGTTTTTGCTGGATGATGATAGTAGGGTGAAGGAATGAAAGGGTTAAGGGACAAATCCAGCTGTTGTCTTTTTGTTTGTTTTTTAGTTCATTTCTGTTGTTGTTGTTGTAGATCTATATGTTTTCTGTTTTCTTTAATGGCTCCCTCCCCCCCCCCCCCCCCCCCCCCCCGTTTTAAAAAGCATGTAGATTTCAAACCGACTGATGTCTACAAATGCATCCAAGATATCCTTCAAGTTTTGTTCTCGAAAGATAATCACGATGTGCATGCACGGACATAGAGTCACACACACACACACACACGCACGCACGCACGCACGTACGCGCGCGCATGCACACACACACATACATGCACGCACACACACACATACATATACACACACACGCACACACACACACATACATATACACACACACGCACGCACACACACACACACACACACACACACACACACACACCTCTCACTCACACGTTCACAGACACACACACACGGGTCCGCACTATTTCATTTCCAGTCCTCGACTTACCTGACCGACTGACTGACTAAGCAATTGATCGATCGTTCGATTGATTAATTGACAGATTGATAAATTGATTGATTGATTGATTGATTGATTGATTGATTGATTGATTGATTGATTGATAATCTCTTTTTCATTCGTTCGTTTATTTCTTTAAATTGATTGATTGATTGATTGATTGATTGATTACTGATTGATAATCTTTTTCATTCGTTGCTTTATTTCTTTATGATAAAAGGAGACTCAGTAGAAAACATTCAAACAAGCAAACAAGAGACAACCAACTATTCCCAGACACAAACCAGACACCGTTATATAAAATATCAGATAATCAAGACAGCTCACCTTCACACTGTATCATCACCTCTGAAGCGCCATAAAACAGCAGCTCACACCATGACGCAAAGAAAATGGCAATAAAAGCGAATCATTCCAGCCATCATCTTAACCATCTCACCCACCTCGTCAATTTGTCAAAACTTCAAGAAGCCAGTAGATAAGTTTCCGTCTGCCTGCAGGAGCGAAGGGAGGTAATCTCAACGTTTCATCACGCTCGTAAATTTGTTAAAGCAGCAGGGAGGCAGATGAAAGAAAAACACGGTCTAACGTCTCTCTCTCTCTCTCTCCCTTTAAGAACAGGAGATAATATCTCATTTACTTCACCCAGCTCGAAACTTTTGTCAAAATACAAAGAATTAGAAGAAACATTCTCCCGATTTTTTCAATAATATAAAAACTAGAGAGGCTCCCCTGCTATTAAGAACTCAATATGTATTCTTTATATAATACAAAGAATTAGAAGAAACATTCTCCCGATTTTTTCAATAATATAAAAACTAGAGAGGCTCCCCTGCTATTAAGAACTCAATATGTATTCTTTATATAATACAAAGAATTAGAAGAAACATTCTCCCGATTTTTTCAATAATATAAAAACTAGAGAGGCTCCCCTGCTATTAAGAACTCAATATGTATTCTTTATATAATACAAAGAATTAGAGGAAACATTCTCCCGATTTTTCAATAATATAAAAACTAGAGAGGTTCCCCTGCTATTAAGAACTCAATATGTATTCTTTATATAATACAAAGAATTAGAGGAAACATTCTCTCCGATTTTTTCAATAATATAAAAACTAGAGAGGTTCCCCTGCTATTAAGAACTCAATATGTATTCTTTATATAATACAAAGAATTAGAGGAAACATTCTCCCGATTTTTCAATAATATAAAAACTAGAGAGGCTCCCCTGTTATTAAGAACTCAATATGTAGGCCTATTCTTTATATAATACAAAGAATTAGAAGAAACATTCTCCCGATTTTTTCAATAATATAAAAACTAGAGAGGCTCCCCTGTTATTAAGAACTCAATATGTAGGCCTATTCTTTATATAATACAAAGAATTAGAAGAAACATTCTCCCGATTTTTTCAATAATATAAAAACTAGAGAGGCTCCCCTGTTATTAAGAACTCAATATGTAGGCCTATTCTTTATATAATACAAAGAATTAGAAGAAACATTCTCCCGATTTTTCAATAATATAAAAACTAGAGAGGCTCCCCTGTTATTAAGAATTCAATATGTATTCTTTATATAATACAAAGAATTAGAGGAAACATTCTCCCGATTTTTCAATAATATAAAAACTAGAGAGGCTCCCCTGTTATTAAGAACTCAATATGTATTCTTTATAGGAATTATAAAGGCTCTCTGCTTCTTCTTCTTCTTCTTTCTTCTTTCTTTCTTTCTTTCTTTCTTTCTTTCTGTTTTCTCCTATTTTTTTCTGTTGTTTGTTCAGGAACAGCAGTGTTCTTAAAAGAGCTCAGTCAGTAACAAGAGACTTCCTGATTCTTTTGACTGCTTTGTAGAGGCTCTTTCATTCTCGTTTTATCGGGGAAAATGATACAGACTGTCTACTGGAATTAAAGAAGGTCTCTCTCTCTGTAGGACTAAGAAAGACCCTAGTGTTTTTTTTTCTTATCACTATAAAGGCAAAGAGTGAGTCTCCCTTTGGAAACAAGAGTTGCTGTCTCTCTCTGTCCTGGAGCTAGAATTACTCTTGTCTCTTTCTAGAAACAAGAGTGCCTCTTTGTCTGTCTGGATACAAGAGTGGCTCTGTTTCTCTCTAGAAAAACAGAGTGGTTCCTTCTCTGTCTAAAACATGGATGGCTCTTTAAACAACAGTGTTTTTTCTCTATCTAGAAACAAGAGTGACTTTTTGTGTACATAGAAACAAGACTGGCTCTTTGTCTACCTAGCAACAAGAGTGACTCTTTCTCTACCTAGAAACAAGACTGGTTCTTTGTGTACCTAGAAAACAAGAGTGACTCTTTCTCTACCTAGAAACAAGACTGGTTCTTTGTGTACCTAGAAAACAAGAGTGACTCTTTCTCTACCTAGAAACAAGACTGGTTCTTTGTGTACCTAGAAAACAAGAGTGACTCTTTCTCTACCTAGAAACAAGACTGGCTCTTTGTCTACCTAGCAACAAGAGTGACTCTTTCTCTACCTAGAAACAAGACTGGCTCTTTCTCTACCTAGAAACAAGACTGGCTCTTTCTCTACCTGGAAACAAATGTGACGTTTTCTCTACCTTGAAAACAAGACTGGCTCTTTCTCTACCTAGGAAAAAGACTGGCTTTTTCTCTACCTAGAAACAAGACTAGCTCTTTCTCTATCTAGAAACAAGACTGGCTCTTTCTCTATCTAGAAACAAGAGGGACTTTTTGTCTACCTAAAATCCAGACTGGCTCTTTCTCTCCATCATCAGAAACAAGACCGGCTCTTTCTATGACTAAAAACAAGAGCGACTTATTCTCTACCTAGAAACAAGACTGACTTTTTCTCTACATAGAAACCTAGAAACAAGACTCATTGTCTATCTAGAAACAAGACTGGCTCTTTCTCTACCTGGAAACAAATGTGACTTTTTCTCTACCTTAAAACAAGACTGGCTCTTTCTCTACCTAGAAACAGGAGTGGCTCTTTCTCTACCTACAAACAAGACTGGTTCTTTCTCTACCTACAAACAAGACTGGCTCTTTCTCTACCTAGAAACAAGACTGGCTCTTTCTCTACCTAGAAACAAGACTGGCTCTTTCTCTACCTAGAAACAAGATTGGCACTTTCTCTACCTAGAACCAAGATTGGCACTTTCTCTACCTACAAACAAGACTGGCTCTTTCTCTAACTAGAAACCAGACTGGCACTTTCTCTACCTAGAAACCAGACTGGTACTTTCTCTACCTACAAACAAGACTGGCTCTTTCTCTACCTAGAAACAAGACTGGCACTTTCTCTACCTAGAACCAAGACTGGTACTTTCTCTACCTAGAAACAAGACTGGCTCTTTCTCTACCTACAAACAAGACTGGCTCTTTCTCTACCTACAAAGAAGACTGGCTCTTTCTCTACCTACAAACAAGACTGGCTCTTTCTCTACCTACAAACAAGACTGGCTCTTTCTCTTTCTCTCTCTCTTCATTTATCTAGAACAGTGACTCTTTTTCTTCTGAGAAACAAGACTGGCTCTTTCTCTAACTAGAAACAAGACTGGCTCTTTCTCTAACTAGAAACAAGACTGGCTCTTTCCCTACCTAGAAACAAGACTGGCTCTTTCCCTACCTAGAAACAAGACTGGCTCTTTCCCTACCTAGAAACAAGACTGGCTCTTTCCCTACCTAGAAACAAGACTGGCTCTTTCTCTACCTAGAAACAAGAGTGCCTCTTTCTCTTTACCTAGAAACAAGACTGGCTCTTTCTCTACCTAGAAACAAGACTCTTTTGCTACCTAGAAACAAGACTCTTTCCCTACCTAGAAACAGACTCTTTCCCTACCTAGAAACAAGACTCTTTCACTACCTAGAAACAAGACTCTTTTGCTACCTAGAAACAAGACTCTTTCACTACCTAGAAACAAGACTCTTTCACTACCTAGAAACAAGACTCTTTTGCTACCTAGAAACAAGACTCTTTCACTACCTAGAAACAAGACTCTTTTGCTACCTAGAAACAATACTCTTTTGCTACCTAGAAACAAGACTCTTTCTCTACCTAGAAACAACAGCGCCTCTTTCTCTCCAATCGTCAGAAACAAGACTGGCTGTATCTCTATCAAGACACAAGAACGGCGCTCTGTCTCTTCTCTATCCAGAAACAAGAGAGACACTCACTCTGTACCCAACACAAAATCAGGGTTCCGGCCAAGCAGTAGCATTAGTAGCAAGCAGTGCGACGACACGCGGGAGCTTTCAGCACTTTGCTAGCAGCAACAGGGCGCCAGTTTTTCGGGGTACGGGGGTGTTGGCGGGTGTTACGCCCCTATCTGGACACGTACACTGTCTGGATACGACGCTTTGAATTTATGCATGCTCTCTCTCTGAAACTAAAGCCACAGCCATGCGAATTTCTGTATTTTGGTAAGGGAATGGAGTTCTCTTGCTCAGTGTGTTTCGTCTCTCTCTGTATCTCTGTCTGTCTCTGTGTCTCTGTCTCTGTCACTCTCTCTCTCTCTCTGTCTCTCTCTCTTTTTCTATCTCTCTCTCTGTCTGTCTGTCTGTCTGTCTCTCTTTCTCTCTCTTTGTTCCTCCTCTCTTTCTTCTCTCTCTCTCTCTCTCTTGTCTGTCTTTCTGTCTCTTTCTTTCTCTCTGTCTCTATTTTTTCACTGTCTTTCTCTCTGTCTCTCTCTCTCTCTCTGTCTCTCTCTCCTCCCCCCCTCTCTCTCTCTCCATCTCTCTCTCTCTCTCTGTCTCTCTCTCTCCGTCTCTCTCTTTCTCTTTTTCTCTGTCTGTCTGTCTCTCTCCCCTCTTTCTCTCTTTCTCTTTCTAACTCTCTCTCTCTGTTTCTAGCTCTCTCTCTCTCTCTCTGTCTCTGACTCTATCTATCTATCTATCTTTCTATCTATCTATCTTTCTATCTATCTATCTATCTATCTATCTATCTATTTATCTATCTCTATCTCCCTCTCACCCCCTCTCTCTCTCTCAATACGTGTCTAGTCTTAGTATAGGCACTTCATGGAAAAGGACTGGATGTAAAAGAAGAAAAGAAAAGAAAAAAGCACTTTATGTGCGAATGCTACTATCCTAAAAAAAAAACCACAAAAAAACACGTTCTTATTCTTGTTTTCTCTTGCCTGCGACAGCCAAAAGTAAAAAGATCGAATAGTCATTGTATTCATCAGTTGAATTTTTTTTTTTTTTTTGGGGGGGGGGGGGGGAGGATGTGGGGATGAGGGTCAGTTCTGCATTTTCAAGCGTTTCTAATTCTGTCAATGCTTTTACTACTACCCGTTGGCTGATTCCTTTCTAGCAGCTGACAGTACTTTTTACATTAAAAAGATAGAATGTTGTCCGGACATATTTACCAGATAAGGCAACGTGTCCATATAGCGCCCTGTCAGGCAGGTGATGATGTAGGAGAGGTGGCGGTGGTGGTGGTGGTGGCGGTGGGCTGGTGGGGATGGTGAGGGGTGAGAGGTGGTGAGAGACGATTGGCAGACAAACAGCTTTGTGTGCAACACCTACTATGCCCTCCCTGGTTGACTAGCATACCTCTCGCCTGTCCAAACCTTCAGAATGTATGCGCTGACGACTGTAGACCCGCCATGGGGATGCTAACTGGCTTGTGTCACTGTAAGCGGTACGAAGGATGCTTATGGAGAGACAGAGATAGAGGGAGGGAGGAAGAGAGAGGTGAAAGAGAGAGGAGAGGGAGAGAGATAGAGCTGGAAAGAGAGAGAGGGAGGAGAGGAAGATAGAGCTGGAAAAGAGAGAGAGGGAGGGAGTGGAAGAGAGGAGAGGGGGGAAAAGAGAGAGAGAGAGGAGGAGAGCGGAAAGAGAGAGAGAGAGAGAGAGAGAGCGGGAAAGAGAGAGAGGGAGGGAGGGAGAGATAGAGCGGGAAAGAGAGAGAGAGTGGAGGGAGAGAGTAGAGTGGAAAGAGAGAGAGAGGAAGAGCGGAAGAGAGGGAGGGGAGAAGAGAGAGGGGAAGAGGGAGGAGAGATAGAGCGGGGAAAGATGAGAGAGGGGACGGGAGGAAGAGATAGAGCGGAAGAGAGAGAGGGAGGGAGGAAGAGATAGAGCGGAAAGAGAGAGGGGAGAGGGAAGAGAGAGAGGAGGAGAGAGAGAGGAAGGAGGGAGAGAGATAGAGCTGGGGAGAAGAAGAGTGGAAGAGGAGAGAGGGAGGGAGAGATAGAGCGGGAAAAGAGAGAGGAGAGAGAGGGAAGAGAAGAGAGATGGAGAGGGAAGACGGAAAGAGAGGAGAGGAGCGGAGAGAGGAGAGTAGGCGGAAAGAGAGGAGAGAGAGGGAGGAAGAGAATAGAGCGGAGAAGAGAGAGGAGGAGAGAGAGAGGGGAAGGAAGAGATAGAGCGGAAAAGAGAGGAGAGAGGGAAGGAGGGAGAGAGAGAGATAGAGCGGAAAGAGGGAGAGAGAGGAGAGGAGGGAGAGATAGAGCGGGAAAGAGAGAGAGAGGAGGGAGGAGAGAGATAGAGCTGGAAAGAGGGAGAGATAGAGGGGGAGAGAGGAGAGATAGAGCGGGAAAGAGAGAGAGAGAGGGAGGAGAGATAGAGCGGAAAGAGAGGGAGGAAGAGCGGAAGAGAGGAGGGAGAGATAGAGCGGGAAAGAGAGAGAGATGGAGGGAGAGAGAGAGAGCTGGAAAGAGAGAGAGAGGAGGGAGGGAGAGATAGAGCGGAAAGAGAGAGAGATGGAGGGAGGAGAGATAGAGCGGAAGAGAGAGAGATGGAGGGAGGAGGAAGATGAAGAGAGAGGAGAGAAGAGGGAGAGAGAGAGTGGAGGGAGAGAGATAGAGCTGGAAAGAGAGAGAGATGAGGGAGAGAGAGATAGAGCGGAAGAGAGAGAGATGGAGGGAGGGAGAGATAGAGCGGAAGAGAGAAGAGAGAGAGGGAGGAGAGATAGAGCTGGAAGAGAGAGAGAGAGGGGAAGAGATAGAGTAAGAGAGAGAGAGAGGGAGGAAGAGATAGAGCGGAAAGAGAGAGAGAGAGGGGAGGAAGAGATAGAGCGGAAAAGAGAGAGAGAGAGGGAGGGAGAGATAGAGCGGGAAAGAGAGAGAGAGAGGGAGGGAGGGAGATAGAGCGGGAAGAGAGAGAGAGAGAGGGAGGAGAGATAGAGCGGAAAGAGAGAGAGAGAGGGAGGGAGAGATAGAGCGGGAAAGAGAGAGAGGAGAGAGGGAGGAGGAGATAGAGCGGGAGACGAGAGAGGGGGAGAGAGAGGAAAGAGGAGAGGAGGGAGGAGGATAGACGGGAAAGAGAGAGAGAGAGAGAGTCATACAGACAGACAAAGAGAGAGAGAGATAACGAGGAGAGAGACAGAGAGAGGGAGACGTAGTAATACATATTGGACAGACAGAGACACAGAGAGATGGAGGAGAGAGACAGAGAGATGGATAGATAGATAGGTAGATAGATAGAAGATAAAGAGAGAGAGAGAGAGAGCAGAGAGATAGATAAATAGATAGATAGAAGACAGAGAGAAGACAGAGATAGATAGATAGATAGATAGACAGACAGAAGACAGACAGATAGAAGAGAGATACAGAGACAAGAGAGAGGATAACAAATACAGACAAAGAGAGATAGAGAAGAGAACAGATAACACACGAACACAACACATATAGATTAATATATATATATAGAGAGAGAGAGAGAGACGAGAGAGACAGAGAGAGTGAGTGAGAGAGAGAGAGACAGAGACAGACAGACAGACAGACAGACAGAGACAGAGAGAGACAAAGAGAACACGAACACGACATGAAATTTATTGTATAAGGCCAATAGCCCCTTACAATAGGGGTCTACAGCAGTGTTACAAACGCACAGATATTTGGTAACTACAATACAGCAAAATACTAAACACGTATACGGGCAAACGTCCACTGAAGCCAATATAGTTTAAAGAATGGAATCATGCTCTGTCCATAATGAGTAAACACACGTAAGGGTACATAACACACTCGTACCACATTGAGTTTTCACGTTCATTCTCACACATGCATTCATTCTTCTTTTTTTTTTCCACCTGCATTATGAAACAACACCTGTTTAGCAGTTAATCACAGTACCTTACCCGTTTATGTAACATGAAGTGATGAATTTACAGTAATTAAAAATGGACATCGCCTTTTCACGAGTAAACAGTTTAGCTATCTGTAATGTAAACGGTTATAATATAACTGATATTAAGAAACTTTGTTTCTCAGGTCAGAATACTAGGGACAGAGACATATGACGTGGATCTCGTGTTCTGGTTCAGATAAACAAAATGGGCATCTTTTCTCATGAGTTGCAGAATACTTAAATCTATGTCAGTTTATTTCTGAGACCCCAATTCGAAATCGTGAGAGGGCTATTCTGTGATTTGAGTGATTTGATCCTACTGTTTGATTCAAAAAGGACACCAGGCAGACCCAGGGAGAAAATATTAGTTTTGCACAGAGTGG
>CM060315.1:20079236-20179236 GCA_030674185.1 Monoplex corrugatus | reverse complement strand
CCTTGAGTGGTGGTCTAATTGCTAGTCTTTAGATGGATAATAAATTTAAGTGCCGTATACAGTATACATCTAGCGCACGTTGAAGATCATACGGTAATAACAGACTTGCATCTGTTAAAATTCTGTAGAAAAATATGGTTAATGAATAAACAAAAAATAGATTGTGGAAATGTGACAACGCACTTAGGCGATTTCCTTTCCCCGGAAGGAGCGGTCCGTTTGTCACACGGGAAACCTTGAAATTCGTTGTGAAAAACAAAACACCACAATCCAGCCCAGTTCGGAGTTCAGTCCATCAGGTATATCAGTATCTGAAACGGTGCGCCTTTCTATTCCTAAGCACAACGAACACATGATCAGAATATGGTGAACCATGATTATTACCGTTTTTATCCAGAACGATGCGTTTCCAGGCACAACAAGCACAAGGCAAATATTGTGAACCATGATTATTACCGTTGTCATCCAGAACTGTGCGCTTTTTCAATTCCAGGCACAAGCACAAGACCAAAATATTGTGAACCATATTTTTGTATTTTTATCCGGAACAATGCGCCTTTTAAATCCCACACAACAAATATATGACCAGAATATTGTGAATCATGATTATTGTTATACATTCTAATAAAATTTCCTGTGTCCACAGAAATATGACACTGTGATCCTCCTTCACTGTGCCTTCAGTGGACAAAAAGCCCCGCACATCCAGGACCCGTGTCAACACCCCAAGATACCACAAGGCGTCATTTACACCTTTCCCCGCCGTCTGGTCCATCTCGTCCGATCTTCATGATGACCCGGTAAGTAACTAGACCAAAACTGAAAACTGGGGGTGGGTGGGATGGGATGGATAGAGGAAGGGGGAGGAGTTGCGAGAGGGGTAGTGAGATGGTGGGGATCTTAACTTTTCTATGGACCAGCATTGTGATGGCTGTGCCAATCTATTCTCCATCTGATGACGGACTAACTCACAGCCCAATACATCATTGGCATCTAGAACACTGAAGATCCGCCCCTCCTCTGTTCTGAGTTGGCCTGTGTATGTCCTTCAGGGCCTTGAAATCTCCTTGTTCTGTTCGTGCCATGATATCCTTGGTCTTCCTCTTTCGCGTTTTCCTTCGCGCAAAAAAGTGGCAGAATGGATAAGACGTTCGCATGTCAGTAACTAAATTCGCGGCTCCACGGTTCGTTTACTGTAAGAGGCGTCTTTTCTCCTTAGTTTGACCGGAAAATCGAACTGCACGTCTAGTCCTTCAGAAGGGGACGAAAAACGAATGGAACTCGTGTACCCTCTGGCCTGCGCACCCTAAAGAATCCATGGCAGTTGAAAGTCGTGAAGAACAGGACATTCGCCTGGCTGACCTGGCAAAAAACTATCGGTATTGGAGATAAAGGTTCACTTCTCAATTCCCTTCCCTTGAGACCCAGTTGGTATTATTGCCTTTCTGGGGTCTTGGTGGGAAAAAGTGACAGAAAAGACATCTTGGGTCAAGGGTCATTTATCGAACAGGCTTGGGTGTACTCAAACTTGGCATCATGTGTGAGTGTGTGTGTGTGTACATGCATGCGTGCGTGCGTGTGTGTGAGCGCGTGCGTGTGTGTAACGTGTGTGTGAGTGCGTTCGCGTGCTTGCGCGCGTGTGTGTGTGTGTGTGTGTGCGTGAGACAGAAGACGACGGCTTGGGTCAGGGGTCACACGCCCTACTCCTGTCCTGTTCCCCCACCCACCCACGCACTGCGCGATCCTGTCGTGGTGGACGTCTCCACCGACTTTGGCACAATCTGCCCCTGCACTCGACCTTGCTGCTGCAAACTTCGTCTCCTCCTCTGCCGTCTTCGCCTTCGCCTTCTGTCCCGCCGGTGCCGCCTTCGCCTTTTGTCCCGCCGGTGCCGCTTTCGTCTTCTGTCCCGCCGGCGCTGCCCTCGTCTTCTGTCCCGCTGGTGCTGCCTTTGTCTTCTGTCCCGCTGGTGCCTCCTTCGTCTTCTGTCCCGTCGTTGCTGCCTTCGTCTTCTGCCCCGCTGGTGTCGCCTTCGTCTTCTGTCCCGTCGGTGCTGCCTTCGTCTCCACCTCGGCCGCCGCATTGTGATAAACTGAAACTATGCCTTTTTAACGCTCAGTCAACATGCACTGATGGCAAAGCTGATGTCATTGCTGACTTTATCGCAGATGAGCATGTTGACATTGCTTTTATCACCGAAACATGGTTTAACCTCCTTGGTCATGAACCTATACATGTGAATCTCACTCCGAGTGGTTACAGGCTTGCTTCTTTTCATCGCTCAGCCCGAGGTGGTGGTATCGCCATCCTCTACAACGACTCACTCCATTCCCGCCTATCTTTCTCACAGTCTCTGCCTTTCTCCCATCCTTCTTTCGAGCACGTTGAAGTATCCTTCCAATCCACCCCTCACCCCATCACCTTCTCCTGTGTCTATCAACCTCCACCTAGCTCTGCCAACAAGCTCACCACATCAATGTTTCTCTCTGACTTTGATCAACTTCTTGATTACTACTGTCTCTTACCTGGAAATCTCATCTTTCTAGGTGACATCAATGTCCACTATGACAACACTCACCGTTATGACACAAGACATATCATCAACTCTCTGTCCAATCACAATATGACTCAACACATTTCTGAACCAACCCATCAAAAAGGTCACATTCTTGACTGGATCATTTCTCGTGATCACCACAATTCAGCTACTGATAACTGCTTAGTTCTTTCTACCCGTCTAACTTCAGCCCTTCCATCTGACCACTCTGCAATTCTCTGTTCTCTTGACATTCCTCCTCCTTCCCGTACCATGCGCACAGTGACTCGACGCAATCTCAAATCTATCGACCTCTCCTCATTTTCATCTGATGCCTTCCGTCTCCTTTCTGAAAAGTCACATAACCTTGCCGATGAATTCTACACTACTCTCCACCATCTTCTGGACACTCATGCTCCAGCCACAACCCGTCTTTTACCTGACCGTCCCCCTACCCCCTGGCTCACTCATGAGATTGCCTGTGCAAGACGTGCCCGCCGCAGAGCAGAGCGCCGCTGGCGCAAATCCAAACTCACTGTACATAGGCAACTTTTCCAAGCCTCTAAAACAAAAGTATCCACCCTCATTGCATCTGCAAAAACAAACTATTTCCAAACCAAAATCCTGAATGCCTATTCTTCAAAAGAACTCTTTACAACCATGAATCATCTCCTTGGCACACGAAAAGATTTACCTCTCCCAACAAAACACACAAATGAAGAACTCCCATCTGTATTCTCCAAGTATTTCACCACCAAAATACAAACTCTTCGTGACAGGCTCGACAGGACACCCTGTCAACCATGCCGACCTGACCCTTCCTTCTCTGGCACACCTCTTACTACTCTTACCCCAGTCTCACAAGAAGAAATTCTCAACACAATCAGATCCATGCCGTTCAAAACCTGCGAACTGGATCCTCTTCCAGGTTCTCTCTACTCTTGACTGTCTCCGTACGCTCCTCCCATTCATCACTGACATCATCAATACTTCTCTCCAAACTGGAACTGTCCCAGATTCTTTCAAGTCTGCTATTGTTCACCCTCTCCTCAAGAAATACAATTTAAACCCAAACGAACTGAAAAATTACCGGCCTATCTCTAATCTCTCTTTCTTGTCAAAACTGTTTGAAAAAGTTGTCCTCAACCAACTGAACTCTCACCTGTCTGCCAACAATCTCCTCAATCCTTTCCAGTCAGCCTACCGCCAGTGCCATAGCACTGAAACTGCCCTGCTACACATTCTCAACAATCTTCTCCTTGCAACTGATACTGGCAAAGTCTCTCTCCTCACACTCCTTGATCTGTCTGCAGCCTTTGATACCATTGATCATGGTATTCTCCTTTCTAGACTTCATCATACTTTTGGCATCTCTGACATTGCTTTCTCCTGGTTCACTTCTTATCTATCAAACAGAAAACAAACTGTTCTCATCAATGGCACTTACTCTCAAGCTGCATACCTGACCTGTGGTGTTCCACAAGGATCTGTCCTTGGCCCTGTTCTTTTCACTCTTTACATCTCCACCATCATCAACTCCCACTCTATAAAACACCACTTCTATGCTGATGACACCCAACTTCAAGACAGTGACTCACCTGACAATATACAGCGCCTCCTGACTCGCACCACTGAGTGTTACTCGGACATCAAAAATTGGATGACATACAACAAACTTCAGCTAAATGATGACAAGACAGAAGCTATCCTCATTGGCACCCGTCAGAAACTTTCTCAGCTGCCTCCTCTTTCTCTCCCATTATGTAATACATCAGTCCCAATTTCTGATTCAGCTAAAAACCTTGGTGTCTGCATTGACTCTACCCTCTCCATGAACAACTTTGTTTCTCAAACTGCCAGATCTTGCTACTATCACCTCCATCGTATAAGCCTGATCAGGAAGTACCTCTCTGTGGAAACAACTGCAAAACTCGTTCTCTCCTTCATAATGTCTCGCATTGACTATTGCAATTCACTCCTGTCCGGTCTTCCTGCCTCCACCACTCACATCCTACAGCGCATTCAAAACAATGCTGCACGCCTTGTACTCAAAAAGAAAAAAGCTGACCACATATCTCCTCTCCTGGCACAACTTCACTGGCTCCCTGTATCAAAGCGCATACAGTACAAACTAGACACCATGTGCTACAAAAGCCTCAATAACGCAGCCCCCGATTACCTGTCAAGCCTACTTGAGATCTATGTTCCCTCACGTACCCTCCGCTCTGCCTCCGATCCTCTGACTTTCGCTTTCCACGCACTAAGCTCAATACCTATGGTCCACGAGCCTTCTCTGTTTCTGGTCCACTCTCCTGGTACAAACTTCCTCTCTCAGTCCGTCAGCAACCTACTTTTGTCTCCTTCAAGTCCGCTCTCAAAATTCACCTTTTCTCCTCTGCATAAAATCCTGACCTCACTCAATCCCCTCTGCAGCCTGTCTCCACTCGGAGGGGAATCACATTGCAATATATAATTGTATATAATATGCTCTCTATAATTTTCCATTGTTTTTATTCTTTCTCCCCATTTATAGCCGTGTGTGTGTGTGTGTGTGTGTGTGTGTGTGTGTGTGTGTGTGTGTGTGTGTGTGTGTGTGTGTGTGTGTGTGTGGGTGCGTGTGTGTGCGTGCGTGCGTGCAAGCGTGCGTGTATGTGCGTGCGTGTGTGTGTGTTTCAGCGCTTAGATTTGATTTTATCAAGATTTTGCGCTATATAAATATTGTAATTATTAATTATTATTATTATTATTACCCCAGTTTGCGTGTGTTTGTGTCCTGGAGGTTGTTGGTGATTGCTTTGGTGAATGATGGGAGTGCGTGCCTTGATTTGAATTTTGAATCAAGATTTGGCGCCTTACTGTTATTTTTGTCATTATGTCCAGCGAAGGGCAGTCTGGATAATGTGATTCTGGTCTCTTCGAGTAGTTACTGCTTGGAGATGGTGTTAGGCCAGATGATTCCTCTGTTTCTTCAAAACGTTTGTGTGTAGGGTTGACATCTTGATAAGGTCGCTCTTGTCATCCTCCATCATTCTGAGCCTTAAAATGGGGTGAAAAGGACACGGCTCTGGTACAGTTCCACTGTGTATTTGTATTGTATTTGGGGGAACTGGTGAGATGAATGTTCCCTGACATTCAAACCCTTCAACCTGTCCCATCATGCTGTGCCATCTGCCGTCACTCTGCATGAGGGGATTTCTTGTCTGTCACCAACCACCATGTCATCCAGTCCTCCAGTCATCTCACCAGCCGGCGAATGCACTTTGGAGATGGCCAGCAGAGCTGGACAGGCTAAGAAATATTCAGCATTCTTGACGACACCGGGGAGAGTTCTTCAGAATTATATAGAACCGATGTTGTTGTACAGATGCGAGGCGTGGACAGTCAACACAAAGTCAAACAAGATTGAGGCAGGTTATGAACAACAAAACACAACAATCCAGCCCAGTTCGGAGTTCAGTCTTTCTTGTTGTGAAATGTTAGGTATACAGCGCAAAATGGTACGTCCTTCAAATGGAGTTCATTTTCAAACATAAACAGAAATAGTCCATAATTTGCGTGCAGTGACCTGAAATGCTGCTTAAGTTTCCAGAACACTGTATCTGCCATTTCCTTTTGAATCTGTTCCAGATTCGTGCAACTGTGCAACCGTTCAGATACTAATAGGCTTGTTTGTACGTTAAGAGCGTATGATTTATTGATTGTCTGTTTTGATTTTTTTCCGGTGTGTGCATGTGTTTTTGTTTTCCTATGAAAGCGAGTTTTCTACACGATTTTGCCAGAGGCAGTTCTTTTGTTGTGGAATCTTGTACTTCCATCCATCTGTCCGCCCCTGTCTATCGACATATCTAAGCATGCATCCACTGTCTACCTTATATGTCTGTATCCATTTACGTTAAATCATTTGGACTTTTTTTCTATTTGTCTATTTACGTATTTTGTATAAGTCTTTGCACATACAATTTTGGTTTCACATTGTTGCAGCTTGCCCGTAATGACCTCACACCACGCCAGAATAGTAGCGTACGCTCTGCATCGTAAAAAGCAGCAGCAGGGAAGATCAAAACCAAGTAAGTCTTCCATTACATACGTTATGGAAACCAGAAAAAAAAACCATAAAGGAGAAACCAAACAAAACAAGAAAAATAGATAAAACAAAATACGCAAAAAATATGTAAAGAGAAGGAACACAAAGATGAAGAAGAGGAAATGAAAAAGACAAAAGGGAACACGAACAAGAAAGGCAAGAACAAGGACAACAAGAAGGCAAGGACAACAAGAAAGGCAAGAACAAGGACAACAAGAAAGGCAAGAACAAGGACAACAAGAAAGGCAAGAACAAGGACAACAAGAAAGACAAGAACAAGGACAACAAGAAAGGCAAGAACAAGGACAACAAGAAAGACAAGAACAAGGACAACAAAGAAAGGGAAGAACAAGGACAACAAGAAAGGCAAGAACAAGGACAACAAGAAAGGCAAGAACAAGGACAACAAGAAAGGCAAGAACAAGGACAACAAGAAAGACAAGAACAAGGACAACAAGAAAGGCAAGAACAAGGACAACAAGAAAGGACAAGAACAAGGATAACAAGAAAGACAAGAACAAGGACAACAAGAAAGGCAAGAACAAGGACAACAAGAAAAACAGAAGAAGAAGAGAGGGAATAATAAAAACAAAAACACAACAACAACAACAACAGATACGGCATAAAACTGCGCAAGAAGATAAGGAACAATCACAAAGCTTGTACTATAAAACAAAACAACACAAACCAAAATTAAAACAAAAACACGCAAACAGAGAAACACACAAAACAAGAAGAAAAGTCGACCAATACGCAATATAAAGAAAATCCTTGATTGTTATCATTACGCAGTTGAAAACAACAGCCAGAACAGGAACAACATAGAGAAACAGAAATGGAAACAAAAACAGTGGCAACATGCAAACCAAGAGAACAGCAAGAGCAGAAACGATGAGAAGCAGAACAACAAACAGAAAAAGGACATCAATGATAACAACAGCGACAAAAACACCACCAGCAAAACGCCAAGAACAGCATGAAGAAGAAAAGTAAAAGGGAAAAATCAAGAATAAGAAGTACATCAAGAACAATTATACCAACAAGAGGAGGATCAAAGAAGCTAGAAAAGGAAACAAAAACAAACAAAAGCAAAATAAAGCATTGAGGCCTAAGGCAGAACGAGCATAAACTAGGCGACAAAATTAAACGCGAAAACGAACAGAAAGACAAGTATACCACGATTAATAAAACTACTAACAAAATAGAATAAGAACACAAAAGAAAGAGGAATGTATGATCAAGAAAACAAGGAGGAAAACAAACAAAACAGGAGAACTAAGACATGGCAACAACTGAAACAAGAAACCTAAGAACACGATAACAAACAAAATCACGAAACAAAAGGAAGGGAACAAAGAAACAAAGAAAAGGAACAGGAGAAGAAACATTTGGCGGAAATTCAAAAGAAAGCCAAGAACAGAAAAGAAACAAAGAAATAAGTAAATGGAACAAGAAGACAGGGGGAAAAGAGCATGGGATAAGACAAACGAAAGAACTGGAATACAGATGAAGACAAAAGGCAAGAAGGGCATGTAAAACAAATCTGACCTCACAATCGAAGATAACCGAAACATACACGTAAACACAGAGCAAAACCAAAGTACACAAAAAGCAAATCTCTTTCCACCACCACTATCAAAAAATATAATGTCAAGAAAAAGAGGATAAAAACAAAGATCAAGAAGAAAGAACAAGGGTAGAAGAGCAAAATCTGACAACATGGAGTACATTATCATCATAACATTAACAAATGCCAGTGTCGCAACACCACAACACCAACAGGAACAGGAAGAAGAAAATAATACAAGACAAATATAAACGAAAACGGGAAAACAACAAGAGCAACAAGAACAAAAACGAAGCCTTACAGCAGCAAGACCGCCAACATGAACAAGAAAAGAAAACTTTAAAAAAGTCTAACAAAAATAAGAACGACGACGACGAGAACAACGAGAACAACAACGAGAATAACAGCGAGAACATCAATATCGACGACGACGAGAACAACAACGAGAAATATAACAACGAGAAATACAACAATAACAACGAGAGTAACAACTACGAGAGCAACAACAATAACGAGAACAACGAAAACGATAACAACAAAGACAACAACGACAACAACAACAAAGACAACAACGAGAACAACGAGAAAACAACGAGAACGACAACAACTAGTAGAACAACAACGTCGACAACGAGAAAAACGAGATGAACATCGACAATGAAAAGAACTACGACGACAACGAGAAGAAAAACGACGACGACGACGAGAAGAAAAACAGCGACGGCAACGAGAACAACGAGAAGAACAACAACGACAACAACGAGAACAACAATGACGACAACGAGAGCAACAACGACGACAATGAGAACTACTCCGACGACAACGAGGAGAAAAACGACAACGAGAAGAAAAAACGACGACAACGAGAAGAAAAACGACGACAACGAGAACAACGGCGACAATGAGAAGAATGATACGACGACGAAGAGAAATACGACGACAACGAGAAGAACGAGGACGACAACGACAACGAGAACAACAAGAAGAACGATAACAACTACAACAACGAGAACAACAACGAGAACAGCAACAACGAGAACAACAAAAACAACGAAAAACAACGAGAACAACAACGAGAACAAAGAGAACACCAGCAACGTAAACACCAACAACGAAAACAATAACCAGAACAATAACCAGAACAGCAACAACAACAACAACGGGAAAACAACAACCAGAACAAAGAACGAGAACAACAACGAGGACAACAAGAATGAGAAGAACGACGACGACAGCGAGAAGAAAAACAAGGACGACAACGAGAAGAACAACGACGACAACAAGAACAACAACAAGGACGACAACGAGAACAACAACGGGAAGGACGACAACGAGAAGAACAACAACGAGAACAACGATAACAACAGCAAGAACGAGAACAACAATGAGAACAACAAACAACAAAAACAACGAGAACAACAACGATAACAACAAGAACAAACAAACGAGAACACCAACAATGAGAACACCAGCAACGAGAACAACAATAAGCAGAACAACAACAACGAGAAAACAACCAGAACAACGAGGACAACAACGAGAACGAGAAAATCGGGAACAACGAGAAAACGACGAGAACAGCACGAGAACGAGAACAAGGACGCGAAGAACAACGATGACAATGAGAACAACGAGAAGAACGAGAAGGACACAACGAGAACAACAAGGACGACAACGAGAACAAGGACGACAACGAGGACAACAACGACGACAACGAGAAGCAAAAACGACGACAACGAGAAGAAACTATAACGACGACAACGAGAAGAACATAACAACGAGAACAATAACGACAACGAGAACATTAACGCGACAACGAGAAGAACAATAACGACAACGAGAACATTAACGACGACAACGAGAAGACATAACGACGACAACGAGAGAACATTACGACGACAAGGGAACAATAACGAAAACGAGAACAATAACGACAACGAGAAGAACATAACGAGAACATTAACGACGACAACGAGAAGAACATTAACGACGACAACGAGAAGAACATTAACGACAACGAGAAGAACAATAACGACAACGAGAAGAACATTAACGACAACGAGAAGAACAACCAGAGAACGAGAGACCAACGACGACGACGACGACAAGAACAAGAACAACAACGAGAACAACAACGACGACGACGAAAACAACAAAAACAACGAGAACAACACAACGAGAACAACAAACACAACAAGAGCAACAACAAAAACAGTGAAACAACAAGGAGAAAAACAACGAGAAAACAACGAGAACAATAACAACGAGAACAATAGCAATGAGAACAACATTGAGAACAACTAGAACAACAAAAACGAGAACAAGAAAACGAGAACAAAAGCAACGAGACAAAAAACAAAAACAAAAATGAGAACAAGAAAACGAGAACAACTATAAGAACAACAACGAGAACAGCAACAACGAAAACAAAAACGACGAGAACACAACTACGAGAATAACATCAACGAGAATAAGGACAACGAGAAGAACAAGGACGGCAACGAGAAGAACGACATCAACGAGAACAACGATGACGAGAAACACAACGAGAACAACAGCGACGACAACGAGAAGAACAACAGCGAGAAGAAAACAAAGAACAAGAGAACAAGAACAAAGAACAACGAGAACAACAACGAGGACAACAGCGAGCACAACAGCAACGAGACAACGAGGACAACAACAACGAGGACAACAACACGAGGACAACAACAACGAGAACAACTACAACAAGAACGACAACAATGAGACCACCAAGAACGACGAGAACAAGAACGACGATACAACGACGAGAACGACGAAACAAAAACGAGAAGAACAAGGACAAAACGAGAAGAACAAGGACGACAACGAGAAGAACAACAACAAAGAGAACAGCAAGGACAACGAGAACAAGGACCACAACGAGAACAACAAGGACTACGACGATAAGAACAAAGACAACGAGGACAACAAAGACAACGAGAACAATAATGAGAAGAACGACAACGAGAACGACAACGAGAAGAACACGATGACAACGAGAATAACGACGAAAAACACGATGACAACTACGACAGCGAGTAGAACAACAACAACGATAACGAGAAGAACGACTACAACGAGAAGAACAACGACGACAACTACAACGAGAAGAACAATAACGACGACAACGAGAACAACAACTACGACAACGAGAAAAACAACTACGACAACAAGAACAACAACGTGAAGAACAAGAACAACAACGATGACAACGAGAACAACGACAAGAACGACGACAACAAGAACAACAATGACGACAAGAAAAACGACGACTACAAGAACAGCGACGACAACGAGAACGACAGCAACGAAAATACCGACAATGAGAAGAACAACGAGAAGAACAATAACGAAAACAATGAGGACAACGACAACGAGAACAACAAGAACAACGACAACGAGAAAAAACGACGACAAAGAGAACAACAAGAACAACAACGAGAAGAACAACGAAGACGAGAAGAACTAAAACAACTACAACAACGAGAACAAACGAAGACAACTACAACGAGAAGAACAACAATGCTGAGAACAACGACAACGAGAAGAACAACGAGAACAACAACGACCACAACGAGAACAACGACGACAACGAGAACAACAACCAGAGAGCGATGATAACGAGAAGAACAACGACGACAACCAGAAGAACGACGACGAGAAGAGCAACGATGACGACGACGAATAGAACGACAACGACGAGAACAACAACGACGAGAACAACGACGAGGACAACAACGACGAGAACAACGACGAGAACAACGACGAGAACAATGAGAACAAGGACGACAACCAGAAGAACAACAAGGACGACAACGAGAAGTACAACAACAAAGAGACAACAAGGACGACAAAGAGAAACAAGGATGACAACGAGAAGAACAACAAGGACGACAACGAAAAACACAATGACGACAACGAGAAGAACAACGATGACAACGACAAAAACAATGATGACAACGACAAAAACAACGAGAACAACGATGACAACTATGACAACGAGAAGAAAAACAATGCGAACAACGACAACAAGAAGAATAACGACAACGAGAAGAACGACTACAAAGAGAACAACACAACGAGAACAACGACGACGAAAAGACAACGACGACAACGAAGAACAGAAAGACAACGAAAACTAGAAGAGACAACAGAGGACAACAGGAGCACAACAGCAAGAGAACAACAGCAACGAGAACAACAAGAACGAACAACAACGAGAGAACAACGAGAAACAAACAGAACGATAGAACAACGAGAACACGACAACGAGAGTACAACAACAAGACAGAATAACAAGGATGACAACGACGAATCAAGAGATGACAACGAGAAGAGCAATAAGACGACGACGAAAGAACACGAGAAGAACAACGATGACACGAGAAAAACAACGAGACAAGCAAAAACAAGATGACAACTACGACGACAACTACGACAACGAGAAGAAAACACAACAACGAACAAAGAACGACACCGAAACAACTACAACGAGAAGAACGACAACGATGACAACGAGAAAACAACAAGACAAGAACGACAACAACGAAACAGAACAACGAGACAAACACGAGAGAAACAGCAAGAACAACGAGAAGAACGAAAAACAGAACAAACACAACGAGAACAACAACGACGACAACGAGAACAACGACGAGAACAACAAGCGAGAACACAACGAGAAAGAAACAGAACAAGAACAACGAAAACAGAAAGACACGAGAACAACGAGAACAACAACGAGACAACAGACGAGAACAACAAACGAGAACAACAAGAAACGATAACAACACGAGGACAACAACAACGAGAACAAAACGAGAACAAGAAGAACGACGAAACAAGAACAACAAGAGACAACAAGAACGCGAGAACAACAACACGAGAACAACGACGAGAACAAAAACACGAGAAGAACGAGAACAAACAATAACGAGAAGAACAAGACGACAACGAGAAGACAACGACCAACGAGAAGAACACGAGCAACGAGAAAAACAACAACGAGAAAACAACAAAGACAACGAGAACAACAAGATGACAACGAAAGAACGACAACGAGAACAACAACGGAAAGAACAACGAGACAACGAGAAGACAACGACTGAAACGAGACAGAAAAAACAACGACGAGAAACAACGATGAGACGACAGACGACAACAACGACGACAACGAAAGAACAAGAAGAACACGAGAACTAGAACAACGAAAACAGGAGAACAAACAAGAGACAACAGCAACGAGAACAAGAACGAGAACAACAACGAGAACGACGAGAACAACAACGAGAACAACGACGAGAAAAACAAACAAAAACACAAACAACAACGAGAGAACAACGACGAGACAACGACGAGATCAACGACGAGAGCAATAACGACGAGAGAACGAGAACAACAACGAGAACAACAAGAAGACAATGAGAAGAACAAGGATGACAACAAGAAGTACAACAACAAAGAGAAGAACAACAAGGACAACAACGAGAACAAGAACGACAACGAAAAGAACGACAACGAAAGACGACAACGAGAAAACAACAATGACAAACAACAATGATAACAAGAACAACGATGACAACTACAACGAGAGAAATAATGCTAAGACAACGAGAAGAACGACTAAACGAGAACAACTACAACGAGAAACAACGACGACAACGATGACGACGACGAGAACAACAATGACGACGAGAACAACAACGATGACAACGAAAAGAACAAGACAACAACGAGAAATAGAAGAACGAGAACACGAGACAACAGCGAGCACAACAGCAAGGAGAAACAGCAACGAGAACAACAAAAACGATAACAAACGAGGACAACAACAACGGAACAACAACGAGAACAACAAGAACGACGAGAACAACGAAAACAACGAGAACAACAAGAACGTCGAGAACAACAACGACGAGAACAACGACGAGAACAAAAACCACGAGAAGAACGAGAACAACAATAACAGAAACAAGGACGACAACGAGAAGAAAACGACGACAACGAGAAGAACAACGAGACAACGAGAAGTACAACAACAAGAGAAGAACAACAAAGACAACGAGAACAACAAGGATGACACGAGAAGAACGACAACGAGAACAACAACGGAAAGAACAACGACGACAACGAAAGAACAACGACGACAACGAGAAGAACAACACGACGAGAACAACAACGATGACGACGACAGAAGAACAACACGACGACAACGAAAAGAACAAGAAAGACAACAACGAGAACTAGAACAACGAAACAGCGACGAAAACGAGCACAACAGCAACGAGAACAAGAACGAGAACAAAACGAGAACGACGAGAACAACAACAACGAGAACAACGACGAGAACAACTACAACAAAACAAAAACCAACGAGAACACGAGAACAACAACAACGAGAACAACGACGAGAAACAACAACGACGAGAACAATAACGACCGAGAACAAAACGAGAACAACGACGAGAAGAACGAGAAGAAAAACAATAACGAGAACAAGGGACGACAACGAGAACAACAAAGACGAAACGAGAAGTACAACAACAAAGAGAAGACAAAGGACCACAACGAGAAAAACGAGGACAACGAGAAAAACAAGGACGACAACGAAAAGAACGACGACAACGAAAAGAACGTCAAAAACAATGACGACAAAGAACAACAATGATAACGACATGAACAACAACGATGACAACTACGACAACGAGAAGAACTATGCTAAGAACGACAACGAGAAGAACAACGAGAAGAACGACTACAACGAGAACAGCAACGAGAAGAAAACGATGACGACAACGAGAAGAACACCGATGACGACGACGAGAACTAAAGAACGAGGACAACAGCGAGCACAACAGCAAGGAGAACAACAAGAACGATAACAACTACAACGAGAACAACAACAACGAGGACAAGAACAACAACGAGAACGACGAGAACAACAAGAACGACGAGAACAAGAACGACGAGAACAACTACTACGAAAACAACCAGAACAACAACGAGAACAACAACGAGAACAACAAGAACGTCGAGATCAACAACGACGAGCACAACGACGAGCACACGACGAGAACAACGACGAGAACAACAGCGAGAACAACGAGGACAACAACGATAACAACGTCGAGAACAAAAACGACGAGAAGAACGAGAACAACAATAACGAGAACAACAAGGACGACAACGAGAAGAACAACAAGGACGACAACGAGAACAAAAACGGACGACAACGAGAAGTACAACAACAAAGAGAACAACGATGACAAACGAGAACAACAACAACGAAAAGAACGACGACAACGAGAAGAACAACGATGACCACGAGAAAAACAACGATGACAACCACAAGAACAACGACGACGACAACGAGAAGAGCAACAACGATGACAAACTACGACAACAAGAACAACAACAATGCGAAGAACAACAACGAGAACAACGATGACGAGAACAACGACGACAACTACTACAACGAGAAGAACAACGACAACTACAACAAGAAGAACAACTACAACTAGAAGAACAACTACGACGAGAACAACAGCTACAACTACGACAACGAGAAGAAGAATTTCGACAACGAGAAGAACAACGACCACAACGAGAAGAACAACGACGACAATGAGAACAACGAGAAGAACAACGACGACAACTACAACGAGAAGAACAACGACGACAACTACGACAACAAGAACTACGACAACGAGAACAACTACAATTACGAGAACGAGAAGAACAACTACGACAACGAGAAGAACAACTACGACAACGAGAAGAACAACTACGACAACGAGAAGAACTACGACAGCGAGAAGAACAACGACCACAAAGAGAAGAACAACGATGACAGTGAGAACAACGAGAACAACGACAAACAACGAGAACAACAACGACAAACAACAGAAGAACAACGACGACAACGAGAAGAACAACGACAACAACGAGAACGACAACGAGAACAACGACGACAACGATAAGAACGAGTACAACGAGAAAACAATGAAGACAACGAAAGAACAACAAAGAGACAACAACGAGAAATAGAACAACGACAACGAGAAAACGACAACGAGAACAACATCGACGACAACGAGAAGAACGACAACGAGAAGAACAACGACAACGAGAAGAACGACGACAACGAGAAGAACAACGAAGACGACGAGAACAACAAAAGCGACGAACAACGACGACAACGAGAACAACGAGAAGACAACCACGACAAAGAGAGCAACGACGACAACGAGAAGAACGACGACAACGAAAACAACGAGATCAACGAGAAGAACAACGAGAACAACAACGAGAAGAACGACAACGAGAACAACAATGACGTCAATGACAAGAACGACGAGAACAACAACGACGACAATGAGAAGACAACGACAACGAGAACAACAACGAGAACAACGACGACAACGAGAAGAACGACAACGAGAAGAACAACAATGACGACAACGAAAACAATGACAACGAGAACGACAACGAGAACACAACGGGAAGAACAACGACGACAACGATAAGAACGACAACAAAGAGAACAACAATGACGACGACGAGAACATCAACAAGGACGACGAGAAGAACAAAACGACGAGAAAACAACAAGAGAACATCAAGGACAACGAGAAGAACAACGAGAACAACAAAAATGACAATGATGACGAAGAGAAGAACAACATCGACGACGACGACGAGAAGAACAAAAGCGACGACGACGAAAAGAACAATGATGACGACGAGAAAAGCAACAACGACGACGACGAGAAGAGCAACAACGACGACGACGAGAACAACGATGACGACGAGAACAATGACAACGACGAGAACAAAGAGAACAACGATGAGAACAACGACGAGAACGACGAGAACGACGAGAACAAGAACGAGAACAAGAGCGAGAAGAACAAGAACGAGAACAACAACGAGAACGAGAACAACGAGAAAACAACGTAAACAATGACAACAACGAGAAGAACAACGAGAATCAACGACAATGACAACGAGAAGAACGACAACGACAAGAACGACAACGAGAAGAACAACGACAACGAGAAAACAATGACGACATCCAGAAGAACGACAACGAGAAGAACAACGACGACAACAAGAACGACAACCAAAAGAACAACGACGACAACGAGAAGAACACGACGACGGACAACGAGAATAACGATAACGACAACAAGAAGAACGAGGACAACGAGAAGAGCGAGAACGAGACACTGAGGACAACGAGAAGAACGGCAAAGAGCAGAACAATGAGAACAACGAGAAGAACGACAACGAGAACGACAATGAGGACAACGAGAACGACAATGAGGACAATGACAACGAGAATGACAACGAAGACAACGAGAAACCAACGAGACGAGAAACCAATGAGACGAAAAACCGAGAAAACCAACGAGACGAATATCAGTGAAAACTAAATCGACCAGTAACAGCCCTTTCCCCTCCCAAAATAAATGAATTTGAATATAATACAGTAAAGCAGAGGAACAAAAAGACAGATCGGAAATTAACTACAAAAAAAAAAGGAAAAATCAATAGAAATGATGAAAGAACTACCACTAGCACAAACATAGAAGACTAGCAAGGTCATCGGACAACAGAAGGCACATTGTTGTGGTCTCAGGTTTTGCTGTTGTTATTTTGTTTTGTTTTTCGCTCCCGTATCGTGTGACACATGACACAAGAGTGCTCCGACGGGTTTGGTCGGTAGAGAGTCCCAGGTCATCACTCCAGCGTCTATCCTTCAGTTGCAGGTCTTTGTCGACCGTCTGGCACCAGTTCATTGTTGGTCTTCCCCTCCTTCGCTGTTCTCTGGGTTCTAGTTCAGGACTTCGTTGGCTTGTCTGGAAGATGGCATTATAGAAGCATGGCCCAGCCAACTCAGTCGACGCTTGCAGATGATGATGGTAACTGGGATCTGTTTGCGTCTTGACCTTACTTAATCGTTGTCACTGACTTTCCATTTGATGCCCAAGATCTTGCGTAGATACTCGAGGTCAAATGAATCGAGTTTTTTTTTATATCTTATTCTGGCTTGTTTTCAAGTACCACGTTTCACGATTATACAGTTGACAAAACGTTGGAGTTGCAGAATCGCAATTTTAGTTTGCGGGAAATTTCTTGCTTTTCCAGATCTAGCTTGTTGACATCTGCAGTCGCTTCGCCCAAGTGACAGTTAAGTTCAAAGCCACTCTTTTTGAATTTTGTTTTATTCGTATTTATTCATTCTTTGGTCTTCTTTGTCGGGCAAAGTGTTTTCCCATAGTAGCAGCAAAGGCCGAAAGATTGGGTCTTCGCGTGTGCGTCTCTGGAAACCTAAAAGATGCCTGGCAGTTCATTCCTTTTCTCACAGTGGACAGAGCAACAGGGAAGTTTGTGTTTTTCTCCTAATTTTTGTATCTGGTGTTATTTGTTTGTGATCTTACGCTTCACAAAGGCCAGTTGGTCGAAAATTTGCGCCTGTCTTGTCTTGTATTAAATACGCGTTCTTTTTCTTTTTTCGTATTTTTTCTTGTTCATCTTCAGCGTTGTTTTTTCTATGTATCTAGCAGGGAGGCAGTGGAATCAATACTGTCTGGGACACGGCTGATACCATGCTGGTGGTCCTGCTTTGCCCCTGTATCTTATCTTGGAGGTCTCAGTGTGTGAACACAGTTCTAGTGACCTTTCTGTGTTACTATCAATTGCCTTCAACTAACGCCGTTTTCCTGTCCAGGTATTCTTTTTGTTCAGATCTTGTGAGTAACAGAGGGAGGGAACTCCGGATGGGGGAAGAACAGAGGGAGGCAACTCCGGATCGGTGAGGGGGGGGGGGAGAGAACAGTAAGGGAACTCCAAATGGGGGGCGAGAACAGAGGGGGGAACTCGGGATGGGGGGTGAGGGTGGGTGCGGGAAACAGAGGGAGGTAACTTAGGGTGTGGGAACAGGGAGGGAACTCATGGGGATGGAAGAGGGAGGGAACTCTGGATAGCTGGGGTAAATGGAGGGAGGGAACTCTGGGGAGGGGGAGGAAGGGAACTCCAGGTTTGGGAGGAAATGGAGCGAGGGAACTCCATGGGGTGGGGACAGAGCGAGGGAACTCCAGAGGGAAAGGAATAGAGCGAGGGAACTCCAGAGGGAAAGGAACAGAGCGATGGAACTCCAGAGGGAAAGGAATAGAGCGAGGGAACTCCAGAGGGAAAGGAACAGAGCGATGGAATTCCAGAGGGAAAGGAATAGAGCGAGGGAACTCCAGAGGGAAAGGAACAGAGCAATGGAACTCCAGAGGGAAAGGAATAGAGCGAGGAACTCCAGAGGGAAAGGAACAGAGCAATGGAACTCCAGAGGAAAGGAATAGAGCGATGGAACTCCAGGGGGGGAACAGAGCAATGGAACTCCAGAGGGAAAGGAATAGAGCGAGGGAACTCCAGAGGGAAAGGAACAGAGCAATGGAACTCCAGAGGGAAAGGAACAGAGCAATGAAACTCTAGGGGGAAAGGAAAGAGCGATGGAACTCCAGAGGGAAAGGAATAGAGCGATGGAACTCCAGGGGGTGGGGAACAGAGCGAGGGAACTCCAGGGGGTGGGGAACAGAGCGAGGGAACTCCAGGGGGTGGGGAACAGAGCGATGGAACTCCAGGGGGTGGGGAACAGAGCGAGGGAACTCCAGGGGGTGGGGAACAGAGCGAGGGAACTCCAGGGGATGGGGAACAGAGCGAGGGAACTCAGGGGGTGGGGAACAGAGCGAGGAACTCCAGGGGGTGGGGAACAGAGCGAGGGAACTCCAGGGGTGGGGAATAGAGCGAGGAACTCCAAGGGGTGGAAACAGAGCGATGGAACTCCAGGGGGTGGGGAATAGAGCGATGGAACTCCAGGGGGTGGGGAAAGAGCGAGAGAACTCCAGGGGGTGTGGAACAGAGCGAGAGAACTCCAAGGGCTGGAGAACAGAGCGAGAGAACTCCAAGGGCTGGAGAACAGAGCGAGAGAACTCCAAGGGCTGGAGAACAGAGCGAGAGAACTCCAAGGGCTGGGGAACAGAGCGAGAGAACCCAGGGGCTGGGGAACAGAGCGAGAGAACTCCAAGGGCTGGGGAACAGAGCGAGGGAACTCCGGGGGCTGGAGAACAGAGCGAGGGAACTCCAGAGGGAAAGGAACAGAGCGAGAGAACTCCAGGGGCTGGAGAACAGAGCGAGAGAACTCCAGGGGATGGTGAACAGAGCGAGGGAACTCGGGGGGGGGGGGGGGTGAGGAACAGAGCGAGAGAACTCAGGGGGGGGGGGGAACAGAGCGAGGGAACTCAGGAGGGGGGGGGAGGCAGAGCGAGGAAACTCTGGATGGTGGGAGAGAGGGAACTGCGGTTTGTGTGGGAAAGTTTCAGGGAACTTTGGATGGGGGCAGAACGCAGGGAGGGAACTCCAGGTAGGAGGGAGAACAGAGGGAGGAAACTCCGTAGGGGGAAGAACAGAGGAACTCTGAATGAGAGGGAGGGAGGGAACTCCGTATGGGAGGGGGGAGAAGAGACGGAAGGAACTCCGGACGGGGAGGGGGGCACAGGGAGTGAACACGGGGGGTGGGGAATTTTTTGACGGGGGGGGGGGGGGGGAGGGGAGGAACTCCAGTGGGTGGAAGAGAACAGAGGGAGGGAACTTGGTAGGAACTCGTGATGAGGGGGGGCGGGAGAAGGACTCTGTGTGTGTGTGTGTGTGTGTGTGTGTGTGTGTGTGTGTGTGTGTGTGTGTGTCTGTGTCTGTGTCTGTGTTTATGTGTGACCGTGTGTGTGTGTGTGCGCACAATCCTCCATGCATTTTACACACACACGCACACACACACACACGCACACGCCACACACACAACACACACACACACACACAACACACACACCACACAGAAAACACAACACGCACACAGTCACACACACAAACACACCACACACACAAGATTCTCACAACACAACACACACCACACACACACACAGACATACACCAAACAACACAAACACACACACCACACCACACCACACACACCAATCACACACCCACACCACACACAAACAAACGACAGATTACAGTAAGTACGTTACGTAAGAAGTGCATCTTCAAGACATTAATCTCTGTCAAATAGCCTGGTAACCTTTAGAAAATTGTGTGTGGTGTGTGTGTGTGTGTGTGTGTGCGTGTGTGTGTGGTGTGTGTGTGTGTGTGTGTGTGTGTGTGCGTGCGTGCGTGTTACAATCCTCCATGCACTTCATGCACACATACACACACACACACACACAGAGTCACACGCAAACACAGACACAAGAATCTCACACGCACACACACACACAAATACATAACACACACACACACACACACACACACACACACACACACACACACACACACACACACACCACACACCACACACCACACACACACACACAAACGCACACACACAAAACACACACCACACCACCACACCACCACCACCACCACACACCCCACACAAACAAACAAAAGACAGATTACAGTGAATGCGTTGCGTAAGAAGTGCATCTTCAAGACATTATTCTCTGTTTGTCAAATAGCCTGGTAAACTTTAGAATTGTGTGACATGTATGTGTTGTGTGTAGGAGTGTTGTGTGACTGTGTGTGAGATCTTGTGTGTGTGGTGTGTGTGTGTGTGTGTGTGTGTGTTTGTGTGTTGTGTGTGTGTGTGTGTGTGTGTGTGTGTGAGTAAAATGCATGGAGGATTGTGCACACACACACGCACACACACACATAGTCACACATAAAACACAGACACAAAATCGCACACAACGCCACACACACACACACACACACACACACACACATACAACACACCAAACAAACACACACACAAACACACACACACACAACACACCACACAAACACACAACAACAACACACACAACACAACACACACACACACACAACACACACACACACACACACACACACACACACACACACACACACACACCAACACAACACAACACAACAACACAAACACCAGACAACCCAACACCACACACAACCACACCACACACCACACCACAACACACCACACACCACACCACACCAGACAGATACACACAAACGCAATTACAGTAAGAAGTCAGCATCTTCAGGACATTAATCTCTGTCAAATAGCCTGGTAACATTTAAAAGAGGTATGTGGTGTGTGTGTGTGTGTGTGTGTCGCGCACGCGCGCGTGTGTGTGTACAATCCTCCATGCACTTCATACACACACACACGCACGCACACACGCACGCGCGCGCGAACACACACACACACACATACACACAGCCACACCAAACACAGACACAAGAATCTCACACGCACACACACACAAACACATAACACACACACACCACACCACCCCACACCACCACCACATCACCACCAACCACACCACACACATACGCACACACACACAAACACACACACCACACCACCACCACCACACACCACACACAAACAAACAAAAGATAGATTACAGTGATGCGTTGCGTAAGAAGTGCATCTTCAAGACATATTCTCTGTCAAATAGCCTGGTACCTTTAGAATGTGTGTGTATGTGTGTGTGTGACTGTGTGTGAGATTCTTGTAGTGTGTGTGTGTGTGTGTGTGTGTGTGTGTGTGTGTGTGTGTTTACTGTGTGTGTGTGTGTGTGTGTGTGTGTGTGTGTGTGTGTGTGTTGTGTGTGTGTGTGTGTGTGAGTAAAATGCATGGAGGATTGTGCACACACACGCACACACACATAGTCACACATAAACACAGACACAAGAATCTAATATCACTTATAGTGAAAAGACGTTAAATCAAAGGACGAACGAACACCAACACACACACACAACACACACACACACACACACACACACACACACACACACACACACACACACACACACACACACACACCACACCACACCACACCACACCACACCACACCACCACCACCACCACCACACCACACACAAACAAACAAAAGACAAATTACAGTGAGGGCGTTGCGTAAGAAGTGCATCTTCAAGACATTATTCTCTGTCAAACAGCCTGGTAACCTTTAGCTGCCAGTGATAATGACACTCACATACGCAGCATTCAGCGTTGCCACAGGAGTTTCGGTCTTTCTGATCATTTGTAACTGGTTGACTTCCTTTTCTCACACTGGACAGAGCAGCAGGGAAGTTTCAGTCTTTTTCTCCCAATTATTGTATCTGGTGTTTGTTTGCTTGTGATCTTACGCTTGACAAAGGCCAGTTGGCCGAACATTTTCGCCTGTCGTGTCTCATCATCATCAGGTGCCCTGCCACATGGCGTTGGCGATCATGGACTTCCATCTGCCTCTATCTCTCGTTGCCCCTAGCATCTCTCCCACCCACCTCGTCCCCAGCCACTCTGCAAGTCCGTCCAGCATTTTCTCCCTGGGTCTACCCGGTGCTCTCTTTCCCTCCAGCTTTCCCGTGGTGACCAGGCGCTCCAAGTCCCCCTTCCTCATAAAATGGCCTATAAATGTTGCCTGTCTTTTCCTAATCTTCCTTATGAGTGATCTACTTGTGTCTGCCTCCATTAAGACTGTCTCGTTTGTTTTCTTTGCTGCCAATGGAACTCTCAATATTCTTCTTAGAAACCACATCTCGGCTGCCTCAATCTTGTTCTGGGTTTGTTGACTGTCCACGCCTCACATCCGTACAACAGTATTGGTTCTATATAACATTCAAGAACTGTCTTCCTGATGTTAATTGATAGGCATTTGTTGGTAAGAATGCCTGTCATCTTCCCGAATGCTGTTTTTGGCTTGGCCGATTCTGCCGGCTATTTCTGATGTGCATCTGCCGTCTGATGAAATGATCGTTCCCAGGTATTTGAATTTATCAACCTGTGTCAAGGTTGTGCCATTTGCTGTTATTTTGCATGAGGGGATTTCATGTTTTTTACTGATCACCATGACTTCAGTCTTCCTGCTGTTTAGTTCCAACCCCTTACCTTTGCTTTCTATTTCTAGTATATTCACAAGGTTTTGTAGGTCCCTTTCACTTTCTGCAATTAGCAAGGTGTCATCTGCGTATCTAGTTATATTAAATTCGCGTTCTTCTTTTTTTTCTTTTTTTTTCTGGTCCCTGTTTGCTTGAGCGCGGGCAGTCACCCTTGATTTGGATTTCGTCCATTCTGTTCACGTTGCTGAGAGCCTGGCCGGCCCTTCAGAGCTATACCATTACGCCACAACCAGTCGCCGTGGTGTAGTGGTTAACGCAAAGGACTACTGACTGGAAGGTTGTGGATTCGAATCCCCCATCAGTCCCTTCAAAAATTATTGTGGGATCTTCTGGCACTAATCGGGCGTGCTATGGGCTCATTGGGAAGACTGGGATCACACAGTCGAGTCTCATCCACTTCACCGAGGCGTCATTGAGGGTGTTGCTCAAATCTTCTGACTAGCTCCGCAGGTGTCTGTATCTCTCGTGCCTGGTTGACACCAGGATATATTATGATAGTAAGCGTAGAGTACAGCCCTGTCACGGAGCCTCAATCCTAGATGGAACTCCATAGCATCATGATTATCATCCTCATCGACATCATCGTCATCGCATTGTAAAAACTGTTCCAGCTTCTGTGGCCATTAAGGTGGCGTAGAAAATGGGACGAAAAATAAAAGTTTTGGCAGTTGGTCAATACGGTGCAGGAGTCAAAGGGTTAAACATGCCAGAAGATTTGGAAAACTTCCTGGTAACTGCTTTTTCAAAATATACGTTTTTTTTTTTGTTTTTTTTTATTTTTATTGCATTTTCAACAATTTGAAATAAAACGCGTATTTTACAATATATTCCATCTAGACCTGCGCCCCGATTTTAATACAGAACCGGCTGAGAAATCTATGCGAACACGTTTTGTTCACACACACACACACACACACACACACACACACACACACACACACACACACACACCACACACACACACACACCCACAACCACACACACACCACACACACACTCACACAACACACACACACACACACCACACCACACACACACACACACTCACACACACACCACCACACACACCACACACACACACACCACACAACACACACACACACCAACACACACAACACACACACACTCACACACACACACACACACACCACACACACACACACACACACACACACACACACACACACACACCACACACACACCACACTCACACAACACACTCACACACACAACACACACTCACACACACACACACACACACTCACACACACACCACACACACCACCACACTACACACCACCCCCACACACACTCCACACACACACACACACAACACACACACACACACCACACACACCACACACACACACACACACACACACACACACACACCACACACACACACACACACACGTGTTGTCTCTCTTTTAAGGAAGAAGGTTTAGAGAAGTTATTAATGCCAGTTTATACTCACAATGGCTTCTACGGTACTTTCGTTTTACGCTGTTGCCTACCGTCATATCATCGACGGAAAACCCGTTCACCGTAAAGTGCCTTAAGTGACCCTGGACAAGCAACGACACGCAAGGTCAATGATTCATCGAGTCTCATTCGTGGAACGAGTGAAAACTAAAACGGGATCATACCGCGTTTATGTCGAACAGGGTAAAATACATTTCAACTTTGACGGTTACTCCGTGAAATGCCGGCGCTTAAAACACACAAGAATATACAGCAACCAATTATATACAGACATCAAGGATGAAAACCACAATCTTGGATAACGACTAAAAGATTGCATTCACAGTTCTGTATGCATAAACATGAGAACCAGTTTGTCACTGTGTCGAACGAAAATTCGATATATAAGGTTTCGTGTCAACTATATAGACTGGGTGCGACTTTGTGCTTGGGATTGGTCGGGAATTGATTAATCAATATACTATATACCCCAAAACTAAACATACCAGTAACTTGAGTATGTCATTCCCCGCCTAATACTGGGCAGAATGTAACACTTTTTTTCTCCCCACTTTGCTCAAATTTCGTTGTAGTCTGCCAGTTTTATTACATAGCCTACTTAAAACCAATTTTTTAGGCAATAATCCAGGAGTAAGATTTTTATATGCTGGCGATTTCACTGAATGTACAGGAGTGTATGTATACTTGTATTTGAGAGGGAGAGAGAGAGAGAGAGAGTGTGTGTGTGTGTGTGTGTGTGTGTATGTGATCAACCTCAAACCACAGCCGTATGATAACTTGGTACAGCTATCTTGTTCTTTATATATACGGAAAAAAACGTGATTGTTGTTTGTATAGAGCTTATATCTCACATCACGCAAGTCCCGAGTCTTCAGTAAGGTAGTTTGATGCTGAACAGCTCATTAGTCAGTATGCACCATGGTGCTTTTCAGTTATTTAAAGTCATGACCGACTGTAGAAAGTGACCTATGTGACACATGCATAACACCATTTCTTACCAACAGTTCTCAAGAACAGATGGGAGGATTGTTTAACCCTATGACTCCCGCATCCTATCCACTAATCGCAAAAACTTAACCCTTTGACTCCTCAGGAAACTGGTGGATAGGGTGAGGGGCAGTCAAAAGGTAACTCCCACATCCTATCCATCATCATCATCATCAGGTGCCTTGCCGCATGGCGCTGGCGATTTTGGACTTCCATCTGTCACTATCACTTGTTGCCTCAAGCATCTCTTCCACCCTCCCTGTCCCCAGCCACTCTGCAAGTCCGTCTAGTATCTTCTCCCTGGGTCTACCCGGTGCTCTCTTTCCCTCCAGCTTTCCCGTTGTGACCAGGTGTTCCAAATCCCCCTTCCTCATAAAATGGCCTATGAATGTTGCCTGTCTTTTCCTAATCTTCCTTATGAATGATCTACTTGTGTCTGCCTCCATCAAGACTGTCTCGTTTGTTTTCTTTGCTGTCCATGGAACTCTCAACATTCTTCTTAGAAACCACCTCGGCTGCCTCATTCTTGTTCTGGCTTTGCTTGTTGACTGTCCACGCCTCGCAACCGTACAACAGTATTGGTTCTACATAACATTCAAGAACTCTCTTCCTGATGTTAATTGATAGGCATTTGTTGGTAAGAATGCTTTTCATCTTCTTGAATGCTGTTTTGGCTTGGCCGATTCTTCTGGCCACCTCTGATGCGCATCTGCCGTCTGGTGAAATGATCGTACCCAGGTAAATTTAAATTTATCAACCTGTCTCAAGGTTGTGCTGTTTGCTGTTATTTTGCATGAGGGGATTTCATGCTTTTTACTGCTCACCATGACTTCAGTCTTCCTGCTGTTTAGTTCCAACCCCTTACCTTTGCTTTCTATTTCTAGTATATTCACAAGGTTTTGTAGGTCCCTTTCCCTTTCTGCAATTAGCACGGTGTCATCTGCGCATCGAATGCATAACACCATTTCTTTCCAACAGTTCTCAAGAACAGATGGGAGGATTGTTTAACCCTTTGACTACCACATCCTATCCATCAACCGCAAAAACTTAACCCTTTGACTCCTCAGGAAACTGGTGGATAGGGTGAGGGGCAGTCAAAAGGTAACTCCCGCATCGTATCCACCAACTGCAAAAACTTAACCCCTTGACTCCTCAGGAAACCGGTGGATAGGGTGAGGGAGTCACCGTTTGACTCCTCAGGAAACCGGTGGATAGAGTAACGGAGTCAAAGGGTTAAGTTTTTATTTTACTAGCATCGTTGACAAGGCAGGATGCTGAAGGACAGGGTGCGGAAATCAAAAAGTTAAAAAAGTTGAGGCAGAATTGGAAAAGTTTGTTGTCTATCTGGCTGTTCCAATCCCCTTGCAAGAGATGTTTCACGCAAGTTATTCTTTGGGTTTCAGATCTGTGTGATGGATGAAAGATTTAGACACCTTTTCCGTTGTGGGATTCATGGTAAGACAGCAGCTATTTCATTAGCATCAAATAAGAACGTGACCATGAACCTTGGCAAGAACAATGTCATAATTGTCAGTTTTAAAAGGGTAAAAGATTTCAGAGTTTCTGAAAGTCTGGGTGGTTGATGTTCTGGCCAGCAATTGTTCCCAGAACGGAAAGGGAATCAGAAAGATAAGGTCTTTATGCTCGGTTTGGGACAAAGATAAGGTCTTTATGCTCGGTTTGGGACAAAAAGATAAAAGTCTTTATGCTTGGTTTGGGACAAACAGATAAAGTCTTTATGCTTGGTTTGGGACAATACTTCGTGTGCAAAAAAACAAAGCAATCAATTCAGCAGTATAGACTGAACTGTCAGAGGGAATTTGTTTTGAAAATGGTTATCTAGGAGTACCAGAGCAGAAGACAACAGCAGCAACATCTTCGTCAGACTTTAGATCCATTAAGAACATTTTGCAGTATGACAGAAATTTATTAACAGTTCTATATAAAAAGTCGAGTGCGCCCAACGATCTGGTGAAGTCTTTATGGAAGAAAGCAAAATCAAAACAGACCTCAGGTTGTTTCAAAGGTCCAAGATCAGCTGTCTGAAAATTCTGAGAAGTCTGAATCAACTGCTGGATCTATATCTGCATTTTGTATTAAAGGAAGGATATGGATTCAAAGAGAACAAAAATATTTGGAGTTCTCTTCGAATGTTTGTTTTATATTTGGTTTGAAGACACAATCATTAGTAGAGTTTTTTGGTTCAGAGAACCGTTTGGGTCAGTAGTTCAAGGTTAGATCCAATCTATGGTTGGATATGGTGACGAGGGGATGGGGGGGGGGGGGGGGTCTGGGTACAGTCGGTGTTTATGGATGGTTCGAAATGCTCCAAGGCAGAGATGCAGCCCACAATACTGAATGGGATCAAGCATTTTTTTAAGTAGAAGAGTCTAGCAGAGCCGTATGCAACACAGCCATAATCCGTTTGGACAGGGCAAAGGGTTAATACAGGTGAAGCAGTATTTACTTATCAACACCCCAGTCCTGTAAACTATACCTTGAAACGTTCAGGCATTTGGAAAGTATGTTTTAACCCTTGACTCCATCCCCCAATATTCTGCACTGTTCACCCATGATAGCAAAAGCAAAACCTTTGTTCCCTCACCTACCAACCAGTTCCTGAACTTAACCCTTTCATTCCCTCACCCTATTTACCAACCAGCTTCCTGCAAGAAGATGGTCGGATAGGATAAGAGTGAAAGGATCAAGTTTTTGCAGGTTATGGGCAGGTTGCGGGAATGAAAAGATTAAGACATTGAATATGACTATGGCCATTTAACTTCTGGTCACAATGGGCTCCAAGACAGTTAAAGCTTCTTCTACAGCTGGAATGATGATGATATTTCCTAGATGATTACAGGGACAGCAAAGAACTGTCAGAGGTTAACAACTTTCCTAAGCTCAATGCAAAGACCATAGTGACTTGTGGCAAAAACACCTCATTTTTCTTTTCATCATTCGATATTTAAGGTCACGATTATCTTACAAAATACAGTATACCACTCTATGGTTGAGAGTGTAGACCACTGTATAAACATAAGGATGATACATTGTTCCCAGACTCTTATTTTTATTCATTTATTGTCTATACTTTTTTCCAGCACACACACACACACACGCATTGGAATATATGTATTCACTTTTGTGTGTTCAAGATAAAATTTCTTACTTCATTTTGGGGGGTCTACTTTATCTAATTACTTCCTTTGCAGTATCCCATTCTCTACTGCTTCAATACAAGTAGATGAGCAATGGCAGATATGTAAGTTGATCTATGTACAAATGTGACCTGCCAGCACGAAATCAGTCTTAACTAGCATTTTGAGATATACATATCACTGGAAAGTGTACATTTTGCTGATTATTTTGGTACATGAATAAAGCTTGTACTAAAAAAAATGTAGAAGTTATGTATGTTTAAAGTCATCAAGTTGTATGACGGCCATTTTGAGAAAACGGCCTCTAAAGTTTTTGTGTGCTCTCCTACACATTTACCTTAACTTTCTTTATTTGGTGGCTTTGACCCAGTTTATTTCTAATTTTCGCTGTCATTATCTGAAAGATGCACCAAAGAGCTTTCTGTCAGTATATTACATGTGCGGGTACTGTACAGGTTACGGTTCATAATAAGAGACAAAAATCAGAGCATTAAAATACCATTTTAAATTGATTAATAACATTTTTTCAAGAAAAAAATTTCTGTGGGGGATAGATTATAGTCTACAGAAATCAACTTTGAGAAAAAGTCAAAACACCCCAGATGGACCTCAAGTCACCTTTTCAGCTCCTAGTGCTGTTCGACTGACTGCGAGTTAAGACTGATTTTGTGATGGGAGGTCACAATTATATATTCCACTGGAAAACAAAGTCTCATTTAACTTCATCTCTCCCTCTGCATGAATGTGGACGGATATAGGGGTGGAAGGTTTCTCGCATTGTGTATATGTGCATGTGAGTGTGTGTGCCTGCATGCATGCAACGACTACACATACTATGATTTCAGTTTATTTCATACGCACTTTTATTTTTATTTTCAACAGGTTTGCACCGTATCAATGGCTGGGGCAGGTCGAGTTATGGACAACTTTGCGGACTGAAAGTGGAAACAGAATAAGTGTTTGAATACTGTTCTAGAAACCTTCAATACAAATCCCCTTTTCATAAACATACTTACCATATCTTACATGTACAGAAGCTCAACGACAGCGAGAGACAATACTAACTGCAAAATAATCAACCAGTTGATTGAGAAAACGGTACAGATGTTATGCTAAATAAGCTACAATGTTTTGCTTTTAATATGCAGTGGCATCTGGCCCACTTTCTAATACTGAGATAATAAAGTCATACTTGTCTTACTTCGTGCGTTTATCACATCACCAGCCTTGTGAACAGCGATAGGGATATGTACACGTTCTTCCTACTCTAATGGCAATGTCTCCTTTTGTGTGGGTATGAGCTCTGTGTTTGTATATGTACATGCATGCATGTGTGTTTGCAATACATGAATCTGTGGTTTCCAGCAAATTTTTTAAAAAAAGAGAAAAAAATCAGCGACAGAAAGATGGACAAACAAAACTACACTGCACATGAATAAAACTTTCAAATATATTCGTTGAAAAATACTTGTTCGCATTGGAAATGTGTCGTGTACAACGTACAATATCATAGTCTGTTTAAAATACTGACACTATGGATTACAAGCTGGTTGCTACCAAAATCTGACTTCCATACACACCCACACATCTGATGGTACATGCAGTACAGGAATCACCACAACATCCTGTCACAGTTGTTCTGCACACAGCAAGGCCTGTAATCGGCAGTTAAACTAAGTGACAAAACATAATTCAACTGCCTGAAGCATGCAAAGACAAGTCAGCTGTAAAAACAAAAGAAGCAAATCATACAATCTACAAATCCACAACAAAAGCATTTTATTCATTCATCAGAAATTATCAGCTGTCATGTCTCCAATACTCATCTCTGAGAACAATATCTTTCAAGAATGTTTGTCGTTATTATTCCAAAGAAAGCAAATGATAGACCGCAAGGTAAAAAACATTTACATCCTCCAATGTGGACACATGTAAATCAGTGTATGAATTTATCACTCCGCCAACATGTAAGTCACATTTAAGCTGCAACACTACAAAAGCTCACGAAGAACAAGAGGAGGAAGGTTGCTGAAAGACGCCTCGGCAAGGCGCCAGAAAAGGAATGGTCAGTGCGCTGCTACCACACTACAACATTATAAACAATATGGAACAACTCAAAAAATGACAACTTAACCCTTTGACTCCCGCACCCTATCCACCAACTGCAAAAACTGAACCCTTTGACTCCCGCACCCTATACACCAGCGTCCTGCAGGAAGTTGGTGGTTAGAGTGCGGGAGTCAAAGGGTTCAGTTTTTGCTTTGCTAGCATGGTTGACAATGCAGGATGCTGGTGAACAGGGTATGGGAGTCAAAGGGTTAAATACAACCTGTATCCTGTGACTGAAAATTTCATAGGCAACTATACCGAGTATACTGCTGCCTAAAGGACTGTTTATAAACCACTGCTACCTGCTTCAGATTGCACATAAACACCCATAGGTGTGTCCTTAACACAGACAACTTTGCCCCTAAGAATATTATTATGAATGTAACCCCCTTGTCAATTATTTTTATTGTTACATGTCTTCCTGACAGTACCTCTACATACTACTGATCTTATATACTCAACTGAACAGTTGTGATGTCTACCTTTAGATATCAAGCAAAATGCTTGAAACTATCCACGAGGTCAGTCTGCAGCCATGGTCTTGATTACGGTTACTTCATTGGTGACATATTTGATTACTGTTACTTCCCTGGTGACGTAACCACTGCTAAATAAAAAGCCATGGTCTTGATTACTGTTACTTCCCTGGTGACGTAACCACTGCTAAATAAAAAGCCATGGTCTTGATTACTGTTACTTTGCTGGTGACGTAACCATTGCTAAATAAAAAGCCATGGTCTTGATTACTGTTACTTCCCTGGTGACGTAACCATTGCTAAATAAAAAGCCATGATCTTGATTACTGTTACTTCCCTGGTGACGTAACCACTGCTAAATAAAAAGCCATGATCTTGATTACTGTTACTTCCCTGGTGACGTAACCACTGCTAAATAAAAAGCCATGGTCTTGATTACTGTTACTTTGCTGGTGACGTAACCACTGATCAATAAAAAGCCATGGTCTTGATTATGGTTATTTCGCTGGTGACGTAACCACTGCTAAATAAAAAGCCATGGTCTTGATTACTGTTACTTCGCTGGTGACGTAACCACTGCTAAATAAAAAGCCATGGTTTTAACTACTGTTACTTCGCTGGTGACGTAACCACTGCTAAATAAAAAGCCATGGTCTTGATTACAGTTACTTTGCTGGTGACGTAACCACTGATAAATAAAAAGCCATGGTCTTGATTACAGTTACTTTGCTGGTGATGTAACCACTGATCAATAAAAAGCCATGGTCTTGATTATGGTTACTTTGCTGATGTAACCACTGCTCATTAAAAAGCCATGATCTTTATTATGGTTACTTTGCTGGTGATGTAACCACTGCTCATTAAAAAGCCATGGTCTTGATTATGGTTACTTTGCTGGTGATGTAACCACTGCTAAATAAAAAGCCACGGTCTTGATTACTGTTACTTTGCTGGTGACGTAACCACTGCTAAATAAAAAGCCATGGTTTTAACTAGTTACTTCGCTGGTGACGTAACCACTGCTAAATAAAAAGCCATGGTCTTGATTACAGTTACTTTGCTGGTGACGTAACCACTGATAAATAAAAAGCCATGGTCTTGATTACAGTTACTTTGCTGGTGATGTAACCACTGATCAATAAAAAGCCATGGTCTTGATTAAGGTTACTTTGCTGGTGATGTAACCACTGCTCATTAAAAAGCCATGATCTTTATTATGGTTACTTTGCTGGTGATGTAACCACTGCTCATTAAAAAGCCATGGTCTTGATTATGGTTACTTTGCTGGTGACGTAACCACTGCTAAATAAAAAGCCACGGTCTTGATTACTGTTACTTTGCTGGTGACGTAACCACTGCTAAATAAAAAGCCACGGTCTTGATTACTGTTACTTTGCTGGTGACGTAACCACTGCTAAATAAAAAGCCACGGTCTTGATTACGGTTACTTTGATGATGACACAACCGCTGCTAAATACAAAGCACATTATCACTGTTCAGTGTTGCTGTTTAAAGCCTTGCCCACTGCACAAAGCCATACCATGGCTACAAACATCTCAAAACAACTCGTTAATGCTATAAAACAAATGTGTGTGCTATTAAAACGAAAATTAAGTACACATAACAATGCATCTGCATTTATAATTTAAGGATATTCCCCTGGCGTTGACCATTCTGCCCAAGTTATCGCTGCAGGGGGTAAAAAAACAACTGAACACAAATGTATAGACATAAGTAAGTACACTTAAACATATACTAAGAAATGGCCTAAATCATCTCAGTGCACACTCTGGAAATCTGCCTGCAACAGAAAAGGAGTGCCAGTGCTACAGAAGAGTTTGTGAATGTACAGTCTTGCACAATTTTCAAATTTCCTTACTATTTCAAAACAAACTACCGTTTTCCACGGATCTACCTAACTCAGACCACAACAAAATACAACCCAACCTTACTAATGATTTATCTAACTCTATTCCAAAACTGACCACGTGAACTCACTTCAGAGGTGCTGATTCCTGTGGTGGACTTCCAAATCACCAACATCCTATTTCATAACAAACTGGCTCACCCACCCAACTCAACACCACTGTCATTATCGTTATTACTCAAAACCCTGCCAACTGCACAGAGCCTTATCAGGACCATAACTATCTAAACGCTTCTTTGAATCTGAAAAAAAAAAAAAAAAAAAACCTGGAAAAGAAAATTATGTCACATATCTGTGCATCTGCATGCATAATCTAAGCATATGCCCCTGGCACTTACCATATTCAATTTATCACATGGGGGTTTGAAAAACCAAACTTGAATACACACTTATAAACATAACTAAGTACACTTAAAATACATAAAAACTCGCCAGTATTATCTAAAATTGCCGCCGCACATCACATTTGCTTAGAGCCAAAAATGCACTTAATACAAGTGCCCAATTATCAATCCTTAGAGAAAGTATGGACAGTTTTATGGAAAACACATATGAAAAGCTTTATGGAAAACACACAGGAGAATGGACCAGCAAAGCAGAAAATGATACAAGAGACAAAAGAAAGCAAAGGAGCGAGGACAAATCAAGGAGAATGACAGAGAAGAGAAAATCTCTAGTACAGAATTTCCCAAAGGTAGGGATACCGTTTATACTGAAAGACCCACAGCATCCCAAGGGGAAAAACCCCAGAACAAGAGCGCACCACAATATTGCAGATGTATACACAGGTTTTCCGCGTCGTCAAAATTACTTGTTTCTGAAAAAAGAGCAGCGTTTCCATGGATATACAAGCCTAACATCTTCTGAACACAATGCATACGCAGGCGATATACAGCGTTTCAGAATTCACTCTTTGACACTTTCCTAAGAATCTGCTCCACTACAGAGCAGTCCGCACACACGGGAGATACACAAAACGTTTCAAAACGAAACAACCTGCATCTTCTTGCTTGCGACAAATTCTAAAGCAGGACACACTGCACATGCCGTAAATATGAAACATGGACCTTCCTCCATGACAATTCTACTCCACAAGACAATGCACAAAACAGAGGCACACAACTTATCTGAACAAACTAAAAACCTTACACTAGACAGAAGCCAATTAAAAAAACAAAACAAAAAAGCATAGTACATACTAGATGTAAGTGACTTTCCAAAAATGTGGTCTACCCGTAATCTATTTTTGATTTAGAGTGCAATGCACTATGCACATGAACTCAACTTCTGAAAACTAGCTGCACTTTTCCTTAATCTACTGACCTTGCTCCGCTCCAGAACGCCATCTGTAGTGACAACTTTCCTTAAATCCATGATCCTTGTTTTACTCCAGAGCATTCTATACACTTAAGCTACCTGCACTTCAGTTGGGGGTGGGTGGGCGCTTGCTTGTTTCCACACACAACTGTACTGCTAATCCACAATCGGTGATATTTCTTTGTAGATATTACATACCACCTACATGCTAATCCCAAAGCACAGCATCTTCACTAGGACACTGAAGTGACATAGCCATTACTACTCTACAATGCATGAATACTGTATCGCTAGATTGTGTAATACCATACTGTCTCATACTGTATTGCCAGATTGTCTAATACTATCACTGTACTGCCATATTGTGTAATATCATCAGATGACATTATCGTATTTCACACACACAAAAAAACAACACTACCACGTAACATTATCCTGTTTCACACAAAACACCATACTATCAATAACATTACTCTACTTCACACAAAACATCATACTGTCAATAACATTACCCTATTTCACACAAAACACTTCACTACCAATAACATTACCCTATTTCACACAAAACATAATCACCGTATGTTAATGTACAAACATCTGAACAGTATCTATCCTAATTATTCAGGGACATCACTGATGACTGGAGTGCACCCTGTAACAGTGACAAAGACAATACTTGAAACGCCATGATTGTTCTTTCATAATGTTACACATTAGGAAATACTCATATCCTAATCTTTTCTTTTTTTCTTCTTCTTTTTTTTTATTTATTTATTTATTTTTTTAAGGATCATTGCACTCAGGGAGGTTACCTTTGTGCTCACCTTTTTTTTTTCGCCACTTTAATGGCCAGAGAAGCAGAAACAGTTTTTATTATGCGATGATGATGATGTCAATATGGACAATAATCATAATGCTATGGAGTTCCATCTAGGATTGAGACTGCGTGACAGGGTTGCACTCTGCGCTTACTATCATAATATAGTCTGGCATCAACCAGGCCTGAGAGATACAGACATCTACGGTGTTGGTCAGAAGATTTGAGCAACACCCTCAATGACGCATCCGCGAAGTAGATGAGACTCGACTGAGTAGTTCCAGTCTTCCTAATGAGCCCATAGCACGCCCAACTCTAGGTAGGAGCCGGTTAGAGCCGAAAAACCCCACAATGATTTTTGAAGGTACTGATGGGGATTCGAACCCACAACCTTCCTGTCAGTAGTCCGTTGTGCTAACCACTACATCATGGTGACTGGTTCATACCCTAATCTTTCAAACAGACATAACGGACACACAAACTACTAATTTGGATCTCAAGTAGACATAACGGACACACAAACAACTAATCTGGATGCATAGCAACAAACTGACATAGTAAAATGCACACACCCACACATCACTCATGCAACACTTTCATGTAGACAATGGCATATAATTACCAACAGACCCTTCACAATGCTGTTCATTTACTGTCGTCCGACGACATTACAAATACATTATTCAAACATTTCAGGCCATAGCCCTGTCCTGAAATGTTTCTCACAGATGAAAAACTCGAGTGATCTTGAATTATTCACATCATGGCTGACAATTCTTATTATTGTTGCTTAAAGCCCAGCTGACTGTGCAGAGCCATATCAGGGCTAAAACCATTTCAACACACACACAGTATTTCAACATGGAAAAAAAAAGGAACAGAAAATTAAGTACATATATCAATGCATTCACACACTTAAAATCTAAGGAGATGCCCCTGGTGTTGATCACTCTGTCAATTTATCACACAGAGGATTTAAAAAACATACCTGAATAAAATTTAAACATAACTAAGGAAACTAAAACATCCATAAAACAGGCCTACGTTACCTAAAATTACTTCCACATATCTCATTTCCTAGAGCCAAAAATGCACTTAATACATGTACGGAATTATGAATCCTAAGAGAAAATATGTAAGGCTTTATCGAATAAATATAGGTGAATGGACCAGCAAGGCAGAAAATGATAGGAAGAAATGACAGAAAGCAAAGGAGGAAGAAAGAAACAGAGTGACAGAAAAGAGGAAATTCCTAGCACAGAATTTCCAAAAGGTGGTGGTACTATTCATACTGAAAGAGCCCCCGGCATCCCCACGGGGGTATGGCTGACTGTGATTCATTGCCCCTTCCCTAACCATACCATACCCTACCCTACACTACACTACCCTATCCTACCTACCCAAACCCACCTCTTGAAAGTAAGATGAATCTTCAGTATCTCTCATTTCCCTTGAATTAACGTCCTCAAAATTTGCCAGCAAAGACCGATACTTGACCTAGTTATCCACTGATTGTGTGTCATATTTAACTGTCTTACAGAAGGAAACTGAAAATTATGAACAAGATCTCTAAAATATCAAGGAAACAAGGTGCTTTGATGTTACACATTTAAAATTTGAAGAAGACATTTTTGTTCCATCTCAAAAGGGTTTTCAACCAGAGAAAGCTTTTGTTATATATTTTTGTGAGCAGCAAAACAAGAACACTAGTACCAGCTACACAGAACATCTGTATGGCCTGTTCCTGGTTATTGATAAGGAAGACATTCAATAATACCAACTCTTATTGGTGTAAATACTGGCCTGTTGCATGCTAACACAAAATCACACACTAAGACTTCCTTGCAGCATGCACTGACAATACATCACAATATGGTTCAAAACAACATCATGAAATTGGGGCTATCTTCCAAGAAACTGGTGACAACACAAGCATTACTCAGGCTTGCACTGCAAAACAAAAATAAAAATGAAAAAACACAACAACAAAATACAAAAACAAAAACCATGGAAAAAGGGCAACTGCATGCATAAAAAAGATGTCACAGAATGAACGTCTGTTTTTCATACCAATCATGTTTTATTTCAGTTTCAATGAAGGTGGAATGGCACGCGAATAGCTGTCATTACAGCTGACAAAAGCCAAAATGTACTGGTACTACAAATCTATTGTTCTACAACTAAACACAGGCAAGAACAGTTCATGTAAAACAGAACAGACAAGAAAGTCAGTAAAAATAAACCAGTGATACATCTCTAATAAGACAAACAAGAACAGTTATAGAACAGACAAGAAAGTCAGTAAAAATAAACCAGTGATACATCTCTAATAAGACAACAAGAACAGTATAGAACAGACAAGAAAGTCAGTAAAAATAAACATGATACATCCTAATAAGACAAACAAGAACAGTTATAGAACAACAAAAAGTAGTAAAAATAAACCCTGATACATTCTAATAAGACAAACAAGAACAGTATAGAACAGACAAGAAAATCAGTAAATAACGAATTATGTATCTCTAAACACAGAACGCAAAAATATGAAGAAAACAAAAAAAATAAGAATAAAACAAACCATTTATTGACTTTCCCAAATAACCACAACCATCAACAAATTCAGTCCATGATTTAAAAGAAGTCCATAACTAAAAAAAAACATAAAAGGTAAATTCAAAGACAGAGAGAGAGAGGGAGAAAGAGAAAGAACTGATTAGTGAACAGCTTATAAGTATGTAAAAGGAAAGATGCAAACATTTCGAATGAACTGAATGAAGAAGAAAGATTTTCTGTCAACTTGCTCACTGCCTATTGCATAGCAACAACACCGAATCACTGCGCATACACACAACTATAGAACCATTCAAAACGGCCACATGAAAGACTACTCTGATTTCACAGCATACCCCAACAAACCATCACAACACAATAGCTATCAAACTGTCCTTTGGCTGTACAGATTCAAGTAATATTTACATCTACTGGGAACAATTTCAACACTGTATCATCACAGGGACATTTTACTTTGGTTATAGTATAAGTTTTTTTGTTTTTTCTTTTATCATTTTCAAGTTTAGCGAGATCTGATCCATGCATCTGAAGAGTCCATGAGTACATGGCCACTCCTTCATCCACCTGCCCCTCTAGAGAAAACAGTGGCAAACTTCATTTTCTGGCTAAACATGTTATATACGGTTACTTGTTATCAGACTTCAAATAACCGACATTCAGTTTTTGTTCTTATTCTCATCATTTAACTCTTTGTTGACGCGTCAGCGATATATATCCGCAACGGCTGCCATTCCCTTGTCGACCCGTCAGCCACATATCCATGACAGTATTGTGCTACTTTTACAGAGCGGCCAACGGTGTATGGGAGGCAACAACCGATAAAAAATAAAAACTCAGTCTGTCTTCTTTCCCATATTACTTCCCTTCTAATATTTTTGTACTTTGAATGGCTTTGCTAGCGACTTAACTGTAGAGGAGAGGTGTGAAATTTCCCTGTGGAATTTTTTATGCTGTTTGTTTAGTGGATCAGTGGTAAAAAAGTATACTCATTTCATTTGTTATTCTGTGAAACTTATGGAATACTTATACCATCAAAATTTTCAGGACTTTTCTGTGAATTATATTATCAATACGTAGTCTATCATTTCTGTGTTCCAAAAAAAATTTTATATGTGTACATAGTGATTCTAGATGTAAACAGCTGTCTAGATCATAAGTGAGGGCCTTGATTAATCATAAAAATTTATACAATGACCTGTCAACACAATAATTCCATTGGAAATTGAAGTAAAATAAATGTCTATTACAATATACACAGTAGAATTTCAAAAAAAACAGACTTGAATTTACAAATGTTTTTTCAATTAAAAATGGCAAGTTTTCAAATACCTAAAATTGCTTTCACAAATCCTATTTGCTAAAGAGTAACCACTACTTACAAGCATATCACTATACCATTCAAAATTAACAATATCATACATAAAAACATGGAAATGAAGTAAATATAAAGCATCCTCAATACAAGGAGGGATTTAAAAAAACAAGAAAATAAATATAATAAAAAGTCTAATTGAATAAGCAATAGCTTTCAAAGACATACCTTAGAACAAAAAGGCAAACAAGAGGACATTTCAATCTAAGAAAAGAAATGTAGTATACTTTATATGAAAACACAGGTGAAGGGAAGCAATGTAAAAAATTAAAATATGAAGAGAGGAGAAACAAGTACAACAAAAACAAAGGAGAAAAAGAGGACATCTAGCACAGAATTCAAAGGGGGGTACGTTATATGAAGAGCCCCCGCATCCCAAGGAAGACTACTGTCAAATATCAAACATCCACGGGGAGAACACAGTACAATACTAACAACCTACCACCACCAACAAGTACCACAAGTCCAAAAGCATCGGAACATTCAAGGTAAACAGGGCAGGCAGTTTTCGTTGAAAACTTATCTCACAGTTTGACTAGCAACAACTGTTGTGAATCAATGTTTATTAAATGACAGGTTAGAGAAGACAATGTTTATTTTCTGTTTCTGTCATGGACAATGCCTTTCTTGCTCATCTCATGCCACCCTATCACATTAACAATTTCTCTGTGAATCTGTGTCATTTGTTTTCAATCACTGTCTTCAAGGATCAATCCCATTTTTGTTCCAACACCGTTAACCCTTTGACTCCCGCACCCTGTCCAACAGCATCCTGCACAGTCAACCAGGCTAGCAAAGCAAAAACTTAACTCTTTGACTTCCTCACCCTATCCACCAGCCTCCTGCAGGAAGCTGGTGGATAGGGGAGAGGGAGTCAAAGAGTTAAGTATTTGCAGTTGGTGAATAGGGTGTGGGAGTCAAAGGGTTAAATGTCACAGTAGGAAAAGTTTCTCTGTTTCTCCATGTTACATATATCACAAACTGCATACAATTCTTGCAAACATGAGGTACCTGATATCCACAGCAAGCTTTCTTTTGTGGCAAAGCAAGTGCACACGTGAAAGACTTAGCTGTTTCTTCACAGTTTTTATCACATGAAAAATGAAAATACGGATTTTTTTTTTAAAGCACCCTTCTATCTTACACAAGTTTAACACCCTGATGCACTGCAGTCAGATACACACAAATATCACGGGAACTGATAAAAACTCAAATTGTTAACTTTAACAACAACAAAAATAAAAAGGAGAATAAACAAAATAAACGAAAAGATGCAAGAAGGGGGGAAAAAAGATCCATCTAAACGCAGTATTATTATCAAAATGTCTATGGGGGAAATAAATCATATACATGTGTATAAATATAAGTATGTATATAACCTAGTAAACATGTGGTATAAACGAAAGGGTTGAGACCTAAAAGTCTTGACAAGACTGCATACACACAGTCAGTAAACTAAGTTCATCAGCTCAGGTTTTTTTTTTTCTTGCTAGATGATCCTACAGCAGGTCAGACACACAAAACCAGTCCATACGATCACAGGGGAATTTGACGCAGTTCTCAAGCCTTGGCCAGAGAGGCTTGGAAATTGATGAGGGAAGGGCGATTCGCGGTCTCAATGCGCTCCAGGTCATAGAGAACCTCCAGGATACAGCCATCGCTCCACGCCTGCGCTCGGCAGCTGTCTGCGCAATACTGCAAAAACAAATTGGGGAGTTTTAATGTAACACAGCTGTGACAGGTTCCACTGGTCAACATACAAACAAGGGACAGAATGAATGTGTGTGTAAGACAAGGGCAACAAGACTGAGATAGAAGGGGAGAGAGACAAAGAGGGAGACAGAGAGAGAGAAGGGGGGAGAACAAGAGAGAGAGAGAGACAGAGAGAGAGAAGGGGGGAGAACAAGAGAGAGAGAGAGAGACAAGACAGACAGACAGACACACAGAGACAGAGAGAGAGAAAGAGAGAGAGAAGGCCGAAGACAGACACACACATGCAGAGAGACAGAGAGAAAGAAGAGAGAGAGAGAGAGAGAGTGAGTGTGTGGTGTGTATGTGAGATATACACAGAGAGAGGCACAGTGAGTGTGTGTAAAAGTCAAGATGTTTTCTACTGCAGAAATCTCTGGTCCGTCACAAGATGGGTAAAGAAAAAGAGAAGTCTATCTACACGGACACCGGTTTCAACTATCAATATGGTTTCTTTTTAGTTTAATGCTTTAGAAACTAATACTGCAAGGTTTTGCATTATTGTTTCCTTATTATCAAAATTAATTAATTAAATCTAACCACTGATGACTGTCAGCAGTACTTCTTAGGAATTCATTCCGCTCTCAGAACTTCACATTTAAATCAAACCAAAATGAAATGAACCTCCATTCTGATGCTGTCTTCATAAACTGGACAGTTATGATTTCCGTCATTATTCAATGTTTCATACTGCAGAAAGTGACCAGTCAAAGATGACATTCTGATCCCTGATATCCTGATCCTAAGTCTAATCAAACGTGTCTTAATTTTACCCCCATGGGGACGCTGGGGGCTCTTTCAGTATAAATAGCATTCCCACCTGCTGGAAATTCTGTGATAGAAATTTCCTCTTTTCTGTCACTCTCTTGGTTTCCGCCTTGTTCATTTGCTTTTTGTCATTTTTTCTTTTCATTTTCTGCCTTGCTGGTCCATTCACCTGTATGTGTTCCATACTTTTTGTTTGGAGTGATAATTGGGTACATGTATTAAATCCATTTTTGGCTCTAGGGAAGTGAGATATGCGAAGCAATTTCAGGTAATCTATACGTTTTTGTGTCCTTAGTTATGTTTAGATTTGTACTCAGTGTTTTTTTAAATCCCCTGTGCGAAAAATTGGATGGAGTGGTCAACGCCAGGTGCATTTCCTTTGATTATGTGCGCGAATGCATTGATATGTGTACCTAATTTTCTTTCTTTCTTTCTTTTTTTTTTCCTGTTGAAGTTTTGTATGTGCTTTGAAACAGTTATAGCCCTGATATGGTTGTACACTGTCGGCTGGGCTTTAACTCTCTCGCTACGAGCGTCGGGATTTCCCAATCATGTCTCAACAACACTCGGAGAAATCCGACTTGAGTTTTGAAAATTCGATGGGCTTTCAGTATTTCCGTTAACCGAAACTAATAGCCAGAAATAGATTCTTTGGTCATTCCTAGCCTCGTTTCAGGCATTGAGGTCACTGTACTATGCAGTTGGTGTGTGGACAGTGCAAAGTTCATGACCCACTATCTCTGCAGAGAAGCAGATGACTGACGGAAAAACAAATGGCTGAACAATACTCAACAACTCAGCGCCGTTCAACACGATCTCTTCCTTCAGTGCATGTGGAGTGTGTGCAAGTTGGATTTTATGAAATTTCATTGAAAATGTGACTGTAGGAACTGATGTATTGACCTGTGTATTTTGTAAGACATTTTTCAACTGAAAATTTCTCTAATTCTACTGGTACCATTACTCAGCAACCATGAGGGTTAGACAGTTGAAATTTCAGCATTTTGTACACCAATCTTTTAATATATGACCTGCCAAATTTCAAAACTCTCTGTTTTCATTTGTTTGTATGAGAATTTTTCTCATGACCTATACAAATGGTGCGTATCAAGGGAACGGCAAGGGGCATAATCGTACGTAGTGAGTTAAACAAAAAAAACAAAAGACAATAAAACCAAAACGTCTTAATTTTACATTCTGAATAAGACAAGAATATGGACATAAAGATAATTCTCGACTAAATGTGAAAGACAGCCATAACGGCTACTTGTACAGCGCTTCATCTTGCAGAGACCTTAGTATTTCACATGAATGACAGACGCAGACACAGGCACAACAAATACACGTCAATCCATACCCCCCATGACCAAAGGGGCAGACCACAAAATTAATGCTAAAGAAAAAAAATATATCACCACATGTCAACTATTCAATAACTTAAAAAATACATGAAACCATACCCACTTAACAGTATGAACTAAAAGTACATAACATCATACTCCTTTAACAGTATAAAGCAATCTCTCTCATTCAAAAACACACATGCTTAACCATTTCCATACATACCAATTACATATAATTATGTATGCATGGACATAAACATAAACATACACACCAAAACATTTGCTCTTTCACAAAAGTGCAAACACACAGACTACAAATGAAATGACATGGAAGTGACTGACGCAGAATGTCTAATGTGGACAGGAAGTTCATTCTGTATAACTGGACTCCAATAAATGAATCTACTCAGTAGAAATCATGGTTGTCTGGAGAAGAATGCCAGACTTTATTCTGAATAAAGTAATCCACAAAATGCTGTCTCAATTCATTTATGAATGTTCTAGTATTGCCCAGAATCTGTGCTTCCCACACCATAAAAAAGCCAAACTTACAGAACGTCCTGTGAACTTTAAAAGCCCATGTTCTGTCATTCTGATTCTGCAAGCCTAGAAGCATATTGTAATATGTATGTCGTCTTCGAGGTAGGAAAGCCTGGGCCAGACTCTACACATCATTTGAATGTATTAAACACATATGGAAATCTACTTACCTCTCCACACATCAACAAATTTCTTCATTGCAAAAAAACAAAAACACTTCCGATGTACTCTTGGTTACCTGAGAAACCCCAAATTTTGGAATCATATACAATTTATTAAAGAGCATAAAAGCATAAAAGAAGACTCTGCTGGAGTGTTCATCAACTGACCAGAACAACCTTACAATGTCTAATGTCCTTTTTCTTTCACAACCTGCAAAAATCTCATGAAATTCATACAGTGAATAAATGACAAACTGGATGACAAGTGAATATCCAGGTACCTGTGTGCGCTTTGAGAAAGAGAAAGTGAAAGAAAGTGTGTGTGTGTGTGTGTGTGCATGTACATATGCATGTAGGTGCGCATGTTTATGCATGTGTGTGTGTGTGCGTGTATGTGTGCATGCATGCGTGTGTGCATGCGTGTGTGTGTGCGCGTATGTGTGAGTGTGCGGTGCATGTGTTGTGTGCGCAAGTGTGTGCATGCATGTGTGTATGCATGTGTGCATGCATACATGTGTGCACTGCTAAGCAGCATCAACGGGTAACTTGGTCATGCCCCATTACTAACAAATGTAGTCAAGGAATTGAATAAATGATGTATCAAGATTACTCACTGATAAATAAACAAATTATCAAGACTACTCACTGAACCATTGGTGTTTGTCAACTCAGGCAAAGACTTCCATGGGGAGTGCATGAGCTCCTGATAATGTCGGCACAGTACAGAGTCGACAAACTCTGCCGTTTCCTTCAGGATGCCTCTGCGTTTCTTCTCCAGTTGGGTGGCAAAGTACAGCTTGGCACGAAGGAAGTAAGCCACAGGCCACACCCACTCCTGCACAACACAAGCCTAGGTGAAGAAAGCAAACTTTCAGCAAAATGAAATGAAATGATGAACACACACACACAACAAAATACAGTGTAAAATGAAGAATGCTACGCACAACATAATGAAAGTCAGTCTCGGTCTGCTGAAGAAGGCACAATGAACAGATAATTCTAAGTATACTTCACCATGAATGCCAAAGGCTAGAGATCGTCGTAAATACTTGTCTACTCCTTGCCCTCCCATGTGTGGAGTACCACAAGGTTCTGTTCTCCAACCCCTCTTGTTTACAGCATTTTCACTGCCCCTGTCTTATGTAACTGCTCTACGTGACTGCGATTTTAGCAAACATGCAGAACACACAGAACTACTTGTTCTACATGACTGTGATTTTAGCAAACATGCAGAACACACAGAACTACTTGTTCTACATGACTGTGATTTTTGCAAACATGCAGACACACAGAACTACTTGCTCTACATGACTGTGATTTTTGCAAACATGCAGAACACACAGAACTACTTGTTCTACATGACTGTGATTTTTGCAAACATGCAGTACACACAGAACTACTTGTTCTACATGACTGATTTTTGCAAACATGCAGAACACACAAAACTGTCAGACAATTCCTCACCAAATAATTTCTCCTCTGTTCAAAGTAGTTTTCAGACATGTACTGATGATGTGCTGTCTTGGATGAAAAGCAACTAACTAAAAAGTTGAACACAGGCAAAACAGAAGCGATGCCTGTTAGACCTATTTCTCAAAAAGCAACTAACTAAAACGTTGAACACAGACAAAACAGAAGTGATGCCTGTTAGACCTATTTCTCAACTGGCACTGGCTGTTAGTAAGTGTTCAAATTCTGGTGGTACTGGTACATCATTCCATACTTTTCTGTCATCACTATCGGCTCTAGTTCTTACCTAGAATTTAGAGGATCACTTTCATCAGACCATATCAGGTTTAAACTGCAGGAAAATGACTTGTTTCTGCTATTGCCAAACTTACAGGCTTTAGTTGTTCAGAAATAATAACCGTTCAGTCCTACACCTGCTTGAGAGTGGAATCACATTTGCACCTACATGGAACACATCTTTATCAGCAGCCACTGCTCAGCATCAAGATCCTTACCAGCAAAAACAAAAAAACAAAAAACAAAAATTAACAACAAAAATCACACCAACTCAGATTCCACATTCCATCATCACACACTGTCTTCTAGAAAAGTACAAGCACATGTGCCATCAAATATGCACTGACACCCAACTCCTCTCACCCACAACTATCTCCTCTGCAACAGATCAAACCCGATTTTAAAAAAAATATGCGATCATTATCACCAATGTGCTCTGTCCTACAACATTTGTGCCCTTACCTTACAAACAAAAGGCTTAACAGTAGAAAGACTGTGGGTGTGTATACTACTCATTTGGCTGCTCTTTATACATATTTATCCATAGAAATCAAACATCCACTCATTGAAAAAGTCATATTTATCCACAGATTTAATACATCAACTCACTAACAAAGTCTATATCAACTTCTGGCCCAGGTCAGTAGGAGTACACAGCTTCCATCTTCTGTTATTACTACCACAACATCATTTACTGCTACAGGCTACCAGCAAAACACAAACTGTCAATCCAAAACAACAGGCCAACAATACTGAATTTATTTTCACTCTTGCAGGGAAAATAAACGGGAATTCTAAAGGCACAGTCATGGATACAGCCTTCATGCTCTGAGAATACTAACACAGACACAACTGAGAACTGCAGAATCACCAATGGCTCACAGAGATGAATACAGAACTACTGTGTCATTAATGGCACCAATGGCTCACAGAGATGAATACAGAACTAATGTGTCATTAATGGCAAAGTCCTATGCACACTTAGATGAACAGAAGCCTTGAGTCATTACTGACCGGTCCATTGTGGTAGTTGAAGCCATGAGCCAACTTGGGGTCATCTCCATCGTTGCCCACATTGTAGTTCCCATCATAGGCCCAGTCACTGTACACACACACACACACACACACACACACACACACACACACACACACACAACACACACCACACACACACACACACACACTGAGCTAAGTTTGGTTTGGCACAAACCTACAAATTGTCTCTTTTTTACTCCTTCCCCCCCCCCCCCACCCCCCCCTACAACTTTACAAAGTCCACCTGTTATTGTTGCTTGAAGCTCAGTGACTGTGCAAAGCCATATCTGGGGCATAACCACATCAAAATGTACCCAATACCTCAATGAAAAGAAACATCATCTTGAAAAGAAAATTAAGGACACATATCAGTGCATTCATACATACATCTAGATGTTGACTATTCTGTCGAATTTATCACCTGGGGTTAAAAAAGTCATATAAACCTGAATTCAAACTCAATATAACTAAGGACACTGAAACAAACATAAAAACTTTAAACAGAACTAAGGACACTAAAACATGCATAAAAACTGGCAAATGACCTAAAATTGCTAAAATGCATTCAATACATGCACTTTATTACCAATCCTATGAGAAAATATGACTTCATGTAACACAGACAAGTGAATGGACCAGCAAGGTTGAAAATGACAGGAAGAGAAGACAGAAAGTGGAGAAGCAAGGGAGAAACAGAGAAAGCGACAGATAAGAGGAAATTTCTAGCACAGTGAAAGAGACCCCAGCATCCCCATGGGGGGTAGGGGACCCACTTGTAATACACCTGCTCAACCCTGCCCTCTCCCTAATCATCCACAACTTCTATGTTCCCAGAATCACGATCCACAGTCATGTACTAAGGCCTTGAAATCATTGCTGAAAATGACCAAATTTTACGATTTTTGTTGAGCTGCAAGAAACGAATCTTCACATCTAGTTGTCAATTCCTATTGAATGCCAATATAAAGTAAAATGCATGACTATCAAATTTCAGTTCTTTAACTGCTGCTAAGAACATTTCTTCATGTTTGATCTCCCAACTTCATAAGACATTTTCTGAAAACGACTGCACTAACATTTCATAAAATGATGGTAAATCATGCTGAAAAAATCTACAATAGTAAATTATGTATCAAATCAAAGCTATGAAACTAAAGTTTTCAGTGACCTCATTACCCCTGAACAGCCATAATAGACTTACTGACTTTGTGCTAAGAGTACACCACATATAATGAATCGCTGTGTCAAGAGTGAGCCACATATGGCATATTATTCAAGCAAACCGAATCAGACTCGTTCTCTCAACTTCATTTTGTGTAACTTTATCATGTACTGTTGCTGTTGTCACCCTCTCTGATACATGCACGATTTCTCATAACTGGTAAAATTTACATGACCAAAACAGCAACTTGCACCATCAAATATTTCTCTGATTACTTTCTAGAACAAATACAAATAACATTATCTCTTTGCCATGGCTGCTAGCAGTAAAGGTTGTCCTAAACCCTGATGTCTTCAAACAGTCAGGTGGTAGAAGCCTCACTTTTCAAAGTACAGCATTACAAAGGAAAGCTGGAGAGAAAAAGAACACCAGGTAGACCCAGGCAGAAAATACTGGACGGACTTGCAAGGTGGCTGAGGAGAGACAGGATGGAAGATGTATTTGCAGCAACAAGATTTAGATTCGTATGGAGGGCCATGATCGCCAACGCGATGACACCCAACTTCAAGACAGTGACTCACCTGACAATATACAGCGCCTCCTGACTCGCACCACTGAGTGTTACTCGGACATTAAAAATTGGATGACATACAACAAACTTCAGCTAAATGATGACAAGACAGAAGCTATCCTCATTGGCACCCGTCAGAAACTTTCTCAGCTGCCTCCTCTTTCTCTCCCATTATGTAACACATCAGTCCCAATTTCTGATTCAGCTAAAAACCTTGGTGTCTGCATTGACTCTACCCTCTCCATGAACAACTTTGTTTCTCAAACTGCCAGATCTTGCTACTATCACCTCCATCGTATAAGCCTGATCAGGAAGTATCTCTCTGTCGAAACAACTGCAAAACTCTTCTCTCCTTCATAATGTCTCGCATTGACTATTGCAATTCACTCCTGTCCGGTCTTCCTGCCTCCACCACTCACATCCTACAGCGCATTCAAAACAATGCTGTACGCCTTGTACTCAAAAAGAAAAAAGCTGACCACATATCTCCTCTCCTGGCACAACTTCACTGGCTCCCTGTATCAAAGCGCATACAGTACAAACTAGACACCATCTGCTGCAAAAGCCTCAATAACGCAGCCCCCGATTACCTGTCAAGCCTACTTGAGATCTATCTTCCCTCACGTACCCTCCGCTCTGCCTCTGATCCTCTGACTTTTCGCTTTCCACGCACTAAGCTCAATACCTATGGTCCACGAGCCTTCTCTGTTTCTGGTCCGCTCTCCTGGAACAAACTTCCTCTCTCAGTCCGTCAGCAACCTACTTTTGTCTCCTTCAAGTCCGCTCTCAAAACTCACCTTTTCTCCTCTGCATAAAATCCTGACCTCACTCAATCCCCTCTGCAGCCTGTCTCCACTCGGAGGGGAATCATATTGCAATATATAATTGTATATATAATATGCTCTCTATAATTTTCCATTGTTTTTATTCTTTCTCCCCATTTATAGTTGTGTGCGTGTGCGTGTGCGTGTGCGTGTGTGTGTGTGTGTGGTGCGTGCGTGCGTGCGTGCTTGCGTGTGTGTCTGCTTCAGCGCTTAGATTTGATTTTATCCATATTTTGCGCTATATAAATATTGTAATTATTATTAATTATTATTATTATGTGGCAGGGCACATAATGATGATGATGAGCATTGCAAAGGCAGTGCCGATCTCCTCTCCTTTGCTGCTTTGCCTTCTCTAATTTTGAAGAAAACCAGATATCCATCCACTGTTAGACAAACTGGATGTTACACCCACGAACTTTTCTCGAACGAGATTCGCACTTATACAAACTCATACAGTTGGTGGTATTAAAAAAAACCATAAAAATTATGTTCGTGAAAAAACACTTCAATTCTTATGGAAGCACAACTCTGTCAAAAGAAACTGCCCACCTCAAAAGGGTCAAGGGACCGTAAGCTGTGCACAGCAGTGTCAATGCTCTCAACTCACCTGGGGTCCAGTGTCTTCATGCCCAAGGGACCCAGCAGGTGTTCCTGCGCCATCTCGAGAGCTGTCCAGGCGTTCTCGTCTGTGAACAGTTCAGGAGCCTGCCCACAAAGTAACACTAAAGTTACGCTATTTTCACTAACCACAGCGTTTTAACCATTTGCAAGTTCAGGGACAAAAGGACAAAGAAAAAACAATGTAATAGCTGCTGATAGTGAGTTGAAGAGAATACGTGCGTGTGGGTGTGTGTGCCTGTTCGTGTGTGCGCGCGTGCGTGCGAGTGTCCCTGTGTGCACACATACGTATGTGTCTCTGTGTGTGTGTGTGCAAACGTGTATGACAGAGGGACAGACACTTCAGTAAAACAAAAACCAGTTTCCAAATATCCTTATGAACTCCTCTAAATATACAATGTAACATGAGAGAGAGCGACAGAGAGAGAGACAGACAGAGACAGAGAGAGCGAGACAGAGAGAGAGAGAAAGACAGTGAGAGAAAGAGTGAGAGAGAGAGACAGAGAGACAGACAGACAGACAGAGACAGACAGAAAAGAAGACAACAGAGAGAGACAGTTCATCATTACATATGTGAATGTCCATGCAAGCAAACAAGTAGCATCTTTTGACCAAACCAGAACAGCCAACGAAGAATAATCAATGTCTCTAGACAACAAAGTAAACAGTCAGTACACACTTTTCACTATCCTTGCCACATGCTATTTCCCCCTTCCCTATAACCTGAGCAGAGTGAGATGTTAACACACAGTGGGCGGACAGTAAGTCGAGACACAAACCTGATCACCATCCCTTTCGTAACCATGCATTTACCATGCCTAACCTTTATCTTTATAATCTTCATCCTTGCCACAGGAATAGAATCAAAAGAGAAATAGCAGAAGAACAGTGTGGATTTGTGGAAGGGAAAGGAACTATTAATGCCATATACATCCTAAGAACTATCATAGAGAGGTCAACTGAGATGAATCAGGATTTGTATTTATGCTTTGTTGACTATACCAAGGCTTTCGATTGGGTACAGCATGAAGAATTGATCAACCAACTGGAGAGACTCATTGTTGATGGAAAATATCTACGAATAATCAGGAATAGGTACTGGGAACAAACAGCTGCAATGAGAATAGAAAACAATATAAGCTCTTTCCAAAATATCAAAAGAGAAGTCAGACAGGGTTGTGTTTTGTCACCAGATCTGTTTTCACTATATAGCGTAAACATCCCGAGAAACCTAGAAGAAGACCCTACCTAGATTAAAGGTTGGAGGGAAAATGATAAACAACATTCAGTACGCATATGACACTGTGCTAATTGCAGAAAATGAAAGGGACCTACAAAACCTTGTGAATATACTAGAAATAGAAAGCAAAGATAAGGGGTTGGAACTATACAGTAGGAAGACTAAAGTCATGGTGATCAGTAAAAAACATGAAATCCCTTCATGCAAAATAACAGCAAATGGCACAACCTTGACACAGGTTAATAAGTTCAAATACCTGGGAACAGTCATTTCATCAGACGGCAGATGCACATCAGAAATATTTGGCAGAATCGGCCAAGCCAAAACAGCATTCAAGAAGATGACAAGCATTCTTACCAACAAATGCCTATCAATTAACATCAGAAAGAGAGTCCTTGAACATTATATAGAACCAATACTGTTGTACGGATGCGAGGCGTGGACAGTCATGAAGCAAAGCCAGAGCAAGATTGAGACAGCCAAGATGGTTTCTCAGAAGAATGTTGAGAGTTCCATGGACAGCAAAAAAAACAAACGAGACAGTCTTGATGGAGGCAGACACAAATAGATCACTCATAAGGAAGATTAGGAAAAGACAAGCAACATTTATAGGCCATTTTATGAGGAAGGGGGATTTGGAGCATCTGGTCACAACGGGAAAGCTGGAGGGAAAGAGAGCACCAGGTAGACCAGGGAGAGAATGCTGGACGGACTTGCAGAGTGGCTGGGGATGAAGAGGGTTGGGGAGATGCTGGGGGCAATGAGAGATAGAGATAGTTGGAAGTCCATTGTCGCCAACGCCATGCGGCAGGGCACCTGATGATGATGATGATGACCCTTGCCATATATTGTTCACCCACTTCCCTATAACCTGAGCAGAGTGGGATGTTTATACACAAATGGGTGGACAGAAAGCTTAGACACGAACCTTATCACCATCCCCTTAGTAACCACGCTTTACACTGCCTAACCTTACCTTTATAATCTCCATTCTTGCCATATATTGTTCACCCACTCCCCTATAACCTGAGCAGAGTGAAATTTTAATACATAAGTGTGTCGAGACACAAACTTGATCACTATCCCTTTGGTAACCATGCTCTATCATCGTGACTAACCTTAGCTTTATAATCTCCATTCTTGCCATATGTTGTTCACCCACTCCCCTATAACCTGAGCAGAGTGAGGTGATGATACACAACTGGGTGGTCAGTAAGTCGAGACACAAACGTGATCACCATCCCTTTCGTAACCATGCTTTACCATGCCTAACCTTAGCTTTGTAATCTCCATCCTTGCCACATATTATTCACCCACTTCCCTATAATCTGAGGAGGGTGAGGTATAATACACAAGTGTGTTGAGACACAAACTTGATCACCATCCCTTTGGTAACCATGCTCTATCGTGACTAACCTTAGCTTTATAATCTCCATTCTTGCCATATATTGTTCACCCACTCCCCTATAACCCGAGCAAGAGGAGGTGATAATACACAAGTGTGTCGAGACACAAACCTGATCACCATCCCTTTGGTAACCATGCCTTACCATGCCTAACCTTAGCTTTGTAATCTCCATCCTTGCCACATATTGTTCACCCACTTCCCTATAACCTGAGCAGAGTGGACAGAAAGTCGAGACACAAACTTACCACCATCCCTTTGGTAACCACGCTCATCATGCCCAACCTTAGCTTTTGGGAGCAAGTGCTTTAACCACAATGCTACTGTACCCCCAACAAAACAAAACAAAACAACAGGCCACTCACCACCACCATAGCTACACAGAAGTTGGGTCGCAGCTGGAAGTTGGACCAGAACTCTGTGGCATTGAAGCAGTCCTTGTATATGCCCCGCCGCACAATCAGTTCGGGGTTGGGTTCGTTGGACGGATTGGGTTCAGTGCTGATGTAGAAATCCTTCTCAAAGTTTGTCTGCAGGGTGTGGGCCCAGTGCTCAAAGGTGAACAGCTCATCAGTGTAATCTGCAGTATCGTACAGGAGAGCGTTAGTCTCTACAAGTGCAGGGTTTCAATGGCAAATGAAAAAAATGTCTGAAAATCAAGGAGGGTCTGGGAGGTACGCTGTCCCAGAAAATTTTTTGAATATAGATGCAAAATAGTGCAGTCTGACGCTATCTGGCACAATTTTGGGCTTGTTTATGGTCCTTTGTACTAAAGCAAATAATTCATACACACTAGTGTCAGATTTCAAGAAAAACAATTTAGTAAGTATTTTTCTAATATATGCTCCAACAAACATTAAACAACAACCTGGACTGAACAGCTTCAAGATTCTTTGCAGTTTTCTGCGTCATCTGGTGCTTCTTTGATTTGAAATGGTCTGTAAGTTTGTCGATGCATGCTCAACTTTATTGACTTCACAGTAGCACAAGACACAGTAGGCTATGCCAGCCTATGTTGTTTTCGAAAGTTATGTGCTCTTTTCCATGACATCAAGTGCTCACATCCATGACATCAATTTTTCGTGAAATACACTCCTAACACCGCTTATTTTTGCAGTCTTTGTCAATCATTTTTGCTGCGGCAGACCCTTTACTCCAGAATATCGGCTTGAGGCATGGTCACATTCTTCAAAAGTTTCACAATCAGTTCTGAAAACAGGCCATTCCTGACAAACAAAAAGCACCGGAAGTGACTTAAGCGGAAAATGATACGGATTTATCCACCTTACAAAATTTTGTTGTCTGCTACAAGAGATCAACAAACTGACAAACACCCAACTATTTTGCAGAAGAAAAAAAATTATCAGTTGACTTTTTAAATTTTCTCAGAAAGCAGCTGTAGTGACAGAGCCCATTCCCAACACAAAGGATGCACTCCCTCCTGTCGTGAGAGGTCATGGTAGGGTAGGGGCATGACTAGGAGTTCAAGAGGACAGGGAAGCTTCAGGGGGTGTGGCAGAGGAATGGGGCATGGCAATCCAAACTGATAAACTAATGGAAAAATGCTGATGCACAATGGCCAAATATGGATATTCCGTTCATTGCAAATCCAGCGACAAAAGCGATGTTGCCATCTTTGGATCTGTGAATTTCCTGGAATTGTTTTTCAATGATAATCTTATCAATCATCTGGTCATCCAGACAAACCTCGAATCTACCCCTGTTTTCCAGAGCCAACAGATGTGAGTCCATGGATGCTACAGAACTGAAGAAGTTTCCGGTAACTGTACGGTTGATGGGCATTGTGAAGCTGCTTACAATCAAACTGGCACACATCAACACATAAAAATGCTATGTTACTGTGGTAGTGAAGGTATTAAACGTCATCCACTTTGTGATTCTTGGCCAATATATTTCCTTGTAAATTCAGTTTCAAATAATTCATATATTACAGATTCATTCCTGAAAAATGTACCATTGACAAAAATACCACTAGATTTAATGTACCAACTTTAACAGCTCCAATAAGTTGTTGGGAGTGACCTACACACTATTCATGAGATTGGGATTCGATGCGATCAATGAAGCTAGGTGTCAGAACATGTAAAAGGTCTCTCCATTTCTAACAAAAAGAAGAAAATTTGATGTGGTTTTGTCTAACTAATCATCGGGCAAAAAAAGAAAGAAAGAAAAGAATGCAAAAACAAAATCAGATCCTCCACACACACCAAACCAAACAAATTTCAAGGGGGGGGGGGGGGTGCTGTCTGGTCTTCACGCCTCCACCATTCACATCCTACAGCGCACTCAAAACAATGCTGCACGCTTTGTTCTCAAAAAGAAAAAAGCTGACCACATCTCCCCTCTCCTGGCACAACTTCACTGGCTCCCTGTATCAAAGCGCATACAGTATACAAACTAGACACCATCTGCTACAAAAGCCTCAATAATGCAGCCCCCGATTACCTGTCAAGCCTACTTGAGATCTATGTTCCCTCATGTACCCTCCGCTCTGCCTCCGATCCTCTCACTTTTTGCTTTCCACGCACTAAGCTCAAACAATACCTATCGTCCACGTGCCTTCTCTGGTTCTGGTCCACTCTCCTGGAACAAACTTCCTCTCTCAGTCCGTCAGCAACCTACTTTTGTCTCCTTCAAGTCCGCTCTCAAAACTCACCTTTTCTTCTCTGTATAAAATCCTGACCTCACTCAACCGCCACTGCAGCCTGTCTTCATTCGGTGTGGAATCACAATGTAAGATATATTTGTGTATAATATGTTTTCTATTGATTTCTTTTTATTTCTACTTTGAGTACACATATATAATTTTCTATCGCTTTTCTTCTTTTTCCCCATTTATAGCCGTGTGTATGTGTGTGTGCATGTGTGCACTGTGTGCATGCATGCATATGTATATGTTCAGCGCTTAGATCTGATTTTTATCAAGATTTTGCGCTATATAAATATTGTAATTATTAATTATTATTATTATTACTGTAGGGCCACTGCAGCAGTCTCCACACAAGGGTGGCTCATTCAGTCAGCCTCTGGGACTATGTAATTACTTCTGTCAACAACAGGCAGAAATTCACTCACAAGAGGCAGTACTGAATACCGTCATGGAGAGTAAGAAGTCTTCTCTGGTAGGTGGCCTCATGATAAACTACAAAAATCATGGACGCTGAGGTTGAGAACGAATGAATTTCTGGTTGTGTATTGAAATGGAGAGACACAGAAGACAGGGCAGAAAAGAAGTGAGGAAGGTAAGGAGAACAACAAAGAACAACCATACTTCATAAAACAGCTGAATCCTTACCACAGTCAGCTGTCACACAAAGTTACCCAAGTTTCCACCTCTCACAAGGCCTTCCACAGGGCACTTATTAGCTGTGTATATGGCTCTGTCCATTGTGTGAATGATCATATGATGTGAGGGCTTGTCTGCAGACTGCAGGAAGCTCAAATCCAACGTTTCTGTTTAGCCAGGATTGTTCCAATGATAAACTGATATAATGTAGGCTAAGTAAAACATAGGCTAAGCAGGACCTCAGGACCTGGCCAGCTCATGGGTTTATGTGCAGGCTTATGTGCATATGGAATTCATTCCGAACACAGTGACATCATCATCAGAAACTCAAACTGAAACTCTGTTCAGCAACAGTCAGTCATCCATGATTCCAAGAGTTTCTTCCCGAACTGTGTTTTCAGAGGACAGAATTTTTGTTTTCCCATGAAAATTATTGGTGTCCTGTTTCTCTACAGTGCTCTCACACTGTTGTCAATGAGACCCTCGTGCCTTTTTGATAATTCTGTTATTTCAAAAAGTATGGTGAAGTAGAATATTAATCTACACGACCAAAATAATCATACTATCGCATCTGATCTGATGATGGTATCAAAACAGTCTTAGCTGGTCTGATAACAGTACCAAAATAATCATACTGTCTTACCTGGCTTCATGACAGTGACACCAGTGTATGGATACTCGTCCCTCTTGCTCAAATCTGACAGCCAACGCACCACAGAAGAACACAAGCCAACAATCTCCACAGCGGATCCATCCCTGAAATTCATCATGATGCTGCAGTAACGCAAACTGTGTATGCATATAAATTATGCAAGGAAACATACACATACACGCAAAGCACACACCAAAAGAGAAAATCGACAGCGCTGCACTGTAATGATGCACTCATCCCCCCAACTATTTCACCATCAAAATACAAACTCTTCGTGACAGGCTTGACAGAACACCCTGTCAACCATGCCCACCTGACCCTTCCTTCTCTGGCACACCTCTTACTACTTTTACCCCAGTCTCACAAGAAGAAATTCTCAACACAATCAGATCCATGTCGTTCAAAACCTGCGAACTGGATCCTCTTCCAGGTTCTCTCTACGCCGACTGTCTCCCTACTCTCCTCCCATTCATCACTGACATCATCAACACTTCTCTTCAAACTGGAACTGTCCCAGATTCTTTCAAGTCTGCTATTGTTCACCCTCTCCTCAAGAAACACAATTTAGACCCAAATGAACTGAAAAATTACCGGCCTATCTCTAATCTCTCTTTCTTGTCAAAACTCCTTGAAAAAGTCGTCCTCAACCAACTGAACTCTCACCTGTCTGCCAACAATCTCCTCAATCCTTTCCAGTCAGCCTACCGCCAGTGCCATAGCACTGAAACTGCCCTACTACACATTCTCAACAATCTCCTCCTTGCAACTGATACTGGCAAAGTCTCTCTCCTCACACTCCTTGATCTGTCTGCAGCCTTCGATACCATTGACCATGGTATTCTCCTTTCTAGACTTCATCATACTTTTGGCATCTCTGACATTGCTCTCTCCTTTTTCACTTCGTATTTATCAAACAGAAAACAAACTGTTCTCATCAATGGCACTTACTCTCAACCTGCATACCTGACCTGTGGTGTTCCACAAGGATCTGTCCTTGGCCCTGTTCTTTTCACTCTTTACACCTCCCCCCTGTCCACCATCATCAACTCCCACTCTATAAAACACCACTTCTATGCTGATGACACCCAACTACAAGACAGTGACTCACCTGATAATATACAGCGCCTGTTGACTCGCACCACTGAGTGTTACTCAGACATTAAGAACTGGATGATGTTCAACAAACTTCAGCTTAATGATGACAAGACAGAAGCTATCCTCATTGGCACCCGTCAGAAACTTTCTCAGCTGCCTCCTCTTTCTCTCCCATTATGTAACACATCAGTCCCAATTTCTGATTCAGCTAAAAACCTTGGTGTCTGCATTGACTCTACCCTCTCCATGAACAACTTTGTTTCTCAAACTGCCAGATCTTGCTACTATCATCTCCATCGTATAGGGCTGATCAGGAAGTATCTCTCTGTCGAAACAACTGCAAAACTCCTTCTCTCCTTCATAATGTCTCGCATTGACTATTGCAATTCACTCCTGTCTGGTCTTCCTGCCTCCACCATTCACATCCTACAGCGCATTCAAAACAATGCTGTACGCCTTGTACTCAAAAAGAAAAAAGCTGACCACATATCTCCTCTCCTGGCACAACTTCACTGGCTCCCTGTATCAAAGCGCATACAGTACAAACTAGACACCATGTGCTACAAAAGCCTCAATAACGCAGCCCCCGATTACCTGTCAAGCCTACTTGAGATCTATCTTCCCTCACGTACCCTCCGCTCTGCCTCTGATCCTCTGACTTTTCGCTTTCCACGCACTAAGCTCAATACCTATGGTCCACGAGCCTTCTCTGTTTCTGGTCCACTCTCCTGGAACAAACTTCCTCTCTCAGTCCGTCAGCAACCTACTTTTGTCTCCTTCAAGTCCGCTCTCAAAACTCACCTTTTCTCCTCCGCATAAAATCCTAACCTCACTCAACCCCCCCCCCCCCCCCTCTCTGCAGCCTGTCTCCGCTCGGAGGGGAATCACATGGTTATAATATATAATTGTATATGCTATGCTCTCTATAATTTTCCATTGCTTTTATTCTTGCTTTTATTGCTTTTATTCTTTCTCCCCATTTATAGCCATGCGTGTGTGTGAGTGTGTGTGTGTGTGTGTGTGTGTGTGTGTGTGTGTGTGTGTGTGTGTGTGTGTGTGTGTGTGTGTGTGTGTGTGTGTGTGCGTGTGTGCGCGTGCATGCGTGCGTGCGTGCTTGCGTATGTGTCTGCTTCAGCGCTTAGATTTGATTTTATCAAGATTTTGCGCTATATAAATATTGTAATTATTATTATTGCAGCCAAAATTTACTTGGGGGGGGTGGGGGGGTAGCTGTTTCGACATAAAACCAATTCTAGATGCACACACCACCACATACTCATATAACACCACACACACACACACAATACCAACCTGGGTGTGGCAGGTCTACCATGGTTGCCAGCCTTTCTGGAACTGCCCATCTTGTCCATCCAGGTGCCAGAGTTGTGGACGTTTCCTCCATACACATAGCCCTCTGGCCACTTCACTCCAATTTCGACATCAAAACCTGTCAACAGAAAATGAACCCTTAATCTTTTTTTACATTTTCCTGTCTCAGCTTCTGCACTCTTTCAGTCCTGCTGAGCCCACTCTGCCGATTTCAAGTCCACAGAACACCACCAACTCAGTCAAAAAAATGCCAGGAAGCCCATGGGAGCCACAAGTGTCAAGCCACTATGTGGCCACCCACCAGAGAAGACTGTTACCGTTATTTTTGCTTAAAGCCTAGCCAACTGCGTAGAGCCATATCAGCACTATAACTGTTTCAAAACATACATACTTCAACAGGAAAAAAAGTACACATACATAATCAAAGCATTCGTGCACACAATCAAAGGAGATGCCTCTGACATGTTGACCACTCTGTCCAATTTACGGCATAGGGAATTATAAAAAACACCTATTTGCAAATTTAAACATAAATAAGGACACTAAAACATACTAAAACGTGCCTAAATTTACCTCAAATAGCTTCTGCAAATCTCATTTCCCTACAGCCAAAAATGCACTCAATATATGTACCCAATTAGCAATCCTAAGAAAAAGTAACTAAGACTTTAAAAGTGAATGGACCAGCAAAGCAGAAAATGACAAGAAGAAATGACAGAAATCAAAGGAGCAAGGATGAAACAAAGAGTTACACAAAAGAGGAAATTTCTACCACAGAATTTTCAGAAGGTGGGGATACTATTTATACTGATAGAACCCCCGGTTTCCACATGGGGGTCACCAGAGAAGACCTAGCACTGCTACTAGGTCACTTCAAAGAAGCAGAACAGTACCTGTTCTGATCCAGCTTACTTGGGACACCGTCTTTTATGCCCCCCCCCCCCTCCCCTCCCACTAATCAGTAAGATAAGGAGCCAGACTAAGTGACAAAACTTCCTGAAACCAGTGATCTACAAGTTATCAAAATACACGTGTTCAAATGCCAACAACAGAAGAATAATACAGCAACCTACGCAGTGACTATGACCGAGATGGATAATCAGTTTATTTTTCCATTCAGAAAAAAAGCATAGGCTATGTATACTTTTATGCAAAGGTTTGCTTGCTGGACTGCCAAATATCACCTGACACATAGTAAACACAAGCAAAACAATTACTTCACTCTGAAGGCGTTAATGTGTACTCTGATGTGTGTCTGTATGTGTGAGATATTAGTACTTCTGTATATATTACACACTCACATCTTGTAAAACATGTGATGGGTAGTGAGTCCAAATGAGTTCAGAGAATAGCGCTAAACAAGAATATTTCATTATCATCATCATCATTATTGTTATTATTATTACTATTATTACTGTCATCAGCTGAGCAGAAACTCACCAGCATCACTCATGTGCTCATCCAGACCAGGCCCAGCACCCCTTTCCCTGAACTTGACGCCAGCCACATGTCTGGTCAGGGCTTCCTGCATAACCACATGCAGTGGTTGTTCCTGTGGACATAGGCAAGCAGATATGAACTCAGAGCTGCATGCAAATCAAGACTGTACAGGCAGTTCATGAGTGTGCTTTCTGCACAAAATGAACACAAGAGCTACTTTTGCAATCCATGCTTATGGCAGAACTGGTACCTGTAAAAACATGCCGCTCTGATACTTAAAAATCACTCCACAAGAAGACTTGCTGGAAGAAGCAAAGCCTTGTTTCACTCCTTGTTTCACCATCTCGGGTGTCATGGGGAGAAAAAAGCGGACAGCAGCAAGCTGAAGGCCTTTGAGGCCTTTTATTAAGACAATTAAATCTGAGGATGAATTTAGTTCAAAGAAATTGAGAATAAGCTTGACCGAGACATTCTAAGAAATTGAGAATAAGCTTGACTGAGACATTCTATGAGGTTTTTATTAAGACAATTGAATTTGAGGGTGATTTTAGTTGACAAATAAGCCTACCCAAGATATGGCTCTGTGAGGCCTTTTATCAAGACAATTAAATCAGAGGGTGACATTAGTTCAAAGAAACTGATAGAATAAGTTTAATCGAGACAAGGTCCTATAAGACCTTTTATTCAGACAATTAAATTTGAGGGTGAATTTAGTTAAAAAAAATAACAACTGATAGAATAAGCTTGATCGAGACATCCATCTCAAACTAACACATTCTCCAGGCTTCAGGCAAGGGGAGTCATCAGTAGGGAAGAGGCGTGCCACAGGTTCCATGAGGATTTTCAGACCATCAGGTGCCATCATGGCATAGGCCTTGATGCCATGCAGCCACCACCACACGGCGTCGCGGCAGTTGAAGCGGGCCAGCTTGCCTTCAAACAGCAAGTTGGGGATCAGGCCATGACGCAGTGTGCCGGCAAAGCCCAAGATCAAGCCCCTGTGGAGGTTACCAGACTATGAGTCGAAACTTACTTCCTGCAGGCCTAGCATCATTTCATAATAATAATAATAATAATATTTACATAGCACAAAATCTTGATAGAAATCAATCTAAGCGCTGAACATACACATACGCACACACACACACATACACATGGCTATAAATGGGGAAGAAGAAGAAAAGCAATGGAAAATTATAGAAAACATATTATATACAAATATATATTACATTGTGATTCCACGCCGAGTGGAGACAGGCTGCAGAGGGGGTTGAGTGAGGTCAGGATTTTATACAGAGAAGAAAAGGTGAGTTTTGAGAGCGGACTTGAAGGAGACAAAAGTAGGTTGCTGACGGACTGAGAGAAGAAGTTTGTTCCAGGAGAGTGGACCAGAAAAAGAGAAGGCTCGAGGACCATAGGTATTGAGCTTAGTGCGTGGAAAGCGAAAAATGAGAGGATCGGAGGCAGAGCGGAGGGTATGTGAGGGAACATAGATCTCAAGTAGGCTTGACAGGTAATCGGGGGCTGCGTTATTGAGGCTTTTGTGATCTCAAGTAGGCTTGACAGGTAATCGGGGGCTGCGTTATTGAGGCTTTTGTAGCAGATGGTGTCTAGTTTGTGCTGTATGCGCTTTGATACAGTTAACTCTGTTAACATGACATGGTTATAAACAAAACACAAGGCTCGGTTGGAGGTCAAAATGAATAAGCATTTAGGACAGAAAACTGTAAATGAAGGGGTTCTATGTGCATGTTCTTGAGGAACACTCGTGAAGAATACTGTACATATCTGCAGTGGGTGGAAGCATACAAAGTTGAGTACATGACAGAAATATGTGCAAGAGTATGTCTTTACATGCCGACTATACGACTACTGTGGGAAGGTGGGTGTGATCTGAGAGGTCCTACTCCAAGTCACAAGTTACATCCAACAGCAGCTATATACACTCTCAAAACTGCAGTATAAACTTATGTGTAAAAATATGTACAGTGCAAGCATGTCAACAAACACTGCAACTACATACAGAAATATTCACCAAGCTCACAAACTATTTCTCTGTATTTGGAAGAAATGAGCGGGGTGTCTACATTCACCACGCACTCTCATGCATTCAGAGAACAAGAGATGAAGATGGACAGGACAACTCCTTGCATAAAACAGATTCCATCCGACTTTCTACTGGACACCAAAGAAAAAAGCATGATGTATGCATAAACACTCTACAATCTACACATAAATTTGTTTTTGGTCGAACAGCATGGAACTCTCTTCTACGTATTTACGACAAAGCAAATGTTTGCTTAGTTTAATTAAAAAACAAAAAACACTTCAAAATATGCCACTTTCAAAAATGTCCACAAAACTGCATGGATTGTGTGTGTGTGTGTGTGTGTGTGTGTGTGTGTGTGTGTGTGTGTGTGTTGTGTGTGTGTGTGTGTGTGTGTGTGTGTGTATGTGTGTGTATGTGTGTGTATGTGTGTGTGCGCGCGTGTCTGCGTGTGTGTGTGTGTGGTGTATGTAGGTCTGTGTGTGCGTGTGTGCGTGCGTGTTGTTTGTGTGTGTGTGTGTGTGTGTGTGTGTGTGTGTGTGTGTGTGTGTGTGTGTGTGTGTGTGTGTGTGTGTGTGTGTGTGTTGTGTGTGTGTGTGTGTGTGTGTGTGTGTGTGTGTGTGTGTGTTGTGCGCGCGCATGTATGTATACGTGTACGTGCATGGACATGTATGCTGGTATGTATGTGTAGGTGTGAGGATATATTTTCATTAGTGTGTGTATGAAACACTTGTACTGTCAAATGATTTATACATTTTTCTTCCTTATACATTCTGCATGGACTTGTGGCACAATGACCGATTCCTGATTTCGCATTACTACCTGATGTCACTCTTGAGGAACTATGTTTATACTCCCATTAATTTATGATAATGGCAGCCCTCCCTCATTCTTTTTCAAAGAGCCTTTCCTCATTCCTTTTTAAAAATAAAGAAAAAAATAATCAATCATTACTATGTAAAAAGTAACACGCATGCTTTGACAAGGGCTGTTTGTGCTATACAAATGTAATCATTATCAATATCTGTCAAATCACGTGGAACAACGACTTACCGGGCACAGTCAAACCTTCCTGTCACCAGCAGCATGCCGCGCAAGGCAATGAATGTGTCTCGTCCCCAGCAGCGCCACACACCAGAGGCAAAGTGAGGTAACCCTAACAGGAAAACAATGGTCCAATGAAAGTGTCGTTGAGACCAGTCGCCGTGGTGTATTGGTTAACGTAACAGACTACTGACTGGAAGGTTGTGGGTTCGAATCCCCATCAGTACCTTCAAAAATTATTGTAGGATTTTTCCGCTCCAACCAGCTCCTACCCAGAGTTGGGCGTGCTATGGGCTCGTTGGGAAGACTGGGACCACACAGTCGAGTCTCATCCACTTCACCGATGCGTCACTGAGGGTGTCACTCAAATCTTCTGACCAGCACCGCAGGTGTCTCTATCTCTCGTGCCTGGTTGACGCCAGGATATATTATGATAGTAAGCGTAGAGTACAGCCCTGCCATGCAGTCTCAATCCTAGATGGAACTCCATAGCATCATGATTATCATCCTCATCGACATCATCATCACCAAATTGGGTAAAAAAAAAAGAAAAAAAGAAAAAGAAAAACTGTGCCAGCTTCTGTGGCCATTAAGGTGCCGCAAAAAGTGGGACAAAAAAAAAAAAAAAAAAAAAGGATGGGTGCAAAGGCAACCCCGGGTGCAATGATCCTAAAAAAGAAGGAAAAAAAAATGTTGATGGGCCAATGTTGTCGAAGTCCATGAAATACAAACAACATAACTCTCCAAACAGTAACCACCCATGGCGTACATGCACTCACTCATGCAAACTATTTATCACACTTAATACTTATATCACACTTACTATTTATGAAGCATCAACGAAGAAGTATGCAGTTACAATAACTTTCTTCTACGCCCAGCATAACACATTAACGGTACTACGAATGCAATGTATGGCACAACGCAATTGTGAAAACTACAGATCAAGGGGTTAAAAGATACACAATTATCTCAAAGAATAAAATTCACCATACAGACTGACACAAATTCACCTTCACTCAGATACATAGACTTTACAAACACCACCCAACCCCCATTCCCAACTTACCCAAGACATGACACTGTACTGCATACTTTAACTTGTTCGCTGCATCCAACCGAATATTCGGTTGGAAGAAACATACACCTCCAGTGCCACAGACCGAATATTCGGTCGGCGATCTTTCCCTATTTTTAGCCAGAAAACCCCAACACTTTCAGTGATGTACGAGATATCAACGGAAACTTCAGGATTCCCTCTATAAATAGATACTAATTATGTATGTGTGACGTTTTACAGTCTTTTCCACCCGTGCGATTGAAAAGGTGACGTCCTATTATTCAGCGACTGTAAACGATAGCGGACAAACTCGCTTCATTAATGAGCGTCACTCGGGCCCGAAAAACAACTCACGCAGCAAACGAAGTTGCAGAAATCATTACTTGTGGAGTTGATTCTGATTTGCAGTCGGTTGATTCATTCGCTAAGAGTAAAAATGACAATAATCTGGCGCACGCAGGTGATAATTTGATGTTGATGTCCGAAGTCGGACTTGACCCAGATAACAGTTGGAGTGACATTACTAGCATTGGCGATTGTAAAAACGAAAGTACTGCTGCTCCTGGTGTGTTGTAAGTATACTGAACAAGAAAATATATAGTGTGGGGTTTTTCTGGTGCTGGATGAAGAGATATTTTGACTTAAAATAAAAACAAATTCATGTTTACAATTCCGTGGCACAGGTGATTCACCGCTTTATTTTCACTTTAGCACTGAAAGGGTTATAGCATCAATGCAAAATCAAGATTCAAATATTAAACAAGCCAGCTTAACCCTTTCACTCCTGTACTGCAAAAACTTTACCCTGGTTGATAGGATAATGGAATTAAAGGCTGAAGTTTTTGCTTTGCTAACATGGTTGACAATGCAGGACGCTGATGAGCAAGATGCGAATGTGAAAGGGTTAACTAAAAATCTTTTCTTTTTTTTTGACCAGCCAGCTTCTACCTCAAGTTGTGTATTAATGTTGTGAACTGAATAGCAGAGGAAAACAACAAGTAGTGATATAGCCCGTTTTCAGCTCAATATATGGAAAGAGCATCAGACCTATTGACTAAGTTTTCTTTTTGATCTCTCTGCCTTCAGCTCACATCCAAATCAGGTGGACACAATGATACAAGGAACTCGAGATCAAATTCATTCACTGATAAAATGGATGCAAATTCAGTCATACACACTTCAAAGTATTCTTGCCTCAGCAACATACACAGACAAGCTAGGAATAATGAGCTGACCTTTTCTCAAATGTTCTCAGACATCCTATATATAGATGGCGCACGCTGTGTGCAACTGGCCCCATCACGCCAGCATGTTAACCTTTTCACGACGAACCGGCCGCCAGGAGCCGGTGCCGAAAAAGTTCCCTCCTGCCGCACCGTACCCCTAATGCCGGTAAGGCCTCTGTTCCCTATAGACTCACTGGCCATATAGTGCCGGTCAAGTTTTTAAAAATTCTGGCAGTTTTCACTGTAAAAAATATTGGGGAACAACTACCAGTACTGTTTAGCAGAATGTTTTAGCAAAGGGACAGAGTCTATTTATTTAGTTGGTGTAGCTTTACACTTGATGCTCTGACTGATAACAAAATAAAGTGACCCCCCTGACCAGGAAATTCCAATGCCATGTGTTAGGTCTGCACTATCTTCCTTGATAAACTGTTAGGTACTAGGCGTGGGAATTCAGGAGTTATTATAAACTTTACCATCAAAGTTGACTGCTCTCTCTCTCCCTCTCTTTCTCGTTCATTCTGTGTGTGTGTGTGTGTGTGTGTGTGTGTGTGTGTGTGTGTTGTGTGTGCTTGTGTGTGTGTGTGTGTGTGTGTGTGTGAGAGAGAGAGAGGAAAAGTGAGAGAGAGGTTTCAAAGGTTCCTTAAGACTTCAGTACAGCACAGTACAGTTACTACTGGGATGTGAACATGTGTCTGGTTTACACTCCATGACCTACGTTGTTCTTGTTGTAACGGTGCGTATAAGTGTTGGAATTTCTTATTTGAAAATAGTATGCTCACAAAGATCACGTATTGAGCTTTCTGGTAATGTTAAATACTTTGCCATCAATCACTGTTTAGTAGCTGTAAAATAAAATAGAAAAGTACTGGTCTGCTCATTATCAGCAGCTGGGCTTAATACATTTTAGTAATGACCGGCGTGTTTATTCGACTGACAAGCATGTTTTTCTTATCGCTGTACAACTTGACGGGAGTGCAAAGTTAATAGGTGAGGAATTCTGTAATATCTGTTTACGTATGAATTAAATACTTCCATTTAGAGTCAGTAAAAGCGGATGTGAGAAAGTGAAGGGATAGTATAAAGATAATTGCCATTTCCTGTCCATGGTGTCAAATGCCGATTTTTAACTCTCTCGCTACGAGCGTCGGTATTTCCCAATCATGTCTCAACAATGCTTGTCTATGAGCATTGGAGAAATCCGACTTGAGTTTTGAAAATTCGACGGGCTTTCAGTATTTCTGTTAACCGAAACTAATAGCCAGAAATAGATTCTTTGGTCATTCCTAGCCTCGTTTCAGGCCATGACGTCACTGTACTACGCAGTTGGTGTGTGGACAGTGCAAAGTTCACGACCCACTATCTCTGCAGCGAAGCAGACGACGGAAAAGCAAATGGCTGAACAATACTCAACAACTCGGGGCTGTTCAACACGATCTCTTCCTACAGTGCACGTGGAGCGTGTGCACGTTGGATTTTATAAAATTTCATTCAAAATGTGACTGTAGGAACTGATGTATTGACCTGACTGTGTATTTTGTAAGACATTTTTCACCTGAGGGTTAGACAATTGAAATTTCAGCACTTTGTACGCCAATCTTTCAATATATGACCTGCCAAATTTCAAACCTCTCTGTTTTCATTTGTTTGTATGAGAATTTTTCTCATGATCTATACAAATGGTGCATATCTGAGGAACAGGAAGGGGCATAATCATACATAGCGAGTGAGTTAAGTCATTGAATTATTCTCACAGAGCACAATCTTCATTATGACTGAGACTAGTAACTTTTTTTAACTGAGGTCTTTAGTTTTACATAATAAACAAACACTATTAAAATTCTCTCTGTGTGTATGTGCGTATTTGTGCGTGCGTATGAGGTGGTGCGTGCATGCATAAGTAATAATAATAACAATATTACAATATTTATATAGCGCAAAATCTTGATAGAAATCAAATCTAAGCACTGAACATATACGCACACGCACGATGCACACACACACGGCTATAAATGGGGATTAAGAAGAAAAGCAAAGGAAAATTATAGAGAACATATTATATACAAATATATATTACAATGTGATTCCACACCGAATGGAGACAGGCTGCAGTGGGGGTTGAGTGAGGTCAGGATTTTATGCAGAGGAGAGAAGGTGAGTTTTGAGAGCAGACTTGAAGGAGACAAAAGTAGGTTGCTGAGTAAGTGTGAGCCATAGAAATATCCAGCCTCAGTAATCGTATGTAACAAATTCTGTGTTTTCTTTTTCAGACAAAATTTGAGTTATAGATTTGTCTGAAACCTGTTGTGTGGCATGGGGTTGTTCAAACAGAAAAAGGAAAGGAAAATCTTTTCATAAGTAATATGTGTGTGTGTGTGTGTGTGTGTGTGTGTGTGTGTGTGGTGTGTGTGTGTGTGTGTGTGTGTGTGTGTGTGTGTGTGTGTGTGTGTGTGTGTGTGTGTGTGTGTGTGTGTGTGTGTTCGAGACTTTTCAAAACATTTTCCCAAAGAGAGTGTATGACTTGAAGGAGACAAAAGTAGGTTGCTGAGTAAGTGTGAGCCATAGAAACATCCAGCCTCAGTAATCGTATGTAACAAATTCTGTGTTTTCTTTTTCAGACAAAATTTGAGTTATAGATTTGTCTGAAACCTGTTGTGTGGCATGGGGTTGTTCAAACAGAAAAAGGAAAGGAAAATCTTTTCATAAGTAATGATATATATTGTGTGTGTGTGTGTGTGTGTGTGTGTGTGTGTGCGTGTGCGCACCTGTTCGAGACTTTTCAAAAAATTTTCCCAAAGAGAGTGTATCGTGAAATCATTTATGATATAAAACAAATATTCAAATCTATTAAGAAAAAAAAATCATTTTCCTGACAAAGTTGTATTTTAAATCAACATGCTAAAGTGCTGACGTTGATTGGCATGTGCATAACTGACTGACCAGGGGAATTTTATACTCTGTGTTTTTCTTTGTTTCTAGATTTCCATAGAATGAAGAAAGACAAAAACAGTGGATTGCAGCGCTGAAGAGGGACAGGTTTCAAGTCATTGAATGCCCCAGGATATGTACAGATCATTTAGAAGAATCCTGTTATGATCACACTGGCCAAACTACCCACACGAAAGACACTGCTATTCCTGCCATTTTCAACTTCCCTGCACACTTGCAGAAAGTAAATTGCAAACCAGTGTACGAACTTGGTATGGGCACTGGACATTCAATGTTTAATTCAAATAGGCCAGAGTCCCTCATGAAAGTTGTGAACAGTATTCATCACAAATATTATACATAATGCATGTTGGTAACTTATATAGAAATATACACTGATACAACCAAGTTATATCGTATATGATGTATGTTTGTGATGCAATCTCTCTAAGACTCTGTTGACATTTGTATAGAAACACTAATAGCTTCTTGATCTCTTGTTCATTTCTGGGGAGAAAAAAAAAAAAAGAGAACGGAAATACACTTGCATTTTTATAATATCTCAATGGAATTTATTGGTACATAAATCATTTAGTCTGTGGCAACATGAAATAACATGTACCTCATCTTCAGTGGAAGTCAGACAAAAACAACTGCTGACATTATGCTCAACAGGATGTTTGTATAATAGTAATAATAGCACTATTTACAATATTTATATAGCGCAAAATCTTGATATAAATCAAATCTAAGCGCTGAACATACACATACGTGCGCATGCACACACACGCACACATACCCATGGCCATAAATGGGGAAAAAGAAGAAAAGCAATGGAAAATTATAGAAAACATATTATATACAAATATAAATAGCAATGTGATTCCACACCGAGTGGAGACAGGCTGCAGTGGGGGTTGAGTGAGGTCAGGATTTTATGCAGAGCAGAAAAGGTGACTTTTGAGAGCAGACTTGAAGGAGACAACAGTAGGTTGCTGACGGACTGAGAGAGGAAGTTTGTTCCAGGAGAGTGGACCAGAAATAGAGAAGGCTCGGGGACCATAGGTATTGAGCTTAGAGCGTGGAAAGTGGAAAGTGAGAGAATCGGAGGCAGAGCGTAGGGTACGTGAGGGAACAACAGATTTCAAGTAAGCTTGACAGGTAATCGGGAGCTGTGTTATTGAGGCTTTTGTAACAGATGGTGTCTAGTTTGTACTGTATGCGCTTTGATACAGGGAGCCAGTGAAGTTGTGCCAGGAGAGAGGAGATGTGGTCAGCTTTTTTCTTTTTGAGTACAAGGCATGCAGCATTGTTTTGAATGCGCTGTAGGATGTGAATGGTAGAGGCAGGAAGACTAAACAGGAGTGAATTGCAATAGTAGTCCATGCGAGACATTATGAAGGAGAGAATGAGTTTTGCAGTTGTTTCGACAGAAAGATACATCCTGATCAGGCTTATACGATGGAGGTGATAGTAGCAAGATCTGGCAGTTTGAGAAACAAAATTGTTCATGGAGAGGGTAGAGTCAAGGTAGACACCAAGGTTCTTAGCTGAATCAGAAATTGGGACTGATGTGTTACATAATGGGAGAGAAAGAGGAGGCAGGTGAGAAAGTTTCTGACAGGTGCCAATGAGGATAGCTTCTGTCTTGTCGTCGTTAAGCTGAAGTTTATTGTATGTCATCCAGTTCTTAATGTCCAAGTTACAGTCAGTGGTGCAAATCAAGATACGCTGTGCATTGTATCTTACAAATGTAAGTTATTTTGCATGAGGGGATTTCATGTTTTTCACTGATCACCATGACTTCGGTCTTCTTGCTGTTTAGTTCAATCCCTTACATTTGCTTTCTATTTCTAGTATATTCACAAGATTTTGTAGGTCCCTTTCATTTTCTGCAGTTAGCACGGTATCATCTGCAAATTGAATGTTGTTTATTTTTCCTCCAACCTTTAATCCAGTCTTTTTCAAAGTTTCTCATGATGTTTTCGCTATAAAGTGAAAACAGATCTGGTGACAAAACACAATCTTGTCCAACTCCTCTTTTGATATTTTGGAAAGAGCTTACATAGTTTTCTATTCTCATTGCAGCTGTTTGTTCCCAATACATATTTCTGATTATTCGTACATCTTTTCCATCAATACTGAGTCTTTCTATTGGTTGATGAATTCTTCATGTCTTACCCGATCAAAAGCCTTGGTATAATCAACAAAGCATAAATATAAATTCTTATTCATCTCGACTGACCTCTCTATGATAGTTCTTAGGATGTATATGGCATTAATAGTTCCTTTCCCTTCCACAAATCCACACTGTTCTTCTGCTATTTCTCTTTTGATTCTATTCCTTGTCCTCATCATGATTATTCTTAATAGGATTTTTGTTACATGACTCATCAAGCTGATTGTGTGATGGAGTTTGCATTCCACAGCCCCTGTCTTCTTTGGAAGTGCAATGAAAATTGATTTTGACATATCTGTGGGGATTTTTGACAGGTTGATAAGTTAATGTATCTGGAAACGATAATTTCACCAGACAGCAAATGCACATCAGAAATAGCCAGCAGAATCCGCCAAGCCAAAACAGCATTCAAGAAGGTGAAAAGCGTTCTTATCAACAAATGCCTATCAATTAACATCAGGAAGAGATAATATTATATGGTTGTGAGGCATGGACAGTCAACAAGCAAAGCCAGAACAAGATTGAGGCAGCCAAGATATGGTTTCTAAGAAGAATGTTGAGAGTTTCATGGACAGCAAAGAAAACAAATGAGACAGTCTTGATGGGACAGACACAAGAAGATCATTCATAAGGAAGATTACGAAAAGACAGGCAACATTTATAGGCCATTTTATGAGGAAAGGGGAATTAGAGTACCTGGTAGCAACATGAAAGCTGGAGGGAAAGAGAGCACCAGGTAGATCCAGGGGGAAAATATTGGACGGACTTGCAGAGTGGTTGAAGACAGACAGGGTGGAAGATGTGTTTGCGGCAACAAGGTATAGATGCATATGGAGGGCCATGATCGCCAATGCCATGTGGCTAGGCACTTGATGATGATGATGTAAGTGATCTGTGACACCAACTGTCAAGTCACTTGACAGCTATAGACAGTTATCTCCAGAAACCACAAAATCACTTTGTTCTTTGTCACTGAATTAACTCGCACACACACCCATGTAACAGAGAGAGAGAGAGAAAGAGAGAGAGAGAGAGAGAGAGAGAGAGAGAGAGAGAGAGAGAGAGAGAGAGAGTGTGTGTGTGCGGGTTGGTGTGTATGTGCACATGCATGTGTGTGTGTGTGTGTGTGTGTTAACCTCTCTCTCTCTCTCATGTGAATATTTCTGTTGTTTATGGAAAACAACACAGGAAGACAAAGTGCAATTCTTGTTGTGTTGTCCAGCTTTAAGATATTAAGATATCTCAGAGTAAAACTACTGCAGAGAAAAACATGTTCAGCCAAAATATTACAACAATCCATATAATTTTAGTGTCAGATTGAATTTACTCATGTTGTGGAGTATGGCTTCTACTGTTCGTAATCTGGCCACAAACAGTTAAGTAGGACTGGTCAGAGTACTTACCATAAATGTGTTAATGTTTTATGTTGATGCTTACTGCAGTCAATTTCTTTGACACAATTTGTTGAAACTGTCGAAATATTTCGCTTATGGATCAGGACGCTTACCCTACTTTTCTTTGTTCATTTGCTTTTGCTGTTTGGCCCATGTTCCCCCTTCAGTAAGGGACTTTGGTCTTTATCAGAAGAAATATCACAATACATGAATCATGAATCTTCGTGATTGTCCGTGCATCATGTGTGTGTGTGTGTGTGTATATGTGTGTGTGTGTGTGTGTGTGTGTGTGTGTGTGTGTGTGTGTGTGTGTGTGTGTGTGTGTGTGTGTGTGTGTGTGTGTGTGTGTGTGTTTTGTGTGTGTCTGAGTGTATGAGGAAGAGAGAGACAAACTTTACACATACATACATAGTTGGACACACACACACACACACACACACACACACACACACACACACACACACACACACACACACACACACACACACACACACACACACACACTGACACAAATACACACACTCTCACCACACGCACGCTAATAAAGGGTCAACGGATATTTCTTTTCCAAAAAAATTCTTTTAACGGCACAGTCTGGCTGAGCCCTGGTAGGTCTCCAATATGGCGACCACTTGGAGATCGCGATGGGGTCATTTCGCCTCAACGCTCACAGACGGGCGTGCACAGTCTACATTTAAGAGGTCTGTGGTTCTCCTCATCTCTCTCCCTCCCTGAGCCCTAGCTGTCCACAAATTTCTAAAATCCCACAGAACACACTCCAAAAGGAATGTACTGGACTAATTTAACATATAAACAGTATTATTTCACTCTAGAATGTTACAGAACACAGAATATCCTACATGTTAACAAAATGTATCATTTCACTCTAGAATTTTACAAAACACACAACATTCTAAACCAATTTATAACACATTTCATTCTTGTATCTTACAAAAGAACGTAGCACAGTACACAATGTACTAAACTACTTTAATACATAACAGTGTGTGTACAGACTGTTGCATTCTAGAATTTTACAGAGAGACATGGATGAGAACAGAATGCACTGGACCAAATTCAAATCATGAAAACAAACATTTACACCATTTCACATTCAACAGATCATGAAAACAAGCATCTACACCATTTCACATTCAACAGACATTTGAAAACTCTGAAACAGTCGAAAAAACAACAAACAAACACACACAAAAAAAAGGAAACTCGTGCTCAAGGAGAACGACCACACCTCCTGGCAAGGAAAGAATGCTGAGAAGCACAGAGAACATGGAGTTGGATTTGCAGTCAGGAACTCCATGTTGAAAATGGTTAATGAAATGACAAAAGATCTGAACACCTGTTAACTCTCCATCTCCATACATCTGATGGTCCGGTCACTCACACCAAAGGCAAAGGACGAGTTCTATTCTAACCTCAGCAACACTATCAGGACTATCCCTAGCAAAAAAAACTTTGTTCTCCTTGGCTGGCAATACATATATATATACATATGTATACACACACACACACACACACACACACACACACACACACACACACACACACACACACACACACACACACACATGTATATAACTCTACAGAACAGACAGCCTATTATGCAGATTGAATAAGCATTATAATCACAAAAGACACTACCTAACATACAAACAGAATTCAAATCTAAGTACAGTGATCATATCAACCAACAAGGCCTTTTTCATAATTCTTGGGCATAGCTGATGCCAGGGTATACAAAAGTGTATAAAAATATGACAGCAAACAATACAAGTCTGTCAGTATTAACAATACAAGCCTGTCAGTATTAACATGTAAACAGAACACTACATCATCATCTTCCTCTATCAATGTCTACAAAATTCTACAAAAACGTTTCAGGGCTACGTGATCGCCACAGACCTACAAATCAAACACCCATGACATACCAGCTGCCATAGACACTGGGGCCTCCTCTTCCTCCCCTGTCTTCAGGTTCAGCTCTATCCTAGCCTTGGGGTCCAGATGAGGGAGAGTGGAGGCAGCTTAGCTGAACGTACAAAGCCACAGAACTGTGTCGAGCCCAAAGCCAAGGCTTGCACAAAGGTGGAACCATCCTTAACAAAGCTGCACACACACACACACACACACACACACACACACACACACACACACACACACACACACACACACATATCTAACTTTAAGACCATAGGGTACATGCATGGATCCATTCTTTCAAAACCTATATAGACAAGCACACTACAAAAATCTGATTACGGCTGACCAGCAAATGAGCAGATATTCAATTTTCTTTACACTCCTAATTTTTTTTTTTTTTTACACTTTCCTTTACTAACCCATCCACACTTTCATTCTTTCTTTGCATACTAACAAACAATTTGAAGTGTCCAAGACTCGGACATGGCAAAAATAATGTTAAAGTAAATGACCTCTGCATTTTTTCACAAAAACAATAATGCCCACTATACTACACCCTAACAGTTTACGTTTATAAATTTGTCTTATACAGTGTTGACAGTGACTACAGTTCATGCACACAGACCCTTTGTTGAAGATATGGTAGTCTCGTATGTTTTGAACTGCATGTTTTGAACTTTTAAGTCTGATACAAATGATTTTTGCTTTGCTAATAGCGTTTGTTATCTTATTAAAACTGAATAAAAAGAAATTTGAGCCCCCCTCCCCCCAAAAAAATATAAAAAACAAACAACAACAACAACAACAATGCCCATTAAACAGACTAGGTCTTTTTCAAATTACATCAGTGACTGTCAAATATCTTATTTTCTGGCTGTACTGTCTCAAAACAACTTACTCAGAGTACTGCTGCAGCGCCATCTCACGCAGGACAATGTAAGCTCCAGTGACCACAGCATCGAAGTAGCATGGTATCAGGTAACGTGGGATCTTCTTCAGGTGAAAGAACATCCCTTCAAACCACTCGCCAAGCTGAAACAAACAGAACTAGAAATGAATAAGGTGCTTCACAGAATTAAGCTCACTTTCCTCTGCCTTTAAAACATGTGTTGAGATGGCTTGTTAACCAGCGAGTCACAGTTATATCTGTACAATCTTTTTCCCCTGTACAATCTCCTCCCCCCCCCCCCCCCCACCCACACCCCCGAGATGTGAAGTCTGCTGCTTTGCTTGTGCCTTTTGTTTCAGTTTCAATCATTCTAACCCTAAAAACTGATCAAACATATCTTAACTAACACAGGACTCCGTGATTACCCCAAAACTTGGATGTGAATTTGGTGAATTCAAATATGTAAATGAACAGTTGAGATATCCTTACTCATATATGATCATTTTTCCATTGACTATGACAACCCCTAACTCCTCCCAACCGCCATTCTCCCCACTCTGCAAAAAAAAAACAAAAAAAAAAACAAAAAAAACGAACAAACAAAAAAACCAATAAACCCCTCAAACTCTGCTTTATACATCATTATCACCATCATCATGTGCCCTGCCGTTTAGTGGGCCTCGGTAGCTCAGTTGGTTGAGCGTCGGATTCACATGCTGATAGTTGTGGGTTCAAATTCCAGGTATGCTACATTAAAACTGGCCTTCTCACTGTCCAATCTTAACAGCATTGTTGTTCTGGTGGTGTTAGTATAGGATTTGATAAGTCCCTTTTCCCACACTTCCCTCGGATGGTTCCCATCGGCCATATCACCAAAGGTGGGTGTCGACGTAAAAACTGAACCAAACCAAACCAGCCCTGCTGCTGGGCGCTGGCGATCATGGCCCTCGATACGAATCTATCCCTTGTCGCTGCAGATACTTCTTTCACCCTCTCTGTCCTCAGCCCCCTTAAAAGTCCGTCCAATATTTTCTCCCTGGGTTTACCTGGTGTTCTCTTTCCCTCCAGCTTTCCTGTTGTGACCAGTACTCTAATTTCTCTTTTCTCATAAAATGTCCTATAAATGTTGCTTGTCTTTTCCTAATTTTCTTTATTAACGATCTTCTTGTGTCTGCCTCCTTCAAGACCTACCGTAACTTTTCTTTTTTATGGGTTTGATTTTCTTAATTTTCCACTGGTCTGAACAGATCATACACATTCACTAAATCTACATCCATATCATTAGAAAATGTTTTAGATTTTTTTTCTAAACGTCTTGGTTCTGCAAAAACTCATGATGGAACCTGCTTTAAAGACATCCAAATAAGAACTGGAATGGCAAAGCAAAAAATGATCCAACTCACAATGTCTGGAAAGACAGTGGTATACCAAATGGCCTGAAAATTACACTCTTCAAATGTTTGATCTGGCCAATCATGATTTATGGCTGTGAAGTCTGGACTCTCAGAAAAGCCAATTGCAAAAGAATTGAAGCAGAAGAGATACGTGGTTTTATCAGAGACTACTACGTGTCAAATGGACAGACAGAAGAACTAATGAAAGTGTCCTGCAAGAACTTGGTACCACAAGAAAATTACTAGTAGACATCAACAAGAGAAAACTAGAATACATTGGCCATGTGTCACGTAGTAAGAACACACTTCATAGCAACCATTTTTCAAGGAAAAACAGAGGCAAAAGGAAGGCAGACCTCCAATCACGTACACTGAGAACATAACCAATATCAGTGACCTAAATACTCAAGAAGTGGTCCACAAAAGTCAAGACAGAGCCATTTGGAGAAGAGTAGTTGTGTAAAAGAGTGCAGCGGCCAACACTGAACCTGGTGCCACTGATAGATGAGACAGGTGAGACATCCATACCAACTGATGAACCCTTTTATCCTCACACACATGCAAACATTGGAGTCTTGGGCTGGTAAGTATCAACTTTTCTTTCATTCATTTTTCAAAGGGGATTCAAAACATGTAGACACACACAAACTCACATCAATAGTGTTGCCCAAAACTTTCAGACGGTTGGCGATGTAGTCCATAAGCCAGTTGCCCTCGCGCAAGTTGTGGCACAGTGGGTGACCCAGGTCATTGCCAGGACGCAGCTCTCCCAGCACAGACATCACACCTGCATAAGCACACAACAGTTTGATGTTAAAGCTGTTTATACCTTTAAAGGACGTTTCTTTTATTTTCACTCCAAGTTATATGATGAAAATATCAGACAGCAAGTTCTCTACACGCAAAGTACTATGTAGAAATATATAAAAACAAATCATTTGCGATGGGCGCAATAGCCCAGTTGCTACAGATTCGGACTTTCAACCAGACTGACCAATTAAAATGTGCGCAGAACTACTGGTGCCTAAACCTCTTCATGCATATACGCAAGCAGAATATCAAACACCCACATTCCAGGTCCTAAAAGCCATTTCAATGTTCAGTGGCTATGAAAACATCAAAACACTCAGCATGCCGTCCCCTCCCCATCATCCGAAAAGGAAGTGTGACTGTCTTAACGATGGAGTAACTAACCGACACTGACTATGCAAACTATGTAGCAAACCAATATGTGCACAGTGTGGGCGCAACGATCATAACAATGCACATCCAAGAAAACATTTCTCAAAGCGGGGTGAGGAAATTCGCCTGACACTGACACAATACCCTTTACAAATAGTTTCCATATTTACATTCCCTGCTATGTGACAAAATACATTTGACAGTCAAGGAAAACTCTAACACCAAATTTCTGTCCGATACTAACAAAGACACAGTCGATGTACAGACTCACCTCTCAGACCAGAGTAGCACAGGTTGCCATGGTTAGGGATGTGGTAGGTAGAAAAGCCAAAGTTGTCATCCCTCTCCTCCTGATCCACACGATACATCACACGGTTCAGGTCGCCCAGTCTCAGACGACTCACCACAGCACGGAAGTTGGACTTATCCCAGGTATCGTCAAAGGTGGTGTTGCCACTGTAGGAGCGCATCATGTAGCCAAACTGACCCATGCCTCGGCGAAGCTCTAGCACTGCTTCTTTGGCCTGGTCTGTCAGTGACGTTCTGAAATGACAAAAGGCACGACAATGTTTATGAGCCAATCAAATTCATACATAAAACAAAACAAGGCTCAAAACTGTTCCTTCGTTATGTAATAAAACGTGAAACAGTATAAGATTTGACAATGTTCACTGGTTCATCAGGGAACATGAGCAACAGTACACGGCACAGCACATATAACCATCAATGGAACTTCTGAAACGGTACAGCCAACAGACAATACTTACATCATTGGTCTATCACTTAAAAACACATAAAACAACATGTTCGCAGACCTGTCCATAGATATACTCAGTAGCTAGCCTGGCACCGCAGCAAACTTCGGCCTATAATAGGCTCAGCATTGATTCCTATTTGTCTTGTCTGATTAACATCTCTACATCTTGAAATAACAATCAGATACGTGCTTCCTACTCATCTGGTCTGATTAATGCCTTCATACCTTGAAATAATATTATCTTGAAACAACAATGAGATAAGTGCTTCCTACCTGTTTGATCTGAATAAAGCCTTCATACTTTGAAATAATGTTGAGATATGTGGCTCCAACTTGTTTGGTTTGATCAATATCTTTTTACCTTGAAATAACAATAAGATATGTGCACCAGTCACCGCGGTGTCGTGGTTAGTGCAATGGACTACCAACTGGAAGGTTGTGGGTTCCAATCATCATCAGTTTCTTCAAAAATAACTGGGATTGTTGTGGCTTCAAACAGCTCCTACCCAGAGCTGAGCACGCCATGGGCTCACTGGTCAGACTGGGACTACACAGTCAAGTCTCATCCACTTCAAGAACAAGTCAATAAGAGTGTTGCTCAAATCATCTGGCCAGTACAATAGTCTGTATCTCTCAGGCCTGGTCAACGCCAAGATATATTATGATAGTAAGCATAAAATACAGTTCTGTTACACAGTCTCAAACCTAGACAGAACTCCACAGCGTTATGATTATCATCCTCATCATCATAATTATCATGGCATTGTGAACACTATGCCAGCTTCTGTGGCCATTAAGGTGGCGTAGGAAATGGGTAAAAAATCTATAAAAAAAAAAAAAGTGAGCACAAAGGCAACAATTCCAAAAAACAAACACACAAACCAACAACAACGAGATACATAGTTCCTACATGTTTGACCTGATTAACATCTTTATTCGTAGAAATAACATTTAGACTGTTGCCCAGTGATTATTTTATTCATGTGATAATAATTTATCCATCTTTGTGTATTACTGACGTTTATCCATCTTTGTATATCACTGACCATTAAGCGCAACAAGCATTCTCAAACATGCATGTTTGCGCTATATATATGGAATTATCATTATTATCATTACGCTACGCCGTTATTCTTTTGCATTTGTCTTTTTATGCTAAGAAAATGAATTGAAAATAAGCCTGAAATAACAGATACCCTGTTCATTGGTCGAAAAGAGCCCCTTAGAAACAGTAGCCAAAACAGACACAATGCTCAAGGGTCCGACAGGGATATCTTAACACAATACAAAGAACAAAAGAATGGACAACTGACATTAAACACATGCAATATCTTGTCATGAAAAGTGTAAGACACCGACATAAAAAAAAGGCATCTACTACGCATACAGTAAGCTTACTGTTAATTTTGCTTAAGGCCCAGCCGAGAGTCATATCATGGCTATATCCTGTTTCAAAACATACACATTACTTCAACAGGAAAAAAAAAGAAAAGAAAATTAGGTACACATATCAATGCATTTATGCATTTAATCTAAGCAGATGCCCCTGGCACTGACCACTCCGTCCAAACTATCACACAGGATTTAAAAAACATACCTGAATACAAATTTAAACATAATACAAATTTAAACATAACTAGGGACACTAGAACATATAAAAACAAGCCTAAATTACCTAATATTGCTTCCGCATATCTCACTTCCCTACAGCCAAAATGCACTTTATACATGTACTCAATTATCAATCCTAAGAGAAAGTGTAAGATTTTATCGAACATGGACAGGTGAATGGACCAGCAAGTAAATGATAGGATGAAATGACAGAAAACAATGGAAGAAGGCAGAAACAAAGACAGAAACAGAAAAGAGGAAATTTCCAGTACAGAATTTCCAGACGGTGGGAATAATATTCATACTGAAACAGCCCCCAACATACCCATGGGGGTGGATGGGTGGGGGGAGGGGTTATTATGCATACAAAACAGAACACCAATACCACAAAGAACAGGATGTACGAGACTTCCAAACACAGCACAGAGTACACAAATCATCTGAACAGAATTCATGTTTACCTGATGGCCACAACAGTGCCAGGTGTTACGTTCTTGAAGCAGACTTCTCTCCGACCATTGTTGTCCAGAACATTCTCGTAACAGTAGTGGCTGGTGTCGATGGGTATATGCTCTCGGATCTCCAGGGAGTAGTTGGACAGGCCATTGACAAACTGGCCATCTTGGTTGTACTGGTAGTCTGAGGTGCTTCGCAGAGAACCTTCAAACAGCACCTCATCCACCATGCCTGTAGAGGCAAGGGGGAAAGAGTGAGTGGTCTGTTCATTCTGTATGCATGCTTGTGAATAAACAGATACATGTATGTGTGCGCATTTGAGATGAGAAAAGTGCATGAGCATTAAATATGTCTTGAGGACAGGAAAGACTCAGTGAGAGGAGAAGGACTCAAAAATGCAAGAACTATAGTGTAAAAAATGACAATGAGCTTGAAGAGAAAAAAAAATGAATATGTGACCACATCATATTAACTATTCGTGGAACTATTATTAGATATTCTCGTTCAGCAAACATACTCCTGAAGGTTATCTAGAATCAAGTATCCTTCAAGAGTCTCATGAATATGGTCATCATCATCATCATCATCATCAGGTGCCCTGCCGCATGGCGTTGGCGACCATGGACTTCCAACCATCTCTCTCGTTGCACCCAGCATCTCCACCCACCCTCTTCATCCCCAGCCACTATGCAAGTCCATCCAGCAATCTCTCCCTGGGTCTACCTGGTGCTCTCTTTCCCTCCAGCTTTCCCGTTGTGACCAGGTGCTCCAAATCCCCCTTCCTCATAAAATGGCCTATAAATGTTGCTTGTCTCTTCCTAATCTTCCTTATCAGTGATCGACTTGTGTCTGCCTCCATCAAGACTGTCTCGTTTGTTTTCTTTGCTGTCCATGGTACTCTCAACATTCTTCTGAGAAACCACATCTCGGCTGCCTCAATCCTGCTCTGGCTTTGCTTGCTGACTGTCCACGTCTCGCATCCGTACAACAGTATTGGTTCTATATAACACTCAAGGACTCTCTTTCTGATGTTAATTGATAGGCATTTGTTGGTAAGAATGCTTGTCATCTTCTTGAATGCTGTTTTGGCTTGGCCGATTCTGCCAGCTATTTGCGATGTGCATCTGCTGTCTGATGAAATGACCGTTCCCAGGTATTTGAACTTATTAACCTGTGTCAAGGTTGTGCCATTTGCTGTTATTTTGCATGAGGGGATTTCATGTTTTTTACTGATCACCATGACTTCAGTCTTCTTGCTGTTTAGTTCCAACCCCTTACCTTTGCTTTCTGTTTCTAGTATATTCACAAGGTTTTGTAGGTCCCTTTCATTTTCTGCAATTAGCACGGTGTCATCTGCGTACCGAATGTTGATCATTTTCCCTCCAACCTTTAATCCAGGGTCTTCTAGGTTTCTCATGATGTTTTCGCTATATAGTGAAAACAGATCTGGTGACAAAACACAACCCTGTCTGACTCCTCTTTTGATGTTTTGAAAAGAGCTTATATTGTTTTCTATTCTCATTGCAGCTGTTTGTTCCCAGTACATATTCCTGATTATTCGTAGATCTTTTCCATCGACATTGAGTCTCTCCAGTTGGTTGATCAATTCTTCATACCGTACCCGATTGAAAGCCTTGGTATAGTCAACAAAGCATAAATACAAATCCTTATTCATCTCAACTGACCTCTCTATGATAGTTCTTAGGATGCATATGGCATTAATAGTTCCTTTCCCCTCCACAAATCCACACTGTTCTTCTGCTATTTCTCTTTTGATTCTATTCCTTATCCTCATCATGATTATTCTTAACAGGATTTTTGTTACGTGACTCATCAAACTGATTGTGCGATGGAGTTCACATTCTATAGCCCCTGTCTTTTTTGGAAGTGCAATGAAAATTGATTTTGACATGTCTTTGGGGATTTTTCCAGTGTCATAAATTTCATTTAGGAGGACTGTTATTTTTTCTATGCCAAATTCCTCCAGGGCTTCAATCATCTCTGTAGTAATGTTGTCTGGTCCTGGGGCTTTTCCTGGTTTCATCTTTTTCAGTGCTGCTCTGACTTCATCTTTCATTATGGGTGGTCCTTCAAAGTTCTTTTTTATGATGTGTTCTTCGTTTCTGTCATCCTCAAAAAGGTCTTTAATGTACTCTCCCCATCTATCTAATACCTTGTCTTTTTCCATGATAAGCGTGCCATCTTTTGATTTTAAGCAACCAGTTGATGTGCATTATTTTTCCTGTGAACAATTTCTTCAATTCGTCTGTACATACTCTGAGGATCCATTTTGTGTCGTTCTTCTATCTCTTTGCATTTTGTGTTCAGCCAAGCTTCGTTAGCTTCATTGCACCTATACCTGATTTCTTTGTTTATCTTCCTGTATATATCCTCGTTTCTCTTTGCCTTCCTCCTTTTCTCCATCAGGCCCAAAATTTCATTAGTCATCCAGCTCTTTTTTGCTTTTCTATTTGCCTTAGGGATTTCCTCACAAGCTTCACTTATAGAACTTCTCAACTTTGTCCATTGTTCCTTACTGTCACCAATGTCTTCCAGAGCACTGAATTTGTTTTGAACATGTACATTAAATTTTTGACGTGTCATTTCATCTGTCTTCAAGAGTCCAAGGTTTAGTTTGATGTTGCTTTTGGTCTGTTTCCTTTTCCTCAATTTCAGCCTAAACCTTCCCACTACCGGATTGTGGTCACTGTTGCAGTCTGCGCCTGGTAGTGTTTTTGCTGACAGTAAAGAATTTCTAAATCTTTTGTTAATCAGGACGTAGTCAATTTGATTTTTGGTATTATCTCCTGGACTCATCCAAGTCCATTTTCTTCTGTTAGGCTGCTCAAACCAGGTGTTTCCTACTATGAACTCATTCATCTGTGCCCATTCTACAAGCTTCCCCCCTCTTTCGTTTTGTGTACCAAGGCCATGAGGTCCAACTATATCCTCCACCCTATCCTGTCCCACTTTAGCATTAAAATCTCCCATTATGACTGTAACTTCCTGTGATTTACATTGGACCTTGGCCATCTCTAAAACTTCGTAGAAGTTGTCGATGTCTTCCTGAATACTTGCGGATGTTGGTGCATACATCTGTATGATGTTGATATCAAAAGGTTTCCCTCTGAATTTGACCAGTAAAACTGTCGGACACATATGGTCATCAGATTCATTTAATATGTTCATTTAGATTATAAAAATCTATCACAGTTATCTTTAAACTACCCTATTCATGAATAGATTAACATGACACTTCTCTGTTTCTATATTATCTGTTTGAATGACTAAAATTCAGACATTTTAAACTTTTCTTTGCTTTCTTTCCAAGTAACATTTCCAAGTACTCTGTACGAATAACAGAAGCAAATACAAGTTTGAAACGACGAATGTCATAGTCAAGTGGCTAAGACATCGGCCTTTCAATCAAAAGGTCTGATTCGATCCTGCCTCAGTATCCCGTCTGGTCTCCCAAGTCAACTTGTGTACATGCCTGTCAGTGACTATGTTCCGATCATGCACATACACACACACAACGTTAAATATGCATGTTAAAGATCCTTTAAAGATCCTTTAGTAAGGTCAGCGTCTAGTGGCTTGTGGAAACATGAAAACGTCCAGCAAGCATGCCCACTGAAGAATGAGCATGCAGACTGTGCAGCAACACACCGCCTGCACGGTGTGGACAAAACAATGCGTATGTATGTATGTATCCAAGTTAAATTGGAACGCTAACAAAAAAAACAAAACAAAAAAAAAAAGTTTGAATGAATGAAACTAATCAATAAAAATGGGTTATAAACACTGATGCCAGCCAGAGTTCCTCTCTAGCTCACCTTCCACCTGCACAGATCGGAAGTTCTGCTCTGCCATGGGGTCGTGAGGCTCACAGAAAGCAGTGCAGGCCACCAGAATCACAGACTGGTGGGTGAGAGGATTATGACGAGTCACTGCTGTCGCATCACCAGACAGCTGGTCCACAAACACCTTGGGGAGAGGAAAACGAAAAAGAAAAAGAATCCTCAACAATGACAAAATCAAGGTTAGGCAATCGGTTCATAATCACAATGTTGATGTTTCCTGAAAGAGCATGACTCTAAAATGCACTATTCTGCTTAATTTAAACAAGTACAGTACTAATTCTTGGTCTTCATCAGGCCGCAGATATGCCAAGTACTTGGTAGTGAACCAAGTGCGTGAGAAAATCTTTACCATCTGCTTTCTACTTTTCTTAAGATGGAAAAAAAATTATATACAGAATAACTCCAATATAAAAAATACCAAGCTCATGGAACATAAAACAGATCCCATGCAGATCATATGCAGACCAATCTTTACACTCCAATGCATCATAGAAAAATGTCAAAAATTTCAGGTCCTCTCAGCAGTGAGTTTCATTAACTACATCAAAACGTCTGACAGTATTCAATGATCTTTGCTGTGGAGGGTGCTACTTTCACAGAGACTGGCTTGGGTCTGGATGGCAACAGGTCGCAAGACCAAATCAGACAAGTCAATAGGTCTTTTAGAGGTCAGATGAACCAAGACACTGCAATAACCACACCTGTCACACCCCAATCTTCTTTTGCCCAAAGCAGATTACACTGTTCTTGTAGCCCACTGACAAACATTTCAAACTGCTAAGAGCACACACACAATTCACTGTAAGATACTCTACTAATTGTCACTAGCAGAAAAATATTGTTATTCTTATTGGTTTTTTGTTTGTTTGTTTGTTTGTTTAAAGCCCAGCCGACTGCAAAGAGACGTATCAGGGCTATAACCATTTCAAAATATACACAATACTTCAACAGGAAAAGAAAATTATTTACACATATCAATACATTTGCACATATAATCTAAGGAAATGCCCCTGGCGTTGACCACTCTGTCCAATTTATCACACAGGGGATTTAAAAAAAACATATCTGAATGCAAATTTAAACATAAGTAAGGACACTAAAACAAATCTAAGATCTGGCCTAAATTACCTAAAACTGCTTCCGCATGTCATTTTCCTAGAGCCAAAAATGCATTCAATTCATGTACCCAACCATCAATTTAAGTTTGCAAGACTTTATCGAAGAAATGACAAAATGCAAAGGACGAGGAAGAAAGATACAAAGAGAGTGACAGAATAGAGGAAATTTCCAGCACAAAATTTCCAGAAGGTGGGGACATTATTTATACTATAAGAGCTTCTGGCATCCCCACGGGGGTACAGTTCTAATCACTCAAGTAACCAAAGACTGACCCCACAGTCAATCCCTCCACTCATATGGCATCCCTGAGATTGCGGTCAAAGCAACTGAAGTGAACTGACCTGAAGTTAATGTGGATCAGATCAACTGAGAAGCAGACTGTGCTTGTACTCACCTCTTTGTATCCTCCAATGGCCAACTCATAGTGCAGGTTGTTCAGTACACGCTTGCCATTAGTGATGCCTGAGGACAAGTTGACGCTTTCACATTTCTGTATCTGATTTGCCCACGAGGGGTACTGTCGCTTCTCATCCACCACATGGATCTGTTGAATGAAAAATTCACCAGACATGTCAAAGAAAAGTATAATAACTACATTTTGCACTTTTCTATTTCAAGTCACAGTTAGACTTACCTGTCCACCCAGGCTTTCCATTGTTGGTAACATAATTGTTCATCCACCAATAGGCATTTCTACTTACTGGTCATGTGACACTGTTTTACTGATCATATGACACCATGTAATCATTCATAAATAAGGTATGCGCTGTTCATCACAGGTATATGCATACACAGGGTTAGACCTGATAGTATCTATTCATGTATAGGTGTGTGCACTCTGATGCATGAGCAGATACATAATACTGGCACTTCTCTGCATATTACACTCTGTGTCTTGTAAAATACATAATGCACACTGAGCCCAAATGAATTTGGACAGTAGCACTCTATACAAGAATGCTTTATACTTATTAAGTACAGCAGAAGGGGGAAAATGACGCCTTATCTTTTATGCATTCTCCCTAATTTCACTGTCCATCTAAAAATTAATGCCTTATAAAGTAGTACCAGGACAACTAACATACACTCATACACAAACCACAACACCTGTCAACACATTCTCAAGACACCTAATATACACAAACCACAACACCTATCAACACACTGCCAAGACAACTAACACGCACTCATACACAAACCACAACACCTGTCAACACATACCCAGGACAACTAACATACACAAACCACAACACCTGTCAACACATTCCCAGGACAACTAACACACACTCATACACAAACCACAACACCTGTCAACACATACCCAGGACAATTAACACACACTCATACACAAACCACAACACCTGTCAACACATACCCAGGACAACTAACACGCACTCATACACAAACCACAACACCTGTCAACACATACCCAGGACAACTAACACCACTCATACACAAACCACAACACCTGTCAACACATACCCAGGACAACTAACACACACTCATACACAAACCACAACACCTGTCAACACATACCCAGGACAACTAACACACACTCATACACAAACCACAACACCTGTCAACACATACCCAGGACAACTAACACACACTCATACACAAACCACAACACCTGTCAACACATACCCAGGACAATTAACACACACTCATACACAAACCACAACACCTGTCAACACATTCCCAAGACACCTAACACACACTCATACACAAACCACAACACCTGTCAACACATACCCAGGACAATTAACACACACTCATACACAAACCACAACACCTGTCAACACATACCCAGGACAACTAACACACACTCATACACAAACCACAACACCTGTCAACACATACCCAGGACAACTAACACGCACTCATACACAAACCACAACACCTGTCAACACATACCCAGGACAACTAACACGCACTCATACACAAACCACAACACCTGTCAACACATACCCAGGACAACTAACACACACTCATACACAAACCACAACACCTGTCAACACATACCCAGGACAACTAACATACACTCATACACAAACCACAACACCTGTCAACACATACCCAGGACAACTAACACACACTCATACACAAACCACAACACCCTTACTGTGAGCCTTCTGACAACCCTTTCACACTAAGTCACACACACACACACACACACAGTAGAAATTTAGTAAGACAAAGTAAAGGGAGAATTACTGACAACACTTTCACACACACACACACACTAACACACACACACACACACAACACACACACACACACACACACACGCACACACACACACGCACACACACGCACACACACAATACAGTGGAAATTTAGTAAAAGAAAGTAAAAGGAGAACATGCTGACAACACTTTCACACTAAATCTCACACACACACACACACACACACACACACACACACACAGAGACTGGAAATTCAGTAACAGAAAGAAAAAAGGAGAACATGCTGACAACACTTTCATACTAACACACACACACACACACACACACACACACACACACCACACACACACACACACACACACACACACACACAACACAACACACACACACACAACACACACACACACACACACACACACAGAGACTGGAAATTCAGTAACAGAAAGAAAAAAGGAGAACATGCTGACAACACTTTCATACTAACACACACACACACACACAAACACACACACACACACACACACACACACCACACACACACACAGACTGGAAATTCAGTAACAGAAAGAAAAAAGGAGAACATGCTGACAACACTTTCATACTAACACACACACATGCATGCACGCACGCACGCACGCGCGCGCGGCACACAGTGGAAATTTAGTCAGAGAAAGAAAAAAAAGAAAATGTTGACAACACTTTCACAATGAGCCACACAAACACACACACACACACAAAATGGACATCCAACAACAGAAAGCAAAAAGAGAACATACATGGTGTGGTACCAGCTGATCATAACCTCTGTTGCTGCCAGTGGCGCAGTTGGCCATTGAGATCAGGGCTGCTGTTGGCCACAGGTCATACACCGAGCGTTTCTGTTACAAAGTAAACGGATCAACATGTCCATAAAGGAAGGCAACCACTCTGACTGCTCCACGGTCAAGTCAGTTTAGCAGAACAGGAATGACAGAACACAGAAATCTGCAGACTCCCATTTCCAATGTACACTGGAAATGGGAGTCCGCAGATTTCTGTGTACACTGGAAATGGGAGTCCGCAGATTTCTGTGTACGTCATTCCTGTTTCGCTAAACTGACTAGTTTAAGAAAAAAATTGAATGGTCATACAACAAAACAGCGAAACTACAACAGTCAAACTACAAAACAGTCAAACTTACAAAAGTAGCTTACCTAAATGTACAACAAAAATCATGACCAATATTTAGAACAAGTTCTTAATGTTCTTTTGTCAAACTGCCAAAACTTTTGTCATTTGCAACAAGTTTACAAGACCTTGAAGTCTCATAATACTCTCCCCCAATTTTTGTTTTGTTTTCAAGAATCTTGCTGAACTGTTATTTCGCTGGCAGATTTCTGGTTGCCTGAGCCAATGAATATGAAAATGAATAAAAAATTTCCTTACTTGCATGTATTTGAACACTTGTCAGCACTATTGTTGGAAAGCAGATAAACATGGAACAAAGTTGAAAGTGACATAATTCTGACCTAGGAGTACACAGTTTTTCACCTTTTTCCTACCAAGAAAACAGGTCACTGTACTAACTATTGACTATGTAATGTTAGGACAGAGAAAGGCCAGAGGGGGTATTGTCAGAAAACAAGGTATATCTTTCTTGTTTTTCAACATATCTCCACCAAAAAAGGAAAGAAAATGACAAGAGTATACTCCCTTTGCAGGAAAAGGATTCACGTCAGCAATGCGGTCATTTTCTATTTATATACTCGATACTGAAACTACGGTTCAGGTCACGAAATCCTCATGACGCGGTCCACGGAGAGAGAAAGCTGAGTCACGAGGATCTCGTGACGCGGTACGGAATGTGTTAAGCCCTTCACTGCTAATGTTTTTGGCTATAGAGTATGCTGAAAAAATCCTAAGAAATGTGAAAAAATTACACTTATGGTTCTTGTTCACTCACATCCCCAACATTATTACACTCAGAAAAGTACATATCAAAATAAACATAAAGATCAAATTAAATAGAACTAAACAAAGATGTTTCTATAACCATGTAATTTACAAATATGAAATCAGGTTTTGACACAAACACATGGCAGATGCTGATAATTTTCATCAGAATCATCATTCAGCTGTGCTTCTTCCTGATCAACATCAGAGTCACCAGCACTGAATTATTAAAATTCTAGTTCATCAAGATCAGAATCTTCATCACCACTGTAGGCATCATGAAAAATTTCTTCTCATAATTCGTCCAGGATAAATGTTCATTTTCACTCTACCATTACTGCTAAACAGTACATCTTAGTTCACGAAAACTTCTCAAAGTTTTTGGACAAAACCAGCAATGACAGAAGTATCTGAGCTAGCTGTAATCAGGAAAGAAACGCTTTCAGCTAACTTGGCAGCCAACATTTCTGCAATGCTGAGTGCAACATTCACACTACTTTTATTATCTGATGCATGGTGTATGTCAACAATGTACCGGCGAAAGCAACATATGCAATAAAATGAATCGGTCCACTCAGCTCTATCCCAAAGGCCAAATTCAGCATCCCATCTTCAATAATGATATGCAGCTTTTATGACAAAAAAAGCTTAAATTACTCTATTTACATTCAAGACTTAATAAAAAAAAGAAAAAAAAAGACATCTTTTCAGCTGAAATCATATCTATGTAATTTGATTCAAATGTCTAACTCGCACAGCATGTCCTACAGTAGATACAGTAACACTCTTTCATCCAAGAGCATATAGCTTACTTTGTATGTACCACACACTGTCATGAATAGTTCACATCGTTAACAATACTGCTGGTCTAGTAAATACCTCTATTGGTGACGGATTGTCATGGGTCTGGTCATAGAAGAGAGCGTGGGCAACAGTGGGAACCAGTGGTCGTACTCGGGGCTGAGCGAAGGAGCCCACAGGCAATCCACCAAAGCGATACACCAGACGTCCTTCCTCATGGGCATCATGGGCTGTCATAGACTCTGGAAAAGAAACACACCTCCAGAATAACACCCTGCAGACAATGTCTAGGCTTTCATTTCAGTTTAAATAACAAAACACACCTTTAAAATAACATCCTGCAGGCAATATCAGAGCTTTTACTTCAGTTTAAATAACAAACACACCTCTAAAATAACATCCTGCAGGCAAACAGAGCCTGGAATTGCTAAGAAAAAAAAAAGAGGAAAATTTTTAAAATCAAGACTAAAATCTGTGCATTCTGAGGCATTCTGGAGACAAATTTAAAGGCATCTAACACACTGAAAATCACAATGAATATCAGTCAAAAGAGTGTTTAATAAACATTGGGCACAAGATCAGGATCCATCATACACAGCAGATCGTTTCAGTGTGTTCATACACAGACATATTCATCAAAACTTTTTTTTAAGTATGGTCGTCGATTTTTTTTTAACGCGAAAAATTTTTTTTGCGCGATTTTCGATTTTGATTTCCGCGGAAATCCTCGTTTCCGCGACGAATTCCAGGCTCTGGGCAATATCTGAGTTCTGACTTCAATTTAAATAACAAACGCACCTCTAAAATAACATCCTGCAGGCAATATCTGAAACACACCTCTAAAATAACATCCTGCAGGCAATATCTGAGCATCCATTTCAGTTAAATAACAAATACACCTCCAAAATAACATCCTGCACGCAATGTCTAAGCTTTCATTTCAGTTTAAATAACAAACACACTTCTAAAATAACACCTGTAGGCAATATCTGAGCTTTCACTTCAGTTTAAACATTTCAGAAGACAAGAACAGCCTAAGTATTGAATATTCTTCTTTAAGTCCGTACCCAACTTCACAGCAACACATTTTATGTACAAAGCCAGTCCACAATTTCAGAATATAATACAGAGCATGAACACCACACACATTTACAACCATAAATGTTATACATAAGACTGGCAAACACTAAAACAATAACTGTGAAGCTAAGGGGAAAAAAAAAAGACCTGCAATATTCATAATTTTTTCAAAGACACTAAAAGAACTCTATCAGTCTCAGCAAGGCAAGTCTGTATGATCAATGCACCGGAGTCTTATTTTCTGTTCCCTCTTCTCCTTTACTCACCCTAATATAGAGCCAGGGATAAGGATGGACAGTGTGGCAATTACATGAAGCATATTCATAAAGAAATAATTTTTCAAAATACATTTTCTCATATCTAAAGATGTTTTATATGTTAAGCATTACTCTACAGGTGGCTTCAAAAAGTCAAAATGAACCGATAAAAGAACAAATGAAAACATTCTTAATGAACTCACAGTCAACTGCTAGCAGAAATCAATGAAAGAATTATGAAATACACTGGCTCTGCAATCTGCAACAACCCTGATGACAACAGCTTTGCAAGGAAAAGTTGATGTTAAAAGAAATCCAGGCAGACCATCCACCTCTTAACAAAAATCAGCGGTTTGAAGATCTATGAAGTAGCATAGAGACGTCAAGACTGGATGAAATCGAGGAGAGTTGATGTGACGTCGGCATTATCAAACTCGACGGTGCTAACAGGTGATGGGTAAGCATTGTTCTTCTGCTCTTGTCATTCCAAGGGATAACCATATTTTTCCCTGATACTACTACTCCCGTACCATTTTAAAACTGCTAGTTTTGCATATTGCTGTGAAACTACTGACAAAAATTCATCACACACACACACACACACACACACACACACACACACACACACACACACACACACACACACACACACACACACTAAATGTGAGTTTAGAAAAGACGAATGACATCAGTAATCCTACCTCTGATCAGAGAATTAATGCCCAGCTTGTTAATGAACAAGTTGTCCAGAGTCTCGTTGCCTGTAAACAGTTCAGCTACAACATACAGGTCAGGGTGTACTCTGCGGGCAGCATCCAGCATATACTGAAAGAGACCATTATAGCAGTCATAATAACGCATGCCAGCGATTCATAATACAGGCCTCCAAAATGAAATGAAAAACAAAATGAAAAAAAAATCTGTGAAAATGTACGGAGGTCTGGGGCATGCACCCACAGGAAATTCTTATGAATATAGGCACAAAATGGTGCAATCTGACGCTGTCTGGCACAACTTTGGGCTTGTTTATGATCCTTTGTACTGGAGCAAATATTTTATATACACTGGTGTCAGATTTCAAGAAAAATAATTTGATGTATATTATTCTAATGTATGCTCCAACAAACATTAAGTAACAAACTAGACTGAACGTCTTTGTGGTTCTTTGCAGTTTTCTGCCTCATCTGCTATTTCATTAGCTTGAAATGGTCCGAGTCTGTGGATGCCTGTTTGATTATAGTTAACTGACTTAACAGCAGCACAAGACCCAGTAGGCTATGTCAACTTCTGCTATGTTTGAAAGCAATGTGCTCATTTTGGCAACATCGACTTTTTGTGAAACTCACTCCCAACACCATTTATTTTTGCAGTCTTTGTCAAACACGTTTGCTGTGGCAGACCATCTCTCCAGAATATCAGCTCAAGACATGGTCACACTCCTCAAAAGTTTTGCAATCGGTTCTGAGGGCAAGCCGTACTTGACAGAATAACATAAAAAAAACAAAAAAACAAACAAACAAAAACCGCCAGAAGTTACTTTAGAAGAAATTGATACCAGATTTATCCCCCCCTTCCCAAAGTTCTGTCATCTGCTACGAGAGATCCGGTCTGACAAACAGCCTATTGTTTCGCATGAAATTGATATCAGGTGAAGTTTTTTTTTGTTTTCTCGGAAAGCACTTTTTTTTTTCTCTAAATCAGCCAGAGGATTTTCTCAAGAAAAATTGGAAAATTGGGAGCCCTGATAATAAATGAGCAGCAGTAGAGCAGAACGTACAGAACTATTAACCTTAGAAAAAAATTATTTAAAAAAAAAAAAAATCTTACAACAGCAGTTATTAAATCCAAACAGTTGCAATATATTCAATTTCATACCAAGATACCTGCAAAAAATTCAATTTTATACTGTTTCCCCATTTGTATCATTTCACCAAGAAAGAAAAATAAGTACACAATTGTAAGATGTACAAATAGTTGCAATGTATTGAATTTTATGTACTGTCTCACCACATTAGTGAACAGAGTGAAAACTGAAGGTTTAGCTAGCTAAATGATCCTAAGTACAGGCATGCATGTTACATTTATCCTATTATTCATGCAGATTATGTACCGGGTCTTTCCTATTGTTTCTGACGCAACAAATTAAAACTGCTGCCACTAACCTTATAAATAGCAAATTAATGATAGGAAAACAGTGTTTTCATGTCAAACTAAAACCCCAGCAACTAAGTCAACTTTAATCCTTTGACTCCCGCACTGTATCCACCAACTGCAAAAACTTAACCCTTTGACTCCTTACTATATCCACCAGCTTCCTACAGGAAGCTGGTGGACATAATGAGGGAGTCAAAGGGTTAAGTTTTTGCTTTGCTACATGGTTGACAATGCAGGATGCTGGTGGATAGGATGCAGGAGTCAAAGGGTTAATCAAAAGAATTCCTTCAGAGAACAAGGAAGACAGTTCTTTATCTGGAAACCTATACGCAACATACGTGAAGGGCTTAACTACTACCTGAGCGACATGAATGGGAGTGCTGTGACAATTGTCCAAGCGGATGGCATGGAAGATTTTCGCAGTCATTTCAGCATAGGTCTTCATGTGATTCCACAGATACGGGCTGTCAGAAGGTTTCTGGCCATAGCGCAGTTTGACACTGTCTCCCCAAGCCACCAGCTCTCGCCGCAGGTACACATTGGATCCTGCAAGCACATATGAACTACAGATTTCAAGTTAATAAAATCAACGACATTCTGACAAAAACTCCAGGTTTAACACTGAAACATCACTTTCATATCATTTTTTCTCAGGTTTTGTTTTTTGTTTTTTGTTTACTGGAGTTGATTCTGGGAACTTGTCAGTGAATCATTAAATCTATTCATCAGTCTGCTCCATCCTTCCTTTGTAATATCATAAATCAATATGTATACGCCAACTTGCACCTTGCGCTCAGCTTCAGGCACTCTTTCCCTTCAGAGTCCTACACAATCAACTGTTGGCCAATGTTCTTTTCCTATTTCAGGACCATCATCTACCTGGAATAGACTTCCACTCTCCCTCTGCCTAACACCTACCCTTTCTGCTTTTAAATCAAATTTAAAAAACCCACCTCTTTTGCCCGATAATGAATTCTACATCTCCCTATTTCCCTCAGTTTATGTAGCTCTTTTTTCTTTTTTTTAACATTGTGCGTAGTCTGCATTTATCGCACATGTATGTCTGATGCATGTGTGCGCTCTGATGTGAATTATCAAGATTTGGTGCCATATTATCATTATTAATTATCGATGAGTGACCTAACAATCACTGGGTTGAGGAACCTTTCCTCTGCCTCAACTTCTGTGTTGGTTTCAAAAGCGTTGTGCCTCCATGCCACATGCGTCGAATTTTCATCAACCCACCAAACTCATTCATTCAGTCGAAGTCTCTGTGCCAGAAGGTTCACAGTTAAACAACCCAAGCCACCATCAGATCATCCACAAAAAGGAAACTGCACAGCTGCTAGATTAGTCTGTTGGAATGCAAAAATGCCTATCTCTTTAACTCTCACACCCTATCCACCAACTGCAAAAACATAACCCTTTGACTCAGTCACCCTATCCATAAGCTTCCTGCAGGAAACTGGTGGATAGGGTGAGGGAGTCAAAAGATTAAGTTTTTTCTTTGCTAGTATGGTTGATGATGCAGGGTGCTGGTGGACAGGGTGCAGGAGGCAAAGGGCTAGTCTACTCCAACATATTTCATCTACTAGGCTTCCTCCCAGACCCAGACTGAATAAACACCCTCCTGGTAAGGGGACTACCACCAAGTTCAAATTATGGGGTCTGAACTCTCCAAGCATCTTCACCAAACTTTCCCCCCTCTCTCTCTTTCTCTCTCTCTCGTGCATGTACACACACAGATAAGCACACACTATTATACACTACAATGTAATATGCAACAACCAAGCACAGTCTGATGGCTAGCTCACCTTCAGCAAAATTCCTCAAAGGATCATCCCCCATGACCCAGCCGTTGACAGCCATGATGTTTTGTGGCTCTGCTTCCATGCCTGCCTCCCCTCTTTCCACACTGCCCTCAAATGACGCTGGTGTCACAAAATATCTGTGAAAGAAAACCCATGACATATTTGTTTCTATCACTGTGAATGGCACATTTCACACCCATACACAATTAAAGCCACCTAGGCAAATTTTTTTGTTTTGTTTTAGGTCATCTACATTGGAAATGCATTGTCTTAACCCTTTGACTCCCGCACCTTATCCACAAACTGCAAAAACTTAATTCTTGACTCCCTCACCTTATCCACCAGCTCCCAGCAGAAAGATGGTCAGTTTCCTGCAGGAAGATGGTGGACAGGGTGAGGGAGTCAAAAGGTTAGGTTTTTGTTTTAGCATGCTTGACAATGTAGGATGCTGATGGACAAAGTGTGGGAGTCAAAGGGTTAATATGAATCTCAAACTGTAAAATTACATTTTTCTCAATCTTCACAGGTACCAAAAGAATACTTATGACAATGCAACTCCTCTTCTCCAGTAAGTTCACAAATTTGATCACCAAACACAAAAATAATGCACTCATTTCCCCTTCCTCCTGATACAAACACTTCATAATCAAGTACGAACATATCAATTCAATTCCATCCATACACAAAAAAGAACATTCAAATCCCACTCCAGCCACCACTACCAACCCATCCTTCTGCCTCACACCCTCACTACACCCACCCCTCCCCCCCTACACTCACACACATACAAACACAAAACACACGCACAGACATTCTCAAACACACACCAAATCAACTACACTCACCCATGCATCAAAGGTTCATCCTTGGTGACCCTTCCTAACCGTGGTCCATGGTCAGCCACATAGCGGTAGCGGGCATTGGCAATGAAGTTCTCAACGGCTGTATTCATATGGTCCTTCACCTCTGCTTCCTTCTGCTGGTTCAACATGTGGAGATGATCAGCCAGAGCCTGACAGCATTTCTCCACCCTTTCCACGCGACTGTTCACGTTAGGGCTGAAATCAAAGCCTTCTAGTAGGAGCTTCAGCAAACACAACTATGTTTACCGTTATTATACCAAGATGAGAAAAAAACAAACAGTAAAAAGAAGAACAATGTTTTACAATTCATGTTTATGTCCAGAAAGTCACACACGTCTCTACGAAACACCTTTTCATGATTTTCTGCACATCAACATATAGAAAACATGTGATCATTTAAATATTGTCGCTGCACTCATTCTTGATAGCTATCAAAATCCTATTTTGGGAAAAACAACAACAAAAAGTTAACACCCTTCTTAAAAATGTAGTTTAGATAAGCTAATATAAGTAGTGACAGGAAGTTAAAAACATACAATAACTTTAAAATCAAAATAAACTCCCTAACTCCCTAACAGAGGCACACAGAAATGACTGACAGAAAAGCAGAGACAGAGAAAATAGACAGGTGGAGGAACGGGCAGATTAATCCGTTTGACTTCCGCACCCTGCCCACCAGCAACCTGCACTGTCAACCATGCCAGCAAAGCAAAAATCTAACCATCTGACTACCTCACCCTATCCACCAGCTTGTCTTAGGAAGCTGGTGGATAAGATAAAAGTCAAACGTTTTTTTCAGCTGGTGAATAGGGTGCGGGAATCAAAGGGTTAAACTATGGTAGAAGCAGTGAGTCATTAGTACAGGTAACAGAAGCAGAATTCAAAAACAATTTCAAGAAGAATTTTAAAGACGGAAGAAAAGTAGTAGAGCACAGTCGGAGTGGTGGTGGAAGTGATGGCAGCAGACGTTATAGATGCAGCAGTACCAGTAGGAGTAGTAGTAATAACAGTAATAGTAGTTCTAGTAGTAGTAACAGCAGCAAAATAAAAGAGCAGGAAGATGATACAGAGAAGAAAAAGAAGAATCAATCACATATCCAAATCTATGCAGTAACTGCAAATAATGCTTCAAGTTGGACATTTTATACTTGATTTAACTCGGACGTTTTATACTTTAACTAACTCTGATTTTGCATGACATTTTGTAGCATACAGAGATCTGTCGTGCTTCACAGGAGACAGTACATAAGCAAAAGAGAGACTACAGAAAAGACAGAGGACACAGAGAGAGAGAGAGAGAGTGTGTGTGTATGTGTGTGTGTGTGTGTGTGTGTGTGTGTGTGTGTGTGTGTGTGTGTGTGTGTGCGTGGTGTGTGTGGTGCGTGGTGTGCGTGCGTGTGGCGTGCGGTGTGATACATGTGTGTACATGCACATGTCATAACCATGCATCACAGTGTGCACACTGCACTCTGTGAATAGTCCGGAAAATGCATATTATGATTTGTTGTAGGCATACATCTGTGCACTACATTACAAATGCAAACAGAGTATGTCCACCAAGCACTGCAAAAGCTAATTATACAGCATATGATCTGAAGATCAAACCAACCTGAGATAAGCAAAATCAGAACTCAACGTACAAGACAAAGAGTATTGCCATATAATATATTATGATTCCATTATTATGACTGTTTAAACATGCTGAATATCACTTAGCAAATCCAAAATGCTGTGAGATTCAAATCATTTCAGGTTTCCATTCCTTGAAAATAAAACAGCCAACCAAACAGACAAACATATAAATAAATGAATGAATACAGTGAAGGAGAAAAGTGGGGGAAGACACATCCAATATAAATATGAACTCAGTTCATGCAGGCAAACAAAAACAAAAAATCCACCATAAAGTCATTTGGAACCCAGCAATAAGGAAACACAAATCAATAACTGTCACCTTGTTTCTACCACAAAACCAAACAAAAAACGAAACCCAAACAAAGGACAAATGTGCAGTCCCTCTAGGCTACATACTACACCTTCACCCTCATCTACATTTTCAACATCCAGGTATTTCTAAACTTGACTGTGACTAAAGGCACGATGGTGCCAAAACCTATGTTCTACACATCATAATATATCTTACAAAGAAGCTGTCCACTAGTCAAGCATCAAAACAGCCTAAAGTCACTTCAACCAAAGGGATCTTTATGCCTATCATATACAAACTACATGCGTTATAGCCAAGACTCACTTGCTGTAATTAATATGAATTTGCCAAACCTTTTAAATCCCCAATGTTGCAGTCATGATCCTTTGCAATAGCCAAGCCGAGTGCAAATGTTCACGTAAGACAAGACACATATCACACCCATCGGCGTCACCAGGTTAAGTGTTGGCCGCTGCATTCTGTGACACA
>CM060315.1:20059236-20074236 GCA_030674185.1 Monoplex corrugatus | reverse complement strand
TTATCTGCCTGTTGATCCAGTGCAGACGAATTCGCGCAGGCTCGTGGAGTCTGCCAGACAACTGCTGGTAGATTCGGGTGGCGTGCATGTGGAATTGTCCTAATACAATGAATCCTTCTTTAACAAACTTCAGAATCTGAGCCAGTTGGTGGGATTATATTCTGGTCAGATGATTAATCCATTTTTCATTCTTAGCTGATCATGGTCAACAAATGCTGTATCCATCATTCATTTTTCTGTACCTTGGTGTTTCTGATCATGTTGTGTCTGGTTTTGTTGACAGCTCTTCTCAAACAACGCATCTTGCAGGCCGTGGTCTTGCACTACAGGGGATTGGACAGAGTCCCAGTCTGGCATTGCTATGTTAGGGTGAGGATGAAAATGGAATTGGGAAGCTTCGCTTTTGTTTGAAAACCACACACACACGCACATGCACACACACACACATATGCGCACACACACACACATACGCGCACACACACACACACACACACACACACACACATATGCGCACACACACACACACACACACACACAACACACACACACACACAACACACACACACACACGCACACACACACAGAACAATGTCTGACCTTCAACAGCTCTCTTGAATTCTTTCTTGGCCTGATCAACATTACAAAGAAAGAACTCCGAGATCTTGTGCTTGGGGAACACGTCATTATGGAGGACGTGACGCATAGCCTGGGGAAAAATGCAAAGAATTAGATATCTTATTGGTATAACATCTCTAGGTTCATACTATGTCAGAGTCAAGGAGCAAAGACACTTCTCTGGGGTTTGGAGTTTGTTCAAAGGGAATTTCTCACACTTACACAATTCGGCATGCACTCCACCTAAATCTGCCCAAATCACTAATTATCTAGCAGACTCCTTCAGGCTGCGCAAAAACTTATGCACTGACAAGGTCTTTGAGAGAGAGGGGAAGAGAATGGGATCTTTGAAAAAAATATGCTGACATTATCAGAATGATTGGAGCATTAAGACGGGCAGTGAATAGGCCAGTTTTCGGCTACAGGCTGGGAAAAGTCTCATGTTTGGGCTGTGCTTGTGAAGCCCTCAGAAACTGAAGATTTTGAATAAGCAAAAACGTTTTTAAGCACTCTGACGATGTTTGCACACACACTATCTTAGTGTCAATCACGGTGCCATGTTTTCTAAAAAATCCAAAACATACTATAAACCAAGAACAGTTAATCATAGGTGTTCTGTCTAACCTCCCCACCCTACCCTACCCCCAGTCCCCAACTTACCAAGGAAAGAGATTTAGCTTTTCATGATTTCTTCCAGATTTTTTTTTTTTTGTATTTGTTTTTTGTTTTTCAGTAAAGAAAATGACTTTGAAGTAGCCCAGGGGTAATTTTATACACACTGAATCTTTCTGACTAAACATGTGTCTGCATCGCTCATAGACTCATCTTATGTCTGGAATGTCAGTCAGAGAGAAATTATGGTTGCTACCAACTCTCCCTTTCAAAGCCCACGTATAAAATGTAAGAGGCTTAATATCATTGCAGCGTTAGGTGGAAGAACCTTTCTATTTTCAGGTCAGCTTTTTGAAAGTATGTCCCACTCCTACTTTACCAACCCGAAAAAGGGTCAGGAACTCCTTTAAAACTGGATGGACTGAAGATCACACGCACTAAACTAGTATGCAGATCAATTACATTTTGCTGAAATTTCCACTCAAGTAGCACAACATAGAAATACATATCTTTAGCAATATATACACATATTTTTAGAAAAAGGTCCATCCAAAAAGCATTCCATGCTTACATTCAGGTGATCTTCTGTTGAGACTTCTACCGGCACACCCTTGGATTCCCACTTGCCCTCAGCCACCTCGTCGTTGAAGTAGCGCAGGATGCAGTCCACAAGGTAAGCCGGACGCAGGTGTGGAGAGTTCTTCAGATTGTAGGCAGAGTCTGGGTTCTGCAAGACCCATGGACTGTCCTTGGAAGTATGGTTGAAGACTAGGTCAGTGAGGGACAGAACGCGCCACTCTTTGTGCATCTTTTTCACCAGGGCTTCCAGGTGGTCCAGTGTGTACTGGGAACTGAAACCCACGTTTAAAACGAACAACAGATACAGAAAAATCAAAATCAACTACAACAATAAAAATAAGATTTTACAAATTAACAACCAAAAAAAGTTCCTTATTTGAATAACACTGAAAGAGGTGAGGTCACACACACACACACACACACACACACACACAAACACACACACACACACACCACACCACCACACACCACCACACACACACACACACACACACACACACACACAAAATGGAAAGGAGAACAGGAAGAAAGACCGAGACAGTAGTGGAGAGCGGAAGGGGCGGACGCAGGGAGAGTGACAGAACAGAAACAGGGAGGCAGGCAGACAGACAGACAGACTTACTGTATATAGAAATCCAAATCTATCTAATCTAAAATATCAAACAATACAAGAATATTTACAATCACACCACCCTTCCCATTCACCTTCCTCCCTGGGAGTAGACAGGGCTGAGCACATGCTGGTTGCGGATGGAGTAGGCCGAGTTGGAAATGCCAAGCTCTTGCACAGGGGTAAAGTGGACCATGTTGTAGCCGGTCTCACGGGCCACAGCAAGCTTGTTCTCCCAGCCGTTGAAGGGCCCCAGAGCTTGGTGATAACTGTCTGCACCTGCAGGCAGTCCATGGTGATCTCCTCATCAAGACCCACCATCATCGTTGGGTCCACAAGGAAGTAGCCTTGGCCATTGGCCTTGTTGACGTCCACACTAGATGAAGAGTTTATGCTTGTATCAGCAAAACAAGCGGGGAGACGAACCAGAAAAACATTAAAACAGAATCAGAACGCATATTGATGCAAACAACAGGCGCAAATTTTCAGCCAACTTGCCTTTGTGAAGCATGACTGTCGATCACAAACAAACACCAATTACAAAAATTAGGAGCAAAAGACTGAAACTTCCGTGCTGCTTCGTCCAGTGGGAGAAGAGGACTAAAATGCAGGGAGATGCTCAGAAAAGAAACAATTTTCAACTGGAAGGTGTAGGTTTGATCCTACCTGAATACCTCCTGCCTGGTGGGTACAGGATGGAGATATTTCTGTTCTCCCAGGTCAACATGTGCATGGACCTGTTAATGTCTAAACCACTTTCATGTGTACATGCACACAGAAATCAAAATATACATGTTAAAGACCCTGTAAGTCATGTCAGTGTCCAGCAGCTTTTGGCTGTATGAAAACACTTAGCATGCACATCCACCAAAGACAGGAGTATGCAGATTGTGCAGCAACATACTGCCTGCGCAGCATCAACAAAACAACATGCATAAACGCAACCGAAGAAATACCGGAACAAAAAAACAAAAACAAAAATCAAACTGCTGCTGATGTCAACAGCAGCCTTCAAAGGGGTTACATGGACTTTCAGTCCTGGATCATAAGAACTGAAACGATCTCATATTCATCATGACCAGAACAGAATATAACCCCAAACCCTATGACAATATGAGCAATTAACCAAATGTCTGCAGTCAAAAGGCTGAGAAGGCAAAAGGGTACATTTTCAATGGCAATATATTTCAAATTTCAGTGTTGTAGAAATAAAACAATTCTTTTTAGGACAAAAGAAGCTGAAGAAGAAGAAATGCCACAAAAATGTATGAACATTTGACTGTTTCTTTGCAATCATCACACAGTAATAAAAAAAAAATTGAAAAGACAGATTGTCAACATTTTTTTCACAACGTACTTTTAGATAATTTCAAGTCAAACATGAAAGTAATACAATAAGCACACTCAAAAAATAAATGAACAAACAATTTAAATCAAGCAAAAGAACAAACAACAAAAAGAGTTCTGCTGACCATGATTTTAGATTTTTTGTTTTTTTTGTTTTACTTTTCATTTGTTTTGCTAATTCACTAACTGATCTATTGTGAATTTTACTTGACAAGCCCAAAAAGAAACTCAATACAGAAATCAGTCATTATGGCGTAACCGGATCCATGGGAGGAAGCAAAAATTTATTCCACCACTTATCACATGTTCAACTTTTCAAGATCTTACCTCTCATCAATGGTGAAGAAGTAGTTGAAGGAGCCAGAGCAGATGATCTTGACATCTGCATAAACATCTGTGAGATCTGATCGCATTCCCGTGGGGCATTTCCATTCCAGCTCATGGTACGTGTGACGATCAAATTCTGTCTGGGCTTGGGTGGGTGATTGCAGAAGAGTCTCACCAAAGCAGAATGCAGAGAGGGCCCCAAAAGAAACCTCAGCACCCATCCTATATGGAAGGAACACAAGGCAAAAAGGTTCAGATGCATAATTACATGAAATCATTTATTGGACCTGAAATTGAAAAACGAACTCGGCATGGAACATTCTGATCAGTAATGAGGGTACACCTTCAGCCCATTAAAACCAAAAACCTATCAGTATCACAACCAAGTCTATTAAACCCAAAACTATTAATACTATTATTATTATCAACCAGGTCAAATAACATTTTTGTGTTGTTCTGTGTGTCTTGTTAATGTTTCTATCAGCAATAAAACTAACGATTAGATCCCAAATGCTTGTCAAAAAACCACCACAAACATTTTGAATAACCTACACAACTGCCCGAAAATTAAAGGAATCTATTTTTGATCAGTAGCATTTCAGCAATCTTCCAAGAGGAGACAACTATAATTAAGCTTAAAACTAGAGTGAAAATGTCAGAGGGCTTCCTGCGGGCAGCAAACAAGTTTAACTGGAACATCTGCTGTTGCGACTGCTTACCAGCAATTTCAGCTGTCTTGTGACAGCTTGTGCGAGTCCTTCGAAACTTTAAACCGAGTTTGTTAATGATCATGTTATATGCTTGAATATCATTATTCTTTTTGGATTTTCTCTTCAAACTGATTATTAATCAAGTGCAGCTACTAGAGTTCAAAATCAAGCAATTAACCCTCTCATTCCCATGCCCCATCCAACAGCATCCTACATTGTCAACCATGCTAGCAAAGCAAAAACTTAACCCTTCGACTCCCTCACTCTATCCACCAGCTTCCTGTAGGTGAGAGAGTGAAACGGTAAAGTTTTTGCAGTTGGTAGATAGGGGCGGGAGTCGAAGGGTTAAGAATTAAGTTGAATAGGAAATGGTCTATACAGCTGTCTTTTTTTTTTCTAATAAGGACATGGGTGCTACTGAAGCTTGAAAATAAGCAGTTAATATTGTCTGGGCAACGTTTTAATGATCAAAGGTAAAACACATATTTTTCAAACAAAAATGAAATATCCAAAGTAATTGCATTCAACAGGATGTGACTCCAGAGTTTGTGAAGTTTCAAAGAATAAAAGCTATTTTAAGCCACATTATTTTTCTCATCATCATGACATTGCAGCCAACACAATCATCTACATAGGGGCACATGTACACATAATCATGACTCATACACATACACACATACATACACACACACACACACAGAGACAATGTGAGAATCAGACAGGCCCTACAGAGTGCTGCGTGAAACTTTACACAGTTAAAGCTCACATACATAACACTAACAGCCTCCTCAACACACTGCTACTCTCCAGCATTATTTTATCCTTATGCCCTCCATCATATTACAATACCTTCAAATAATACTAATACTATAATAGACTGTGGACACCATAATCCACAATCCACTAGGCTGTGGTGCACACTACAGGCTCCACAATCCACCTCCCCTCGCATGAATGTCTATGGTCTCTTCCTCTTTGTCCTACATTTCTCCTGACACCTCTCCCCATCCCCCTCCTCCCCCTGCCCAACTTTCTCTGGCCTCCAAATGACATACACAGCCCCACATCTACTCCTGTACAAGTTGTTCAGCAGGGCAGGCTTCCTCCCACTGGCTCCAGGCTATCCTTTCCCTCCTTCCTCTTTCTTAACCCTTTGACTCCCACACCCTATCCACCAACTGCAAAAAAACTCTTTGACTCCCTCATTCTATCCACCAACTTCCTGCAGTGAGCTGGTGGATAGGGTAAGGGAGTCAAAGAGTTAAGTTTCTGCTTTGCTAGCATGGCTGACAATGCAATATGCTGATGGACAAGGTGTGGGTAGGCAAAGGGTTAACTCTCTAACCAGGACACAGCACCAGCCAAGCTGTCTCCATCTACACTGGGGTAAATACAAGGCGGAAAAGCAATACTTTTAACTGATAAGTCAAAATGGTAATGGACATCTAACCCCAGTACCTTCCCCCGTCCCTAACCTTCATCAGGTTGTTTTTTTAGTAATACAAAGTTGATCAAGCGGCAGGATGAACAAGCTTTCTTTTTCACGTCCTTCAACCAGTGTGTTCACTGGGGTATGAAAAAAGCTCAAGTTCAGTGCTTACATTAACCTATTTTAACAGTGAAGCAGAGAGACAACAAAAATGAGACGTCTACGTGATTCATTTGGATTGCGAGTCAATATTTCTTAATCATAATGCAGCATGCCTGGCAATAAAATTATAAGTTATCATTATTAGTATTTCAAAACTGTGCCAAGTGCTCAAAGCCATATTACTGCTATAAGCATCTAAAACAAACCACACACATCTAAACACAGCAATGACCCCGGGAGGAAAAACAAAACCCGGAAAAGAAAATTACATGTATCATTGCATTCATGCAAATAATATAAGGATATGCTCCTGACTTTGGTTATTTTGCCCAATTTATCACCAGAGGGATTACAATAACAAAAACCTGGATACAAGTGCATACATATAATTAAGCACACAAAAGAGCACACACAGAATCAGGCCTGTTGTACCTGAAACTGCCATTAAATCACATTATCTAGAGTTAAAAATGCTATCAATATATCTCTATCTATCATCCCATCTCTCTCTCTCTCTCTCTCTCTCTCTCTCTTATATATTATTGTTATTATGTATATTATTAGTTGATATTATGTTATATATAATATGTGTGTGTGTGTGTGTGTGTGTGTGTGTGTGTGTGTGTGTGTGTGTGTGTGTGTGTGTGTGTACTTATATATATATATATATATATATATATATATATATATATATATATATATATATATATATATATACATAATAAATATACATACCCAATTATCAATCCCAACAAAGTATGTAATACTTTATGGAAAACATACAGGTTAATGGACCAGCGGTGCAGAAAATGAGAACACCAGAGTTAAGTGCCACTGATGCATAGCTATTATACATCCATAAAATCAGCAGTATGTCAACCATGAAATCTGAAGCAAGCAGGAAAAAGGTTAAACTAAACTAACTGTCTCATCTGAGTACCACTACCACTATTTTTGTGCCACAGAAGTGTAACTCAACAAATACTTCATAAACAAAATCTCTTTTTTTCATGTTCATCCTGTCAAAACAACAGTTTTCCCAACCATGTTTGACCTGATTCATCATTATCTTTGGTTCATAAGTATTCCCCATTGCAAATGCATGAAATCTGAATAAGATACAGTAGTAAACTGCCAACAATTCATAAGTCTCTTATTGTGAATGCATGAAATCTTAATAAGAAGCAGTAAACTTAACTATTTCTTGCCCATTTGCATGAAGGATTTACCACACAAGAAACTTGAAACTTTGGTCAAAAAGGCATTAATGATTAAGTACATACACATAAAATATATTACCTTGAATAGGCAGACCAAGCACACTTTTTTAAATGAAAATATAGAATTGAAGGAACAGCTGTGTCAATAATTTCTGAGGTAGTAATCTTCTCTACAAGTAGTATACATGGATTATTACCATACTCTACTCACATATTCAGTAAAATTATTAATCAAGTTTAAATGGATTAAATGTTAACAGTCACACAACACCAAGTGCCATAAAGACTGCAGTAATGATTTACTGTCCTGGCTACTCTTTGTGAAATGTATGCTTGCATAAGTGCATGCGCATGGATGTCTGTACAGGTATACATATATGTGAGAGAAGATCGACTTGGAGACTGTGTGTATATGTGTTCAAAGAAGAAGCCTCTGACTGAACTATATAATATGTAAAATGAGTGTGCATGCATGCATATGTGCGTGTGTGTGCGCACGCGCGCGTGCATGTGTATGTGCATCATACATGTGTGCATGCATGTGCGTGCATGCGTGTGTGTGCGTGCGTGCAGGTCTTGTGTTAGTGCATGCGTATATGTGTATGTGTGTGTGTATGCACGAGTGTATCCTTGTGTATGTGTGTGTGTGTTTGTGTGTTTGCTTGCGTGCGTGTGTGTGTCACTGTGTGCGTGTTGGTGTGTGTGTGTTGTGGTGTGTGTGTGTGTGTGTGTGTGTGTGTTGTGTGACGCACATGTGTATGTATGTGTCCACATGTGTATCCTTGTGTGTGAGAGAGAGAGAGAGAGACTCAGAGAGACAGACAGACAGACAGACAGTGTGTATGAGAGAGAGGAAAGAGTGCACATGAGACCAAAGAAGCAGCCACAAGACAGACCTACCTTTCTCCAATCTATACAGCACAGCCTCCTTGTTCTCTCCTCTATTCAGATGGTGGACACGGACTTGGTGGGTAGGCATGATGCTCCGTCTCCTATAGGGGAAAATTTTTCAGTTCACTGATTAAAGTAACGTGTGCTTGAACAAGTTATGTCAGCTGCAATAACATAAAATGAATGGACAAATAAAAAACACAGACACCATGGACAAACCTAAGCCCAATGTCTGTAAAGGCAAATAACAAGTTTCCTAGGAATCTTACTACCTTGAGCAAAAAGTCTGAAACCTCAAGCATTTATTTTCTGTTATCCAAAAACACAAAAATTCATACAGTTCACTTCTAGAAATGTAAGCCCAACTAAGCAAAATATCTGGCAGTATTTGTTTCACTGTCGCAATTTTCAATCACCTTGAAAAACTTTTAATTTAAAAACAAGATGTATGTCATTCTTCCAATCTTTGTCACATACTGAATTAAGGCCTAAGCAACATAAAACTTGTGTGTTGCATCATGTAAAACAGTGTGACTGAATATTCATCAGAAGAATGTGGTGACGTTATAACGAGATCCATTTTCTTTCAGAATTTTATTTTGTTGCATGTGTAGCATGATCTCCAACATTTCTGATTCTTCTCCTGAAAGCGCTACTGTGTCCAAAACCATGCAGTATGCTCTCACTAATGTAACAGAAATTCTGAGAACTTACTATCATCTCACTACTGCTGAGATTATTTTAAATTAAACTATGATGTCCAACGTCCCTTGATAGTATAATTTTCTGTGTGTAGTAAAAAGAAAAGTTAAGAAGAAGCAATTTCACTCAACAAATTCTTTCAAAAAACACAGAAAACAAATACTAGGACTAGGAGGAATATATGATTTATTATACCCACAGTCTTGAGCATGATGCCAATGGGAGGAGAAGTTTGTTACAGAGACTGATTTGATTTTAAATAGCTAAAACTGTATAACATGATAAAAATAAAACATTTTCCCTCAGGCATGACAATCAGCAGAGAACACACTGGTGTTCTAATTACACTTCAACTTGACAGAAAACCTTGTATTAAGCTTTTCCTTCCGATTTTTCCTGTGAAGCAGAACCCACACCTTGAACATTCACATTGTATAAAAATGGGTGGTTTCCAACAACAAACAGTAAAATGTTGCAATCAATCAACCACGCCAAGAAACGTGATCCAGTTTTATTGCACTTGGCAATTCACCCCTCCCAAAAATACAAAATTTTCAATCAGCAGGCCGTGTACGTAAATGCGATGTGTGTATACTGTATATGTGTATGTGCATGAATAAGATCAACTCACAAACTGATTCATAGCCCAGCCTCTCTACACTAATAGTTAGGCCTAATATGCAGTAGAACGGCAAAAATTGCCGATTTCAAATTACTTCAGTTCTTCTACCATTCACCATTGGAAGATAAAATTATGTCAACACATGAAATGAACCTCAGGCATAAAACTTGTGTCTTTATTTGTGGTGTAAAAGAAATGTGCTTTGACCCTGAGCAATCTAAATACACATAGTGACATACCGAACACAACGTCGGCGGCAACGCGCAAAGTTTCCGCACGCGGTTTTCCGGGGACCGATCAACACCAGTTGTCGGAAATGCTGTCGGAACTTTTACAAACCAATGCACAGCGTTGATTTTGATGTTAAATTGAAGGGGAAAGCCTGAAGAATCCAGTGAAATAAATCCCGTCTAATTCCTTTCAATGAAAATTGTTCTTTCAGTTTCAGTGTCGAAAAACGAACGTCTTTTAAAAAAAACGGCACCGTAAACTCAACTATTTTACACACACAGTATTGTATTACATTTTATTTTGTAGAGAATTCAACGATTCTTGCGGTTGTGCAAATAACATAACACGAGTTGCCGCTTGTAAAAGTTCCGAAAATGATAATTCAAGTACGAAAGGTAAGCTACTGGCACAGCAGACTCGGTTCAACGACGTCATCTGAAAACTGACGCGATTTCCGAACCGAAGAACGACTGACTCGATAGATCTAAAAAAAAACCTCGAGCGTGATCTTGGAGAGTATGTAACCGATCGTTAGTCTAACCTTTTTGCTTATTTGTTTATTTATTTATTTATTTATTTATTTTTGTCAACGGAACTGATGTTTCATAAATCACTGATACAAATGTTAATATATTTTCTTACCCGGCCTGTGCTCGGTATAGTATAGTTTATCTCCCGTGACAGAGAGAAAGTAAATAAAAGAATAGATCTATATAGATACTGCTTAAAACATTAACTATGAAAGGTTCATGATTTTATCCCATAAAGAATATGACGAATAAGCATTAGAAATTTGGCAAAAACGCTTCAACAAGAACGATAACTCAAGTATAAACTGCATAAAAACGAAAGCAAAATATTTTTTTAACTTTCTTCAGGACCAAAAATAGAACAATAAATAATAATAACAATAATAATAATAATGCGATGGAGCGAGTGGTTAAGGGTGATGTTTGATTTTGTGGTGTCCTTTGTGTCCAGAGAAGAAAGGGAAGCCTCTCAATGAAAAGACAAGTCCGTGGATAATGCTTGACTATTTATTCCGTCTCTTAATGATGACAGGTAATGAAGGAAAAACAGGGAAGTGGGATGATGATAACAAAGAAAAAGGACCGTGATATCTGAATGGTGAAGAAAGAAAGAAAGAAGACAGTACCTGAAAGGTACAAAATATTCTTGAGTAGGCCTACATTACAACAACTACGACAATTTACAGACCTACCCGGATCCATAAATGCAACAACAAAATATAGGCCTACATTTGTCAACTAACAACAGCTATGCACAAAATGAATTATTACACATCATATCCTAAACAAAATGTGGTGCCTACATTTACACCCAAAAGCACTAGCATTTGTAAACATGGAAAAAATAATTGATAACTAAACTCTGAGTACCCCTTTGATAAGATGAGGGTAAAGCACCATACTGTTTGTTCAAAAGCATTATCATAGAGTAGACTTTCAATGATCATAATGTACTGGCATAATAATGCACAGTCATATTAAGCTGTTCGGCTGCCACGGGCTGAGTAAGTAGTAACAATAACGTCTGAGTGGGCAGCTATTGGAGAGTTAATATTCAGTAGTGACGACAAACAGTACCTTATCAAATAGCAGTCAACAGTATTGAGAGAACAACACACTTGAGTCGTCTATTAAACATCAGCTATATGCAGTTTGGTGTAATTCTAGGTCTAGTGCTAGAGATAGTGATGACAAAATAGCATAGCATATTACTATTAAACCATGTCATCAAAACAACACTCTATAGGTGATTATCAGTGGTGCTGAGCAGACAAGGGACACATTAGAACAAAAGGATCATCTAGCTGAGCACATGCTTCATTAGCATTATGTGTAGGCCTATACAGCATTGTCAAGAATAAAACAGTGTTCCTCTGTACAACAATGCATCTTTGCTTTTAGCAGAATACGGTTGTCAATAGTCCTACAATAGCCAAATGAAAATGGGGATTTAATTCTATAATTGCAACTACATCCAAACATCAGTCCATCCCTACAACTGATAGCCACACTAAAATGTTACAGATCTTGTAAGAAAGCACATCATTTAGATCAAAACATACTTTCACGCTGCATGAATACCGATGTTTGTGGGCTTCACAAATCTAGCGCGATACTCATAGACGCGAGCTAGAATATAAAGAAAAAAAGAGATTCTAAAGTCCTTGAACTTACTGCAATGACAATTTAAAACAAACTGTGAAAAAAAATCCAGAACTTACTGCAGTGACAGTTGCTAACAGCGTGAGTAAGTCACTTCTCGGTAGAGTGATGGCAAGAAATGATGTGCTATGGCGTGCCTTGTCGATTTTTATATTCTCTTGGAACAAAGCGAGATGGTGGAAACAAAGCGCGATGGTCATACTATCATAGGTCTGATTGGTTGTTATCATATGTACACAGTAGTAAACACTTGGCATGTGCAGAAAGTTAAATCTGATAGGAACGAATAACAAAGCGCGGTGGTCATACTATCAACAAATGATAAGGTCTGATTAGTAATCACATACATGTACACAATGAACACTTGGCAAGTGCTGAAAGTTAAATCTGATAGAAAGGAATTAGCCTTGAGTCTTACATCAGTTGTCGCCTAACTAGCGCTGCGCTTCGGTAATACAAATGGCATAGACGTCATTGTTTGAGAGTTTTACCAAAAACGGGACAGATAGATAGTGGCCAGAAATCCACTATGAAAGGAAAAACAAGAGCATCATTAATCAGACCAATATTGGCATCATCTCAAGAGTAACACTGCACAGACTCTTACAGCGTGGAATGGAAAGTGTTCGGGTTTTTCCTGAAACAGAGATAAAGGAAAAGTGAAGAAAAGAAAAAGACAACTGAAGAACAAGCAAGTTTGCCAAACCGTCTGTGTGTGTGTTTGTGGGCTGTTTGTCGGGTGTTATCCAAATATGTAATTTTGTCATGATATGTATACATTCGTGTTTCCTCTTTGCTGGTGTTGTTGTTGATGCTGTTGTTGTAGCTGTTGTTGTCAGCCATCAATGCTGTGTCGATATGGGTGTGTATATGTGCATGTCTGTGTGCGTGCATGTGGATATATGCATGTATTTACGTTATTTGTTATTTTCATCTCTTACCTGTTTATTATTCTACATACTCCTTTATTTTTATTTATTTATTCACCTACTTACTTCTTATTCACTTACTCACTCACTTGCTTACTAACTCACTCACATACCTATATTCGATTAAGAAAATATTGTGTTCATCTAATTGGTAGACAGCTGAGCATTTGGGTGTTGACTGGGGGGGGGGGGGGAGGGTCTGTCACGTGAGACGCGTTTATACAGAATAGCTAGCTGTGTTGTGATTCAGACCTTTAATTACTTATTTATTTACTTTATACGTGTGTTCCTTTTTTGAAGGTAAGATACACACATACACGTCATTTACATATAACCAAGATTATTCCAGCGGTAGGCTGATAAAATAAACAGTATAGGATATAGACTTCATAAAACATAGTCTTAAGTACTCAGGACCAGCTCATGGGTTTATGTGCAGGCTTGTGCCAAGATCACCATACACATGACACCTGTGACGTTAGTCACTTAGTGCATATGGCATTTATTCCGAGCGCGGAGACGTCATCTTGAGAAACCGAAACTGAGAGTTTCGGGGGGGGCCGCTATTACGCAGTGTTGTTTGCCCATGTAGGCTTCACAAAGGTGGTGAGGAATAAGACAACAACCTGCGTACAGGTCATTGTCAGGGTGTTCCGGCGGTTCGCTACTGCCCATGTAGGCCTACCAAAGACAACAACCTTGAGAAACTGAAACCGAAACTGAGAGTTTCGGCGGGCCGCTACGTTCTGGCTATTACGCAGTGTTGTTTGCCCATGTAGGCCTACCAAAGGTGATGTGGAATAAAGACAACAACCTGCGTACAGGTCAAAGTCAGGGTGTTTCGGCGGTTCGCTACGTACTGGCTATTACGCTGCGTTGTCTGCAAAGGCGATGTGAAATAAAGACTGCAACCTGCGTACAGGTCATTGTCTGGGTGTTTCGGCGATTCGCTACGTACTGGCTATTACGCTACGCAGTGTTGTTTGCCCATGTAGCAAAGGCAGTGTGGAATAAAGACAACCCGCGTACAGGTCATTGTCTGGATGTTTCGGCAGTTCGCTACGTACTGGCTATTACGCAGTGTTTGTTTGACGATATACTTAAGGCAATGCCCAATAAAGATAGTTTCAGTCCCTAATCGTTATCACGCTGGGATGTTAATACCACTGAAGAAGAAGAAGATAGTTTGCTGTAAGCGCTGCCCAATAAAGATAGTTTGCTCCAAGTTCTATACAAACACAACGTAATACTGTGTGTACACTGAATGCGGCACCCAATAAAGATAGTTTGCTCTAGGTTTGTATACAGACTGAAGATTGGGACCATAATGACGACGAAGTTCGTAGGCCCAGCTTAAGAACTCATGGTAGATCTGCTCATTGTTTAGATATGACAGCAGTGTCTTGTATGTGTTATGTATTGGTTAGATCTTTTGAATCTCAATGCCTCGCTACGGATGGGCGAGACAAGCCGTTTTTGATCTAGGCAACAACACTACACTGTGTGTTGCCTTTGGGTGTCCTAGATAAAAGGGAAAACATCATAACAGAGAAAGGCACTCTGTTACAATAATAATACTAATACTTATAATACTACTACTACTACTAGTAATAATAATAACAATCTAAATGTTATCAGGACACGGCATAGCTAATATTTCAATCAGTGCATATTAACAAATTTATTGCACTGCTACGGGGTATACAGTTTTTACACGTTTAGTTAACACATTAGATGTAACTAGTGTTCGTTTCAAGTTTGGTAGATTTCTGTGTGCTAGAGGTTTGGTTGAACTCTGTGTGGTGTGTGTGTGTGTGTGTGT
>CM060315.1:20026736-20051736 GCA_030674185.1 Monoplex corrugatus | reverse complement strand
ATCTGTGGTAAACCTCAGTTATCCACACTTGCTTAGTAACTGTGCTGTGTGTATCAGCTTTCATCAAGCAGGCTTAATTTGTTACTGAGAACATCTATTCTTTCTCTTTTAACTCTGACCAATCCAACAGCAATTTTATAAATTTATGACTCTAATAGGCCTAATTAATATCAATACTGGCAATATGGTTATTTTGCAGGTGATTACCAGCAGCCACAATGAATGTCAAATGTAAAACAGGATAAAGAAATAAAAACAGCACACGTAAGCAGACATTGTAAACTATTATCATCACATTAAGACACTTGACAGATTGCAGTGACAAGCTCAGACTGATTCATGATTGCAATGTAAATTGCACAACTTTTTTTTCCTACTCAGTGTCAGTACTGTCACATATTTCTGTGAAATCACTGAAAAAAATGTGTACATGAGTCTTATCTCTCTGCCTCATCCAAAGGATAAAATAACATATCAAAAGGAATAACAGTTCTCTACCTTAACTCAAGGCGCATTTGATGTACGTTTCCAGAAAACGGGACTCTTTCTCTTTCTTCCACTTCAGGTTTTGCAACTTGTTCGCCAGTCCCAAATGGGAACCTCCCATACTGTTCCTCAAATGAGCATCTTGCACAACCTGTCTGGGCAAAGACACTTGCACACTCTTCTGTCTGGGTACATCTTGTGCTAAGTTCTGGAAGGCCTGTTTCTAAACAACATATAATTTTATCTCCCCATACAATGCCAAGTTCTCCTGGTTTCGGATACAGCAGCTTTGACATCTGGAATTCTTCTTCTGTTAGTTCTGGTTCAGGTGGTGGTGCTTCTAGTTCTGGTTCAGGTGGTGGTGCTTCTACTACGGTCTTCTGGGTGGCTGGTGGTGGCGGTTCTGGTGGTTGAACTTCTGCTTTTTCATCTACATCGTCAATTACCGCCGGACGGCGACAACAAAGCATTATTTACTGATGCAATCATTTCCGTGTCTAAAATGTATTTCAATGTTCAATCTTTCCTCACTGACCTGCTCAGTCTAGATCTAGATCAACCGAAACGCAGGAAGCAGCTGAGCAGCCCTTATCTCCTGGAGGCTGACCGTTAGACCCCCAGCCTGATGATGCAAAAAGCAACAAGAAAAATAAACCCATGCAAACATGAAAAATCATACCTTTTGTTTTGTCCAAACACGAAAAGTTCAATTAAATAAATGCAGACGGAATACACATTTATCTGCCAGTGAACTCTGCGTGCTCTTCAAAAACATTCACGTCCCGTTCACGGTCGTTGATAGGTCTCTGAGTGAAGTTGCCTCGCGTGGAAAGAAAGTTCGTTGAAGGTCGGAGAAAGTTCAAGGTCGTTTCACTATTGAACCGACATTGCAGTAGAAAAAAATACATCGCGGATTTAGCTTGTTCCACACTAGCACTCAAGACTGTTTCTCTCTGACACTATTGTTTCTTCCCCTCGTATTTTTATCCAATATTTGCAGATGAATTCTTCAGACATGCAATGAAATTATTGGAAAAGTAGTCCATACGAAACTTTGGCAACAAAGATATTGTACAACTTTGTATGTACATTTGGGTCAGAAGTTGATACGACGTTCGAAGAATATCGTTGTCTCAAACAAAAACGACAAAGAATGGTAAATGTGAAACTGTATTTTTGTCTTCTTACCGCTCTTTATAGTTGATACAGTCTTTTCTTATTCGTTGTGATGTAATCTCACTGCATTTAGAGGACTGCTTGCGTACTTTAGATTATTCCATCGCTTCACATATCCTTACTTTAGGCTTTGGTCCGTCCTTATTTTCTTTTTCTTTTTTCTCTCTCTCTCTCTCTCTCTCTCTCTCTCTCTCTCTCTTCAAAATGACAGAGCAGAAACCAAGACTCTTGGTTTCTTCTCTGTGTCATTTTTCACCAGGTCTTTTGGTTGCTATGAGTATGACCATGACGTTAAACTGGAAAATCAACACTCGGGGAGACAAGTGAAGATATAGTTTGTTTAAACATACCAGCAACTGAGCAAGCAGTGGTCTATGCCACTATATCATATGGTGGTGTTAGCCGGTTTCTTCTTTTTTGTGGTGATCACGATGAAGATGATCGAAGTTTACCAAACTTGGTGTTATTCACTTATTGTTTGCTTGCTTGCTTTCGTCAGTTCGTATCATTGACGTGCATCGTATGTAAGCTCATGGAGCACATAGTCGTCAGCTCTGTGATGCAGCACTTCGAGGCTCATGCCATTCTCAACGACAGCCAACGTGGTTTTCGACGGAGGCGATCATGTGAGAGCCAACTCCTGGAGTTTGTAGAGAAGCTAACCACCAATTTGGAGAATGGGAAGCAGACAGACATCCTAATTATGGACTTCGCAAAGGCCTTCGACCGTGTTAACCACAGTTTGCTGATGCACAAACTCCAACGCTATGGTATACAAGGCTCCACTCTCACATGGATCAACAGCTTCCTCAAGAATCGACGCCAAGCAGTCGTAGTTGATGGTCACCACTCCTTCTATGTCAGCGTTAGGTCAGGAGTACCACAGGGTTCCGTGTTGGGACCTTTCCTAGCCTATATCAACGACCTTCCGGACAAGCTGACGGCACTGGTGAGACTATTTGCGGATGACACAGCAGTGTACAGGGTTGTAGTCAACAGCGAACAACAAGACCAGCTACAGCAAGACCTCCAGCGCCTATCGGAATGGGAGAAGAGCTGGGACATACTGTTCCACCCTGCAAAGTGCATGTCTATGCCAGTCACCAGGAGCAGAAACCCACTGGACCACTCCTACATCCTGCACGGCCACAACCTGGACACTGTCCACACAGCCAAATACCTGGGCATCACACTACATCAAGAAATGACATGGGACACCCACATCAACGAGATGGTAAACAAAGCTAACTGAACGCTGGGTTTCTTCAGGTGCAGTTTAAAGATCAGCTCCAGTTCCATCAAGGAGAAGTCGTACAAGGCGTTCGTGAGACCCCATCTTGAATATGCATCATCAGTATGGGATCCATACACACAGAAGAGCATAGACAAGTTGGAGGCCCGTTTCATGCTCAACCGATACCACAACACGTCAAGTGTCAGCCGATTGATCGACCAACTGGACTGGCCATGCCATCTCTTGAGCAGCAAAGAAGAACCACATGCCTGGGGTTCATCTATAAAATCTACCATGGACTAATCCATTGCTCAATTATCCGGAGCAAGCTAGTCCCACCCCCACCACGACAGCGCCGTACCCACAACCAGCAGTTCTGCCTCATCAACACCAGAACTCTGTACAGAGGAGGCTCATTTCTACCCAGGACTGTTAGTGACTGGAACCATCTTCCCAGTGAAACAGTAGAGGCAGTAACAGTCGACACTTTTGTGTCGCAAGCCTCCACCCAACAGTGAGTTTCTGGACACCAAGTGGCCCTTACGGTAACGGATTTCAGCTATGTTTACGGACAATGAGAATAGTGAAATGATCTTAAGAATGGACTGTGTCTACACCACCACCCCCTCCCCCCTTTACGTGCCGGAATGATCATCCTAAAGATTGTGGGCATCAAAGGAAAGGAAAGGAAAGCTGTATTGAAACGAAATGGTTTAAATGCATAGATCTATTCTTCAGTAAACTCTAGCAAGCCCTATTAAAGCTGGTTTGACTTTAAAAAAAAAAAAGCAAAAAAAAGCCACCATCGTGCCCATGAATGCTCTCAAGTTGACTGAAAATTCCTTCAAGCAGTGTCAGTTCTCTAGAATTGATAACATCTGTGCTGGCAAGATCTTGAGCTTTTACACAGTAGGCCTATGCAGACAAACGCATGCACATAGACCGCGCCGTGACACGAGTACAACCTTTGCTTGTTCATGAATAAAAAGAAGGTACCCAGGGTAAGAGCTGGATAGATGGGTGGGTGGAGGAGATGTTGGGGGATTTCAGTTTTCACTCTTTGACTCCCGCACCCTGTTCACCAGCATCCTATATCGTCAACCATATTATTACCAGCAAAGCAAATAGTTTACCCCTCTAGGAAGCTGATGTATAGGTTAGAGAGTCAAAGAGTTAACTTTTTGCAATTGCTGGATAGGGTACAGGAGTCAAACGGTTTAAACATTTGCTTGAGGGTGTAATTTAGCACAGTTTTTAGTATATATATATATATGATGTGTGTCCCTGCTTGTTGACAGAGAAAAATTGGTTGAAAGACCTTTATTGGCTTTAATGTGTTTCATAAAGGTGGATCTGCACCAGTTTTGGAACTCGACTAATCCGCTAGAAATCAAAAAGTGTGAGAATGCATAATGATAAAGAATGGTGTTTTCCTCAAACCAGAGAGTGTTGGATATTTCTGCCAATGCTGAAAAGGACATTGAATATAAATGAAATCTGCCATGACCTTGTACTTATTTCATGACAGTATCTAGTGAAATCTGCCATGACCTTGTACATATTTCGTGAAAGTATATAATGAAATCTGCTATGACCACTCACTTTTTTCATGACAGTACTGTTGTAGACTTTACTCAGTTACATTTTACATTATTTTGGGTAATTTTCTTCTTTTCTGTACTGAAAGCTCACTCAGACTTTGTGAAAATGAAAATGGAATACCGAATAGTAAGAAAAGAACTTGATGGAAGCATATATATATAATATATGCAAGTTACTTTCCATCTGTATAAAATCACATATTATGACCCTAATAAAATAAAATGGTAAATGGTTACAGAAGTTCTCCGATCTTTCTAGTTTGAAACAAGCAGGGGAGGTGGTAACAGAAACATTCTGCCCAACTTGGGAGTTTGGCAGTGGCTTAATATGTAAGACAGAACTGAATGGTGCAGACAGTTGGTAAAGCATACCCTCAACTATGATTTGCTGTGTGTTTGGTGAGGTGGTGGTCATGTGAGTGTGTGGAATGGTGTGTATAGTTTTGTTCTTATTTTTATTGTTGAAAAATATCAATACAGTGAATAAACTTAGTAGTATTGAAACTGTAATAATTCCACACTGTCATTTGTATTTGCTGATTTGATGATACTCTTTAAACTGGCTCCTCAAGCATATACTGTCACTGCCATCTTTCATCTTTTTATATTACAGGGTGAACGTAAAGGTGTGAACAAATATTACCCGCCAGATTTCGATCCGTCTAAAGGGTCACTGAACTCATGGCTGGGTACTCATCCACTGCGAGACAGAGCTCGCAAGCTACACAAGGGTATCCTTGTCATCAGGTATGTTGTATCTTTGTCAGCCAGTTTGATTTTAAAACTAAGGGAAGTGAATTAATTGTTAACGTTGTGGTGAATCTTATGGTCATGGGATTTTTTTGTTTGTTTGTTTGTTTTTTGACAATGTTCATTGTTCTTGAGATTCATTTCTTTTACATTGCTTCTTGTGACATTGAACTTTTACCTGGGAAAATAGTAATTCTTAACATGAATCGTTGATTTTAACTGTTCAGTTTCGTAACAGCACTGTACACAGATGCACTTCTACCATGTCTTCCATTGTATGTATATTTGTTACCTATAATGCTATATAGTTCAAAGATAATGAGTTACTTATCCGCTCACTGCTATTGCTTTTGGCTATAGTGTATTCTGAGAAAATTTCCTAAAAACTAAAAAATTACTTTAACAACTTTTGTTCTTTCACGTCTCCCAAATTATTGAAGATAAGTTAGAGATAACTCCATAAAAATGATGAGGTCTTACATATTTTCTCTTAGGATTGATAATTGGGTAGGGCCTACATGTATTAAGTGCATTTTTGGTTCTAGGAAAAATGTGATATGTTGAAGTAGTTTTAGGTAATTTAGGCCTTTTTTTGATATATGTTTCAGTGTCCTTAGTTGTATTTAAATTTGTATTCATGTATATTTTTCAAATTGCCTGTGTCATGAATTGGACTGAGTGGTCAGTGTTGGGGGCATCTCCTTAGATTATGTGGGCAAATGCATTAGTGTGTGTACTTAATTTTCTTTTCCTTGTTTTCATGTTGAAGAATTGTGTATGTTTTGAAACAGATGTAGCCCTGATATGGCTCTGTACAATCGGCTGGGCTTTAAACAAAAAGAACAAATAATGGCTGTAAAAGTTTGTTGGTTTGAATGACAAGGTGCACTGGACATGTCAAAAAAGGACTGTCCACACAACTGCCTAAAAACTAGGGAGAAAAAATCCCACAAAGAATGGTCAGACTAGGCTTTTGGGAAGGAGATGGAAATTGTACAATCTAGGAAGCATAGTTATATTTCTCTGTTTTAAGCATAACACAGTCATGCATGTATCCTTTTTAGTATTTCAATCTTGTGGATGTCAGTAACGTGTCCAGAGATTCTCCAGGTATATGAGAGTAAGCACATTTCAGTCTGGAAAAGTTCTATGCAGTGGCAGGAAAAGGGTCATTTCTTTTTTTTTTTCATGTACTGATGCTGTTTTCTCGTTTTATGATAGTGATGTTTGGTAACTCATGTTTGCATTTTCATAGATTTGAAATGCCCTATAACATCTGGTGTGGGGGATGCAACAATCACATCGGCATGGGCGTACGTTATAATGCAGAAAAGAGCAAGGTGGGCAATTACTACACCACTCCCATCTACAAATTCCGCATGAAGTGTCACCTCTGTGATAATCACTTTGAAATCCAAACAGATCCCAAGGTAAGATATTCTTGTTTATATTGAAAATGTTAGTTGATACTTTTTAGTATTGTTGTTATTGTGACGTGCTTGATTTTTTTTACTTGTTTTTGATTTTGTAGGCATGTTATTCATTGAATAACATGAATTAAGGTATGAAATGATTTGATTGACTAAACCACTAAAATTGATGAGTAGTATTACTAGTAATATACAGTGACCTAACTTTTTTGTTTTCTTTTGTTTGTTTGTTTGTTCGTTTGTTGCCTTTTTTAAAGTTTTGGTTATTTATGTAGCTGATTTTGATGAGTGCATATATATGGGATTATGTTAAGAAGATTTTGATATTATTAAGTCATTTTAAAATGAGGTAGATGTTTAAAAAGAAAATTTGTTTGATAATTGTATTTAACCCTTTGACTTCTGCACCCCATCCACCAAGTACAAAAACGTAACTGACTTCCCCACCCTATTCACCAGCTTCCTGCAGAAAGCTGGTAGATAGGGTAAGGGAGTCAAAGAGTTAAGTTTTTGCTTTGCTAGCTTTGGTTGACAATGCAAAATACAGGTGGACAGAGTGCGGGAGTCATAGGGTTAACACTTCTGAAGTTCTGTTTACCTGGCTCCTATTGTGGACAGTAACAGTTTTAAGTCCAAAACGTCCAGTTTATTTAGAAGGCATATTACACCGGTTGTTTCAGTATATTTATTTGTCATCCTTTAGTGTTTTGAAATAAAAAGTTACTGCTGGATAAATTCTGAGATTTTCATACTTATTTCTGTGTGTTTTCAGAATCATGATTATGTAATATTGCAAGGCGCTCGTCGGAAGGAACAAAGATGGGACCCTCATGAAAATGAGCAGATTGTTCCAGAAGGTTTGTTTTGTTTTCTGAAATACCATTAGTAGTCTGTACAAATGCATTAAGCTATAAGACATTGGAAAGATCTTATTTTGAAAATTTTAGTCATCTTGAATATTTTGTTGAGATTGCATGTATTAGCCTATTCACTTCTTCACCTTAATGACCAGTTCCTCCAGCAAGCTGATAGTCACTTCTTCACCTTAATGATCAGCCTCCTCCAGCAGCTGGTACACAAGGTGAGTGTCAACAGTTAAATGCATACCTTGCATCACTGATGTGACCAAATGAATCTGAATGTATTAGGAAGTATTTGTGGTACAAGAGTGTAAAGCAAATCTTTATTTGTTTAACCCTTTGACTCCTGCACCCCACCAGCATCCTGCATTGCCAGCCATGCTAGCAAAGCGAAAACTTAACCCTTTGACTCCCTCACCCTATCCACCAGCTTCCTGCAGGGTGACGGAGTCAAAGGGTTAAATTTTTGCAGTTGGTGGACAGGGTGTGGGAGTCAAAGGGTTAAGCAAAGCATTCACAGGATCAGTCACAATTTGAAAAGTAGGGTGCACTTTGTGTGTCCTCCTTCATGGATTTCACCTAGAGCTGTTCTTCCTTCCTATTGCTTCCCGTCACTCAAGTCTGCCTTCTGTTGCATCCCTCATAATTGTACATGTATATATCTCTGCCACAGGTCTTTTCACATTTCTGTGTGCACAGCCCTATTTGATTGTATTTTTAACTGAATCGCCTTTGGCTAATATATAGTGTTTTTTACTTGCCAGCCCATGTTCACATTCTGTTCATAGAAAAAAGACAAGCAAGCAAACATACATATGAAGGCAAAAAAGTAGTTTTATATGACAGTACTTGCAAGTCATAACATCATGTAATTCATTGTACACCAACCATTCAACATCTGATAACCCACGTCAGTTGGAATTTTCTCAATGCTGAACAAGTTTGTGAATAGTAATGGCTTGTGAAATACATGCATGTTCAGATCTGGAAGACATCTGTTCACTGTGGTTATGGTGGGGACTGTTGTGACTTCTTCAAGGATTTTTTTGCTTTATTTATGCCACATGACAGGGGAAAATGCTGATAATGTTTGCTGCTCTGATGGCAGCTTTCGTTTTCTGCTCACCATGCATGAAGTACAGAAATGTCTGGAGCACAAAGTTTCAATCACAATGTCTGTGAAGATTCTGTAACATAATTGACTATTCTTTCATGACAAATTGTCTCTGGGAATATGATTGGTTTGACATAATGTGTAGGCCTAAGTGGGTGTTAAGAACTTTCTATTTGTGTTGTTTTCATAGCTACATTATCGATACCTTTTGATCTATTCGGGCTGCTAGACAATGAAACTGCAAAGACCTGATGGGGAGCCTTTTGAATTTTCACTCATCATTGGCAATTTACCATACTGTATTCAGTTGTGGGAGGAAAAAATCCAATCGCCAATGCGATTTATTTGCATTGTAGAGGGCTGGTGTATGTCTCCTGTATTTTGTCATCCTGTTTTTTCCCCTGATTTTATTGGCTCATGCAGTTCTTTGCTGGAAAGGTGCCATAATCTCAGCATAAAGTAGAAATTCAGACATATATCAGTTGCAGGAATACAGCTAGTAACACAGTAGTGACAGATTGGCTAAATGCTTTGTTATCATGATTCTTCTTTTCGTTGGCAGAGAACAAAAACTTGTCAAATATTGACATTGGCTCGTTGAATTACGATGGCAGACTGTCTGCTTCATGTTTAGATAATAGTTATCAGAAAATCAGCATGCATTTCAAGCACACAAGGTGGAAAAATAGTGTGCTGCAGGTAGAAATAGTGTACCTTTGATTGCTGCCAAATTTGAACCTTGCATGAGTGATTTATGAGTATACTTTCTCTTCATGCTTCTATCTGTCAAATTTAACCCTTTCAGTGCCAGAGAAAAATGTAAACATGTGCTTCCCCATTGCCGGGGAATTTTGAGGATTCGAGGGTAATAATTAACAAAAAATTCTAGTGCAAAAACTGTAAGAGATACAACAAAGAAGCATAAGTGTTTTTTGAAGGAAAATGAACGAGGATTCTGAATCTGGGCTTATTTTTCTCTTAGCTTGATTGCAAAGACCTGTCCAGGCATTCCAAAGTGGAAATAATTTTTTTGTGTTGTCTAAAGAGTAAGTTTCCATCTCTACAGATTGATACCCAACACACTCACAAACAAAAAAACAGCTGAAAATGACTTGTTTGTTGTCAGTTTACATACATAAATGAAAACAAAACATATGACATCATAAAATGTTCATGAAACGATACTAAACCCATGCAGACAAATAAGTAAGTAACCATCCCATCAATGATAGACCTGGTTTCGGTAAACATAAAAGTGATTGTACTAGACACTGAACAGTCAAACTACATGACAGTCAGTGTACTCAGACACTGAACAGTCAAACTACATGCCACTCATGAATTGGTTCTCTCTGTTCTTCAGGTTCTGCAATCAAAACAAGAGAAAATAAGCCCAGAATCAGAATCCTTATTCAAATAAGTCAATCAGCTCATGCTCATCAGTCAGAAACAGCTTGAAAAAGCATAGCACACGTCACCAGTTCCCACTTTCAACCCTGGATTTCATAAAAATTGAGGACTGTCTGACTGTTGTCCATTTGGAGGCCAACAGATTTTCAGTGAGCGAAACACTTCGCTGATCGCCACGCCCCCTGCCATGCCGTCTAACTGGGGCACAGCTCCTCTGCACCTCTCCTGTCCCTCTCCCCCTTCTCATCTTCCCCCCTTCCCACACCACGAACACGTGCGTGACCCATCTCACCATGTACCATCACGTTCACTGTTGTTGGGTCCAAAGTCCGAAGTGTCACGGCCTGCGCGCTCGCCACTCGCACTGACCACGGCAGTCGCAGTCTGACTCGTGCTTGTTTTCGTCTGCTTGCATCGATTCAGCCAGCAAGCGTTGAATGTCGGCGTGGTCACTGTTACTTTCTCTACCCTCATGTTGAAGCGAATCATCAGATAACAAATTCTCTCAATCGTCATCATGCTGTAAAATCATTTGAACGGCCTCTAGAGTGGTGAAAGTCCGCTGACGTGAGCCACCGTTCGGCTTGTCGAAGGTTGCGTCGCCATTGTGCTCCACTTCACGTGGTCCAGTTACCAAATCATTAGCGACAATAAAGGTGTCTTCCCTATGACGTATCCTAATTTACATCCTATTTTTATATTGTAGACACATATAGCTCAGTGTGCAGCGTTCCTGTGTGCTGACTGGCTCACACAGTTGTGAACGAAAAATCAGAAAACTCCTGTAACGTCAGCGGACGGCTCTTAGGCAATATAGCAACACCTTTTGTGCAACGTCAGCTGACGGCTTATAGGCACTGAACTGGTTAAACCCAGCATATGCGAGTTTTTTTGTTTGTTTTTAAGAAAGTGATTAGTAAAACTGTGTAAAGAAGCAGATGTATGAGTGCAGTTTCCATTTATGTTAATTGCTACTTGTATGAACATAGCAGCTGTGTATAATTATATTTTTACAGATACAGATTAATTTGATTTATTTAGACTCATTGTGATTTCATGTTTGTGTGCCATTTCCATTGACAATAAAAGGATGAATGTGTATTTAATATTATAAATAAGCGGATATATGCATACATGTTATTTTCAATGATAGCAGAATATCCGTGTCATTATACAGTCTTGACAGCAATGTGTATCAGCCTGATTTCCAGTAACACACAAAATAACTACATAAACAATTGCATTGTGCAGACAAGGCCACCCAAAAGAAGCTGGCCACAGACCCCATGTACAAGCTGGAGCATGGCTCTGATGATAAACAGAGAGGTCAGGTCACCCAGATGAGTGTTGCACAGATTGAGGACCAGCGAGAAGTGTGGCTTGATGACTACATGCTCAACAAGCTAGCCAGGAATAAGTTCAGAGTATGACGCCACTATCTTTAATCAAACAATTTCTCAGTAACATCTGTTTAAGAAAATATTAATGATTTGATGATGTGTGATCTTTATTAAATAGTTTGGAGCTTAATTACACAGACAATTATTTTTTAACATAAAGATATTGTAGTTTGTCTTGTTTGTTCATAACTGTATACAGCATTAGTGAGAAACATTTTATCAAGCATTCGGAATTTTCTTTCCACCCCACCCCTACAGTTTGCAATATTGCTTTAATTGGTCTACAAGAGGCAATTGTAACACAGCATGTTTTGAAACAGTACAAATGCATTAAAGACTGTTTTTGCGTTAAACGCACATAATTTTAACCAGTTATTTCCCCTCGTTCGTTCATTGTGTATTTTAGATGCATTTTCACAAATTATTTATTTATGGGCAGGAATTTGGCATTGCAAGGCACTACTCCAACAGTAACAAACAATATATGTGAGAGAATATAAAAATCACAGAACTTGTAACTCATGGACATATGCAGCTTAATTAATAGCATATGTGGCATTCAGCGGAATTGTGATTGAATCAAGTCTGTGATGATCACATTAGATTTGTCCTGGCTTTGGAATGGTAACATAAAAGTTGCACAGAGAACATGAAGAGGCTTACCAATATGTTCAACATGATATTGAACATTTGGGGTTATCATTGCTCTTAACTTTTGGCTCCGTCTGTCTGATTAGACAGTGGTTGCTCCTGATTGAGGACTCGGTTGTAGAACACTGTCAGTCATGGCTGAGCCTGCCAGTTCTTGACTTGCAGTTCATATCACAACTGCTGCACATGAAGGCTGATGACTGTGGCTGGATGGTCATTGCCACAGCTTTCCTTCTTTCTCTTCTTTCTGACCACATTTGAGTCCATTTTTCCCCTGCAGTGGTGATTTCTGCATGTATAGCCTTTTGCCAGGCACAACTGTTTGTAGCTGTCTCCTCCCAATGTGTCCACACTACTATTAGCAGTTTTCAGGACACGTTTGCAGATGTCCCCTATCTGGGCCCTGTAGGAGTGAGATCCTTGCAGCTAGTTCTCCATGTAAGATATCTTTTGGGATGTGGCTGCCCATGTGGGAAAAATGGCTGATGCAGTGCAGTTATTTGTGTGTGAAGAAGGCATACATGCTTAGCATGCTGGCCTGGTCCAGGATGTCCCTGTTTGGCTCATAGTCCTTTCAGAAAATGCCAGGATCCAGCACAAGTGATGCAGGTGGAAGTTATTGAGGCAGTACTTTTGGTACACATAGGTTGTTCAGTTCTTTCTGTCGTAGAGAAAGATACTCAGTAACATAGGCTCTGTACCCTGTAATCTTAGTGACTTGACAACTGGGCCAGAGCATACACATAATGACGCTCTCCACATAAATACATTACTAGACTTTTCTGAATATTCCTTACTAGATTAAGGAGTTGCTTCCCTTTAAGTGTTACGCATTTGTGCCATGCATGTATTGTGTGTGGAATACAGTGTGTGCGTGTGTGTGTGTGCGTGCGTGGCTTCTTCAGATTGGAAGTATTACATTAATGCAGGCATTGTTAGGATAGGGTTAAGTTAGGTGAAATAGTTTCTTTGGTCGTCTTTTTTCTATATTCATCTGTCTTTTCTCCCTCTCTTTACATTTTTTTTTTAATATGGAGTTATATTTTAGATTGTTCATGATATGATGATTGATTTAAAAAAGCAACTACTTGTTTGTGCAGAATGAAAAGAAACAGATAGCTGTTTCCAAAGCTGCTGACAAAGCATTGCTGGACAAGTCGTCTTTGGCTATTGAGCTGGTTCCTGAAAATGAGAGAGACCGCAAGCTGGCAAAGCTTATGAAGTATACTGTCACAACATGTAAGAGACGAAAATGATTTTTTTCCAGTGGATTTTGTGTGTGTGTGTGTGTGTGTGTGGAGAGAGAGAGAGAGAGAGAGAGCATAAACTGGGATTTGAGTTACAGTATACTTGAGTGGATAGGAACAGATTATTACCCATTAGAATTATTTCATACCTGGTATTTTCCACTGTTGCTAGCATGGCAATGAGAATTTTGTCTCTGTACAGGATACCTTCAGATTTTACGTTTGACATTTTGACAACTGGAAATGACATGCTTTTAAACATTTTGGAAGACAGCTACAGTATTCAGTCATAAAAGAAAAGGGATGTAAACTTTAAGCAACAGAGCAGTGCTTCTGTAGTGGACAATAGATTTGAACAGAATTGCTTAATGTTATTTATTGTTGCTTTGCAGCGTTTGATGAAAAGCAGCAGCAGAAGAGGAAGGAGATCGAGAATCGACCCCTCTTCTCCAAGTCCTCGCCTGCGTGCACCATCACACCAAAGTCTGACAGCTCCTTCAGCAGAAGAACAGAGATCAAACATAAACTGGGTCTTCATCTCACTTCACCCAAGGTTGAGCGTGCTTTGAACGGTTCAGCCGTGAAAGGACTGGTGAAGAATGTACGCAAAAAGTCCATGACTGCGACATCCACGAACACAGGCAGCAGTACCTCACAACAAGAAAAGTTTTGTTCCGATGATAAGTTGACAGCCTCTGTGAACACAAGTGATAATGTTTCATCGTGTGAACGGCTCGTCTCTGAAGGTGAAGTTAAAAAAATGGAAATGGTAGTTGGCATGGAGGATTCAGTTGATTCGGACAGTTTAAATTCTTCGAGTGCAGATTCATCAGATATTAGTAATAGTAGTCCCCATACTGCTAAAAGTGTTTTGGCTGAGAAAGTTTGTGATGAGGACAAGACAGGTTTAGCTGCTCTCATAGCTTCCTATTCTGACAGTGCGTCATCAGACAGTGGTGCTGAGAGTGGGTGATTTGCATTTTTGTGTGGGGGTGGGAGGGGTATGTGTGTGTAAGGTTTGTGTATGTGTGTGCTTGTGTGATTTTTTTTGTTTTTGTTTGGGTGAAGGGATTTTTTTGCATAATCAAACAGATATTTATGCAAGGCTGAAAAAAAAATCAGTGTTTGAAAATTTCCTAACACATTGACCAAATACTGCTGTTTTGATTAATTAAAACTTAATTAGTTTTTGTATTTCAGTTCAGTGGTCTTTATGAAATGAAAAGATGGTCAAGCCATATTAACAATGTCTTTTTATACAAAAATCAAATAAAACAAATATTCTTTCTCGTTGCTCAACTCCACACGGCAAAGAAACTAAAAATGGTACAGGTATTTAAAAACTCCCAATATTACTTGAGTGGAACTGTAGGTGAAGACACTGGGTTTTTAGCAATTTCAGGCTTACTTTGTAACCGTAACGAAAGGTAGTATGTAAACTAAGAGTAAACTTCTAATAACTGGAATGAGACATTTGCTGTGTATAAATTCACATTTCTCAATAAACAAATTATGATACTTTGATGATGAAATCCAGACTTTAGGGAGAGAAAAACAAACAAAACCATGTAATAGATCAAGATAAATATCTTAACCTTTTTTTTTTTTTTTTTTTTTTTTGTAAAGTGTGAAAATGTTCTCAGTGCAAAAAGAATTCCTAGGACTTGCATCAGATTTTGTTTGTCTGATTTGGGATGAGATTTCATACACCTTGATGTCATTCATTTAATTGTCAAACTGGCCGTTGAGTAGGGCTCCTGCGTGATGAATTTTGTTTCGGGTTGTGATTTGTCTTCATATTCTTCCTATGGCTGGGCTTGCTTGTGTGTTTGAGAAGACCTCTTTGTTTACATTCCGACTATATTTCAATTCATGGTTGCAAATCTTATTCAGGCACACACCAGCATGTTCAAGTTTCATGGACCAAACTTTGTGGGTCACCCTTACTTACTTTTATATTCAGCCAGTCCAAAACTAGAAACGCTAAAGAAAGAAGATTAACGTCACAGTGGACCATATGTTACTGATGTTTGATATGACAATTTTTGGCAAGGTTTTTTTTTTTTTCTTAAGGAATCACGAGTTTTTCTGAGTTTTTCTGTGTCCACAGAGCAGTTGTACAAGTTTGAAAGATTATTGTCCATGCCAGTTTTTATTGTAACAAATAGTGCAAATCACAGTATGGATATCATAGTCTGAATTGACTACTTTCTGATTACCATCATCAGATTTGTGTCAACTCTATGCAGGATGTGTAGGCTGTACTTCTTGTATGTGCAAGTTTGTGTGTATGATGGATAATCCATCTTTTCACTTTGTGGTTTAAAAATTGTAATCCAGAAAGGACTCAGAAAGAGAGTCCTTGAATGTTATATAGAACCAATACTGTTGTACGGATGCGAGGTGTGGACAGTCAGCAAGCAAAGCCAGAGCAGGATCGAGGCAGCCGAGATGTGGTTTCTCAGAAGAATGTTGAGAGTTCCATGGACAGCAAAGAAAACAAACGAGACAGTCTTGATGGAGGCTGACACAAATAGATCACTGATAAGGAAGATTAGGAAAAGACAAACAACATTTATAGGCCATTTTATGAGGAAGGGGGATTTGGAGCACCTGGTCACAACGGGAAAGCTGGAGGGAAAGAGAGCACCAGGTAGACCCAGGGAGAGAATGCTGGACGGACTTGCAGAGTGGCTGGGGATGAAGAGGGTGAGGGAGATGCTGGGGGCAACAAGAGATAGAGATGGTTGGAAGTCCATTGTCGCCAACGCCATGCGGCAGGGCACCTGATGATGATGATGATGAATCCAGTATGCTTTTGTTTCTTTCTTTTATTTAAAGAAAAAGGAGAGTAAACAGTTCAAGTTAGTCACATGCTGTTTTTCACTCTCACTTATATTGAGAGAAAGAAAGGGAAAGTGATCTTTTTAAGGTTGTTTGTATTAGTAAACATATTAGGCTACTTACCATGAAATATGTTGTTCCAGACAAGCTAATAAATGCGGAATGCAGGGGCAAAGAATCAGTTTCTTTCAGTTTGAATGAATGATGAAATTGTTAATTGTTTAAACAGGATATTTTGGTTCATACCAAGTAAAGCTGTGATATGGAAAATGATTTTGTGTTATATTCATTTCTTTGCAGATGAGTGTAATGATTGGGTTTTTACCTCATCAGATTTCTGCAATTCAGCAGTGAGAATGAGCAAAGGTTGCTCAAATTTCCTAATGCTACAGGTGACAGTATTCCTAGACCTGATCGACGCTCAGATTTCCTAATGCTACAGGTGACAGTATTCCTAGACCTGATCGACACCAGGATGTATTATGAAAAGAGTGTAGAGTACAGCCCTGTCATGCAGTATCAGAGCAGAATAGAACTCCATAGCACCATCACTGTCATCCCCATTCTCATCATCATAGATCATTCTAGCATACCATTATTGTCCATACTCGTTTGGATTTGCTGTGCATCAAATATTTACTCAAAAGACTTTTTCGTAGAGTACTGAGAATTCAAGCTGTGAGGCAAGCTGACCACACCCCACAATGTTGTTGCACAGTCAGCATCTTCAGTGGGCATGTATGCCGGAGTGAACATATGCGGGAGAGCTGTATTTGGCCGGATGCAGCCGGAGTGAATGGGATAGGGTTAAGCACTGTCAGGTCTGCACACATATTGATCATTACCCACTGGATGGTTCGAACCCAATCCTGTTTCATTTAAGTTTGACATTACCCCCGTTTCATTGGAAGTCTGACATTATCCATTTGATTACCATTGTGTAATATTGTCCCAGGTCCTCCAGCCCTTCATGACTTGCTCTGTTGATAATCTTAGTTTCAGTGGATTTGGAGGAGTGTTGAAGAGCTGAAATGAATGGCGTGCTGGTAGCAGTGCAGAAGATGGGACAAGAAAAGAAAAGAAGTTTTGCCATTTGATTATCTCCCTTTTTATCCTTTCGAGTCCTGCATCCTACCCAGCAACTGCAAAAACTTACCCTTTGATTCCTCACTCTATTCAACAGCTTCCTATAGGGAGGGAATCATAGGGTTAAGTTTTCACTTAGGCATATGTATTGTTAGATGTTGTTAGTATACAAATTTGTGTACATCTAAAATTCGAATGTGTAAGTGTGCGATATATCAGTGTTCCTGTGTAGCATTCTTCATCTTGTTCATGCGACAAGCGACACCAAACGAGTTTGCAGAATAATGTTGTAGCCTACAAGATGACTGATTATCATTAAGTTCCTTACCATAGGAAAAAGGTTACTATTATCAAGTTCCTTACCTTAGAAAGTAGGCTACTGTTTACACACCTTCCTCCAGTTATGCTGATTTGAGGCTTTTTCTTTTTTTGTTTTTTTTTATCCATGTGATCTTGACATCTTGTCCTCTAGTCTTATGCATTTGCAGTTCTTCAGTGGTCCAAAATTTGCTAAAGATCCATCCATAAACAGCTGAAAAAATCTTGCCAATGCATTTCGATCACAGACATGCAATACCTTCTGGATACCTCAATGCCAAATTGATTTCCCTTTTTCTACTGTTTTCATTTGCAGTCTACTTGATCAAGCCATATCTACATGTAGCACGGATATGCAAGTCAATTGTCTACTTGTCGAAGTGAGACATTTTCCATCTCATCAGCGAAACAAAAAAGTACTGTTTCTTAAACTTTTCGTAAAATGTTCCAAGATCTCACGCCACTTCAAACTGCGTAGTGGTCTTTAAAACGTAATAACTGTGTGATCAGTTATCATGCTTTTAAATGAGGACCCATGAACCTGTATGTTTTTGTTCGGAGTTAGTTCAAAAGAGGTTCATTGCACTCAATGCCATGTATATGCGGTCCACCTAAATCTGCCAGTATTTATCTGGTAGACTCCTTCAGCCCACGCAAAAGACCATGCAGACTCCTTAAGCCCACGCAAAAGCCCATGCAGACTCCTTAGGCCCATGCAAAACCCCATGCACTGGCAAGGTCCTGAAATGAAGAGGGGTATGAAATCAGGAGGGATGGGGAGCATCAAGACGGACAGTGAAGCAGGCACATTTTTTAAGTTGCAGGCTGAGATTGAACTTGAGACATCAGATCTCAAGTACACAGCTCTACCAGCAGAGCCAGCCAGCCTGCTAATGAGGACCACATGGGGAGTCAAACCCACAACCTCTGCTTTATCAGCACAGTGCTCTAACTGAGCTAAGGGGCCACACATTAAAGTTGTACATTAATGATCATTCATGTCATGAAAAGCTAACTCTTCAGGAATGGTGATCCAGAGCAAAGAAAACATTTCTTTTCTTTCGAGAACGGAATGGAATTCATTACAAATTTGAGGAAGTGCTTTTTCAGTTTTTGGGACTGAAATTTCCTTTTCCCACAAGTACAATAGGAGTATGTTTGTTAGGTTCAGCTTCTGCCTGAAGTGGAAGATGCTCAAAACCACACTTGTGTTGTGCTTTGGTAATATTCTCTTTGCTGCCAAGGTCAGCTCGTAACACATTTTTGGACACATTGGAAAACAAAATTAAGATTATAACTGAAATTTTTTTCATCTTCAACTTACCATATAGTTGATTCCTTATATTTTTGACAGTGGTTGCTGCAGACAGCGTACTCATCCAAGATGTCAGATGGTCTAGACTATCAAAGACTTGGGTTGTTTATGAAATAAGGTTCGATATGCATCGTAGGCTGTATAAAATAAAACTTATGTGCATCAAAGTCATATGGCCTACATATAATTCTGCAAGAACTTGAACACTGTCAAAATTCCTAAAGTGCTGTTCACACACTCCTAAAAAAGCTGATATTAGGCACTTTTTTGGGTCCATGTAACTAATGCCTCACCTTCCAAACTTGCCCTTTCGTGGCTCAGTGGTCCACGCCTTTGACCCAAATTTGATAAAGATCCATCCATAAAGAGCTCAGAAATTTGTCCATATATTTCATCAAACATTTACACACATATGTACCTTTTGGCACAAATTTGACAAAGATCCATCCAATTCCATAAAGAGCTGAGAAATTCATGTACACACATTTTGTTGCACACACATATCCTCTCTCCAGGCGATTTGAAATTATCTTGGTGATATGAAATTGTCTTTTTTTTAAGGAAGATAACAGTTGGTCCAAACATTCTTACTTCCTTTTCTCATAACATGTAAATCACATTGCCACAAGGACACAAATGTCAGTCCATACCCCCTCCTTCAAGAGTTGGGTGATACAATTATGATTTTTTTTTTTTTTTTTTAGGTATGGAAGATTGAAAAATAGTAAAACAGTTGGTCGAAACATTCCTAATTTCCTTTTTCATAATGGGTAAATTATCATATTGCCACAAGGACCGAAACATCAGTCCATGCCCGCTTCAACAGCTGGGTAGGGCACACTTCTTTGTATCGTTTCTCATCCAACTTCAGTTTGCAAACTGATGGATCCTGACAACGCGACACTGATCAGATGATATCAACATCAAAGCGTCTGTCAGCATTCAAGCAAAGAGGAATAAAAAAAACAAAAATAAAACGAGACTGTGTTGTAATCAATATTCAAAACAAGATGGACACAAATTTTCAGCCAACAGACCTCTGTCAAGTATAAAAGACGGCAGAGATTAAGAACACAAAGCTTACAGGGAAAGAAAAAACAGCAACAAGACCTCCGTGATGTTTCACTGAGCAGGATTCACCAGAATTCATATCTCATCTGCCATTTTCTCTCAGTCAACAGAACATCTGGGAAGCCTTGCTGCTAGTTTTCCCACCAAGATTTGTGCACTTATTCTTTGTTGCCTTTTGCATATGCTTGTCAAAGACCAGTTGGCCAAAAATTTGCACCTGTCTTGTTTTGTAAAGTGAATAGGCTACCTGTTCTAATTTTGTGCCCTTCTAGTTCTGCCTGACAGTAATATGAATCTTGATATTGATCAGAAGAAAACACTACTCTCTCCCTCTCTCTCTCTCCACTCACTCACTCACACACACACACACACACGCACGCACACACAACAATAAGAACAAACTTGGAAATCTGTTTAGATCCATTTTTCTTTTTTTTTTAAACTTCTTTTTTCACAAATTTTGTTTTCCAGTAGTACTTTTCACACTTGTGGTCTCTCAATCTGTGCAGGCAAACTGATTGCTTGCATAAAGTAACATCACCCTTAACGCAAACTGAGAAAAAAAAAAGCCAGTATCTTGTGTCGTACTCACAATAAATCACATACTACAGTGTCGTCAAGCAAAAGCTAGCGTCATCATACTTCATATGATACAACCAAACCTGAAACAATGAGCAGATGACTGTGCATGATCATTCATGACTTCACATACCAATCTCAAAACACTTTACAAGATGTACAATACACATCTACAAAAGAGAATTAAAATAGTCAGAAAGTTATATCATCTGGTACTAGGCATAGAAAGACAATTACCAATATAAACTTGTATGAATTCAAAGGACTGGTGTAGAACAGTTCCTAACAAACAGTTCAGTCAGACCCGATTACTAAATGTCTGTGGATGTCAGAGAGGGGGTGGGGAATGCAAACCTAATGCTACTATGTTTACTGCTTCAGACGCCATTGCATGTAGGCAGCCTTGAAACTGTCGAATCCAGCCAGCACACCAGCACCAGCCACACCTCGGAGGATGTTGGCACCAGCTCCCTTCATCATGGACATGAAGCCCTCGTTCTTCATGATCTGCATGGCGCAGTCGATGGAGCCCTTGTATTTGACAGCCTGACCAGAGGTCATCATCATGCGTCGTCGGATTGTGTCGATGGGATAGGACAGCAGACCAGAGGATACGGTCACAGCATAACCCAACAAGAAGGAAACGAAGACATTGGCGTTCTCTCCCAACATCAGGGGCTTCAGGGAGTCGTAGAGACCGAAGTAGAAGCCACGGTATACTACAATGCCCACGCAGGAGATGACAAAACCTCTGTACAGGCCAACAATGCCATCAGACTTGAGGGTTTTGGTGTAGACATCGATCAGACCATTGAACTGACGCTCACCTGCTCCCTTGCCAGCTGCCTTGGCATCATTAGCCAGACGGGTACGTGCATAGTCCAGAGAGTAGACAAAGCACAAGGACAGGGCACCGGCCACACCACCTGAGAAGATATTCTTGGAGAACTTCACAGTGTAAGACTCATTGGGGGAGCTCTTGAACATAGCCTTGACTTTATCCTTGAAGGCGAAGTTGAGGGCCTGGGTGGGGAAGTATCGCAGGCAGTTGGCCAGGTTACCACGCCAGAAGGGGAGGAAACCCTCTGTGCGGAAGGTGCGTACTGTGCAGTCAATGACTCCCTTGTAGGGCTCCGACAAACGGCCAGCCTTGATCATCTCATCTTGGTTCTGGACCAGCAGCTTGATGCGTTCAATGGGAGCAGCTGCTGTCTTTGAGATGACAGCAGCAGCACCAGAAATGGCAAAGTTCTCAGCAAATCCAAGTTTTTTGGAACCCATCTGAAACACAGTAATGTCACATCTTTATAACTCTGAAACATATTCTATCACAAAATTAGACATGAAACTGGTATTTCACAAGAGCTGAAACTAGAAGCTTCAGTGCACCCTTTGTCACACGACACACACTAAGACAAATATAATCCCAGTCCATATTGTACAAAGGAAAGAAGCGGGGGCACACATGATAGAAGCACAACTTCCATACAGCGTAATTAATACTTTGCAAATGCTATCCCCAATAGCCTCAGCAGCTCAGTTGGTTGAGCGTTGGATTCACATGCTAATGGTTGTGGGTTCGAATCCTGAGGTGCGCTACATTTAAAAACTAGCCTTCTCACTGTCCCATCTGAACATCATTGTTGTTCTGGTGGTGTCAGTATAGGATTAGATAAGTCCCCCTGCCCCTACTTCCCTGGGATGGTTATCTCCGTCAGCCATATCATCTGAGGTAGGTGTCGACGTAAAAACTGAACCAAATCAATCAATCAAATCCCAATAAACATGACTCAGACTGCCAGCGGGATCCATAAGCATCATTAAATGTGTTCTGTTGGTTCTGCAATCCTCTCCCTTCACTCCATTTACTTCTGTCTCCCTCAATAAACACGTACACAGAGTGAATTTACTTAAAATATTAACCAGACAGAAGTGCTTTAAGCGTATTAACCAGAGAAAAGTGCTCTGAGTGTGTGTGTTGTGCGCGCGCGCACGCATGCGTACATGCCCTCTTGTGTGGGTGAATGTATCGTATGTGTGTGCACATGGGCAGCACACAATTAATTTTGATCAAATAACCCAAAACAAAGTTCCAATTGTGGGCAAGATTTGCAAATATCTAACAGGGCCCAATGTAAACAAAATTATCCCGCTGCATACCCTTTTAAAGCTAAAACAACTACACTTAATGTGCACCTCTGCCAGTCTGTAGAAATACAATTACAAACCTCTGCCTCTTTCCTGCACCTAAGCTTCGACTTTGGTTTTAGTATGGAACTGAAAAATAATTTTTCTTGCCAAATTAAAGCAACACCAATGGTCATCCATTCTTCATTAATCATCATACATCAACCAGCGCTGATGTAAGCAAAAGAATGCAAAACATTTTTCAGTCAAAAGCATAAGTGATCATCAGTAGTGATCAATGCTGGAGATTGACTTTATCATGCAATTTCCTGCAGTAAAACTAATCACCAGTAGTGATCAATGCTGGAGATTGACTTTATCATGCAATTCCTGCAGTAAAACTAATCACCAGTAGTGATCAATGCTGGAGATTGACTTTATCATGCAATTTCCTGCAGTAACTAATCACCATAGTGATCATGCTGGAGATTGACTTTATCATGCAACTTCCTGCTGTAACACCACAGTCACCAGATTACTTTTATTGCGCAATTGTTTTCATATCAGGAGCCCTTCCTTCCCATCTCCTTGCTTTTCGTATATTAGCTATGCAAAAGCAACATTTAACCCTTTGACTCCCGCACCCTAACCACCAACTGAAAAAAATTAACCCCTTGATTCCCTCACCCTATCCACCAGCTTCCTGCAGGAAGCTGGAGGATAGGGTGAGGGAATCAAAGGATTAAGGATAAGTTTTTGTTTCGCTATCATGGTTGACAATGCAGGATGTCAGTGGACAAGGTGTGGGAGTCATAGGGTTAACAAATGTGTTCTGGGGTGATGTGAAACTTCATACCCAAGTTCAATGTATTGTGTAATATGGAAATTCTTGCTTTAAGACTAAGTCAATTTAAACATCAAGTCTCTTATTCACTGCTTAAGACTAAGTCAATTTAAACATCAAGTCTCTTATTCACCTGTATCCAAAACTTGCATGCACTTGTTTAACATACTATGGACTTTGAAAATAATAAAAATCTATTCACTGTGGAATTTTCACACAAAAAAGACATTGGAAAAAAATCTGTATTAAATTAAATTAATATCTACAGGTAAAAATAACCATTAATTTCATCAATGTAGCCTACATTATCATTATTTTCCTTAAATTTCTTTATTTGTTTTATGTGTGTGTGTGTGTGTGTGTGTGTGTGTGTGTGTGTGTGTGTGTGTGTGTGTGTGTGTGAACTATAACAGCTCTCTCTCTTGTTTGTTACAAGTTGTGTGTGTGTGTGTGTGTGAACTATAACAGCTCTCTCTCTTGTTTGTTACAAGTGGTTTCTAAAAGTTACAAATTAATTTTCATTTCATGTTTTTTCTTTCATAATTGTCCATTTTCATTTGTTCAGCTTTGTTCCGTTAGTACAGTTACTCAGTACAGCAAAAACTTGCTTAAAAAATTGTATGCAATGAGCATGCTTCTGACATGGGCCGTTTGCATTGATATGGGGTGTTCCAATATGGGGCCTACCTTACAATTCAGGCTTCTGGTGGCATGATGTCAAAGACAAACTGTCATCAAAGAGTAGGCTTTTGTGAATTTTAAAGCCATAAATGAAGTTTCTGAGTTTTGTGTGTTTTTCACAAAATCAACTCTGGAGGATACTGACCTATTTGAAACTGCATCATGCAACTCCCAAAATGCGATTTCCAAGAACTATAAAGATATTAGCAGGCTAATTGATACTGAAGTTTGGTGCAAACTTTTGGGATGATCAATCCAAACAAGGTCACTGTGTACTGTTAGTGTGTACAATACAATTTTTTTTAAAGCTGAGTTAATGGAGCCTGGAAGATGATACCCATCCTGGTCAACTTTTTAAAGCTGAGTTAATGGAGCCTGGAAGATGATACCCATCCTGGTCAACCCATTACAGTCTTCACCCTAGAAATGTCAGCCACAGCCTTCACCCTAGAAATGTCAGCACTGTACAGCAGCTCAAAGGAGAAGATCCCCAAATCACATCAGAGAGATGCTATATGTCTGTGCACTGGAAGCTCCACAACTGAGAAGATTCTGCACAAACGTCAAGCTGTCCGCAAGCAATTGCCCATTCAGTATTGCAATCACTCATGTGATAAGCATAAGAAGGGTACAAGTAGAGTGGTGCCAGAAAATGCTTGAAAAATACAGTAGTGAGTACTGAACGGCCAAATCAACATAAAATGATAAAATAAAAACTTGGGTTTACAAATTCAATCCTGAAACCAAACAATACCTCTCAGTTTAGATATTTCCAG
>CM060315.1:20009236-20011736 GCA_030674185.1 Monoplex corrugatus | reverse complement strand
TGCAACATAAAAATGGCCTGTTCGCTGCCTAGCTTAACCCTTCGACTCCCGCACTCTGTCCACCAGCATTCTACATTGTCAACCATGCTAGCAAAGCAAAACCTTAACCCTTTGATTCCCTTACCCTCTCCACCAGCTCCTTGCAGGAAGCTGGTGAATAGGGTGAGGGAGTCAAAGGGTTAAGTTTTTACAGTTAGAATATAGGGTGCGGTAGTCATAGGGTTAATGTTTCAATTATTCTGGTGGTGCCAGCTTTGTGTTTAATAGGCTCCGCTCCGCCATCTCTTTTTCCCCGTTTTCAAGGAGTTTACCACATGATTACTGGAATTGTCCGAGTGTGATGGATAAATCTCTCCTGAACAAAGCCCAAAGCCTGAACAATTCTCCAAACTCAAGACTTTAAGAGCTCGTTGGGTTTTACGTTCTGATCACTTTGGATTTCCTTCCATCATATGGCATCTGCAGCGTATGGAATACACCCCCAGCGCAACAAATAAATAAATGATAAACATATGGAATGATTATATTCCCAGTTCAACAAATAAATAAACGAATGAATGAATGAACGAATGAACAAATAAATAAATAAATAATAATAAATAAATAAATAAATAAATGAATTAATCAAAACAACAACACCAACACCACCACCAACAACAAAAACCCGCTGTCAATCAACTATCAACTTGCAACCCTCGCAGCTCGAAGCATACAAGCATGCCAATGACAAAAGCAAAGCCACGCTGATCAACGCTGTACTCCCACCCTCATCTTTCAGCACAAGACCTGAACTGTGAACAAAGCCCTGGAGCGGAAAAGCTCACAACCTGCGTGATGAGACATCTCTCGTGAGCAGCTAGCAAGCTTAACAGCAAACCAGAAGAGACTGGGTCATAAATGGTGACATTAATTAACCCTTTGACGTCTGCGACCTGTTCACTAGCATCCTGCATTGCCAGCCATGCTGGCAAAGCAAAAACTTAACCCTTTGATTCCCTCACCGTATCTACAAGCTTTCCTGTAGCAGGAAGCTGGTGGATAAGGTGAGGGAATCAAAGGGTTAATTTTTTTGCAGTTGGTGGATAGGGTGTGAGAGTCAAAATGTTAAACAGATGGTTGGTGCTACATCTATCAACCAGTATAAGCTCCAAAGCTTAACCCTTTGACTCTCGCACCCTATCCACCAACTTGCAAAAAAATTCACCCTTTGATTCCCTCATCCTATCCACCAACTGCGAAAACTTCACCCTTTGACTTCCTCTTGCATGAAGCTGGTGGATAGGGTGAGGGAGTAAGAAGGTTAAGTTTTTGTTTTGTGAGCATGGTTGACAATGAAGGATATTGGTGGACATGCAGCAGGAGTCAAAAGGGTTAATTAGGTTAAAGTGGTCTAGTCATCTGACAAGAATGCCAGTCCACCAGCCAGCCAGCCCTGCAAGCCTACAACACCAGGTGGGCCTACTCAGTCCACCAGCCAGCCAGCCCTGCAAGCCTACAACACCAGGTAGACTACTCAGTCCACCAGCCAGCCATGCAAGCCTACAACACCAGGTAGGCCTACCCAGTCCCCCAGCCAGCCATGCAAGGCTACAACACCAGGTAGGCCTACACAGGCTTCAGAGCCGGTAATGGATTGACGAAGTCTCAGTCACACTGCCCACAGCATGACTCTCGTCCAGGTCTCACGTCTTGCCTCGGATGGCCCCTCTCATCTCCCCAAGGCACCTTCCCGGTATATGTGGTTGGACGAGAAAGAAAGAAGGAAGGAAAGAAGGAAAGAAGGAAGGAAGAAAGCAAGAAAGAAAGAAAGGAAGGAAGGAAGGAAGGAAGGAAGGAAGAAAGGAAGGAAGAAAGGAAGGAAGAAAGGAAGGAAGAGAGAAACTGAAACGCTGTTATGAGAGAAAACAATGACATTGAAACTACAACTTAAACCATGCGAATGCTGCATCCAATGTTAACGATCATATGTTTACACATGGATGATCAGATTGCTCTCGCTATGATGCTTTGATATTAACCTTTTGACTCTCACACTCTATCCACCAACTACAAAACCTTGACCCTTTGATTCTCTCACCCTATAGACCAGCTTTCCGCAAGAAGCTGGTGGATAGGGTGAGGGATTCAAAGGGTTACGTTTTTTGCGTTGCTAGCATGGTTGACAATGCAGGATGCTGGTGGACAGGGTGCGGGAGTCAAAGAGTTAACTAGATATGCGAATGCTGCAGCCGATAGTTACGATCATATGTTCACACATGGATGATCCGATAGCTGTCGCTATAATGCTTTGATATTAACACATTCACTCCACGTACCCTATCCACCAACTGTAAAAACTTGACCCTTTGACTTTCTCGTGAGGGAATTAAAGTGTTAAATGTTTCCTTTGCTAGCATGGTTGGCAATGCAGGATGCTGGTGGACAGAGTGCGGGAATCAAAGGGTTAAATTTTTAAAAAATATTTCTGACGCATTGGGCTGTTAGTGTTAAATTAATGAAC
>CM060315.1:19971736-19986736 GCA_030674185.1 Monoplex corrugatus | reverse complement strand
AGAAGAGAGAGGGAGAGAGACGAGAGGAGAGAGAGAGAGAGAGAGAGGAAGAGAGAGAGAGGGGGAGAGAGAGAGGAGATGAGGGGAGGGGAGAGAGAGAGAGAGGTGAGAGGGAGAGAGAGAGAGAGAGAGAGAGGGGGGAGAGGAGGAGGGAGAGAGAGAGAGAGAGAGAGAGAGAGGGAGAGAGAGAGAGGAGGGAGGAGAGAGAGGGAGAGAGAGAGAGGGAGAGAGAGAATGAAAAAGATATATGTAATATGAATATGAATATTTACCTCATTGCTTTACCTTCCATAATCGCAGCGAACAAGGCAGTATATATACATATACGCATAGGGCTTTGCCTTTACAACAGAATTAACTAGTCAGAATGGAACCTAAGACTAGAAGGGTGGCCCTGTGGTGACAACACTAGGAAAATGAGAGGTCCTAAGTTCGAAACCATATCCAGTGGGACAGGGATTCCCCGCCACCATTGCTGTACTACATCATGACTATATACTGATAGAGTCCCTGTGTCGAAAGCACTTAGAAATTGTTAACAAAGCTGCCCTACAACACAATTGTCTTTAGTAACATTATTTAAGGGGAAAAACCCCTCAAAACACAAAACATACACAATATGCATATCTACACACTCGCACACATACACATACACACATACACAGTGACAACACACACACATACACACTCACATACACATACACATACGCAGGCACATACACACAGACGCACACACACACACGCTCACAGACAGACACATACACAACACAACACACACATAACACACACACAATACACACACCACGTGCGTACGCACACGCACGCACGCACGCACGCGTACGCATGCACCACGCATACTCACAGAGAGAGAGAGAGAGAGAGAGAGAGAGAGGAGAGAGAGAGAGAGAGAGAGAGAGAGAGAGAGAGAGAGAGAGAGAGAGAGAGAGAGAGAGATCACTGCAAGTTGAAAGAAGTGAATTTAATTCACGTGTGGTGGCAATAATTAATCTGAATCAGGATGTTGTTTAGTGATTTAATGGTACTTGCACGTGTTCAAAAGAACTAAATAACGACGTCCTTGCTGTGCAATTTAACCCTTTTCTTACATCATTCGTCTGAGTACAATGCAATTGTGCCTTCCTGTTTCACTGGGTTGGTTTGCTTTTGTTTGTTTGCTTTGTAGTTTGTTTGTTTGTTTGTTTTTTGTGAATCTGATTCAAATAATAAATGAAGACCACACCTTCAAACCCCAATACCTGTTCACTTTGTATACCAGCATACCCCACTCCGACGGGTTAAAAGCTCTCCAGCATTTTCTGGACAAACGACGTGATCAAACATTGTCTACTTCAACCCTCGTCCGACTTGCGGAGCTAGTCCTTACAATGAACACATTTTCGTTTGGTGATGAGACGTTCTCGCAAGTTAGCGGAGTCGCCATGGGTACAAAGATGGGCCCCAGCTATGCCTGTTTGTTCATGGGATATTTGGAGGAACAAATCCTACAACAATACAAGAAACCCAAACCTGAAATTTACAAAAGATACATAGATGATTGCATTGACATGACATCCCTCGATCATGACCAACTTTTGCAATTCATCCATTACGTCCAAACGTTTCACCCATCCATCAAGTTCACATATGAAATTTCAAACACATCCATATGCTTTCTTGATATCGAAGTTTCCCTTCAATCTGAACAACTAGTCACTACAGTCCACTACAAACCTACAGACTCACATTCCTACCTGGACTATCTATCATCTCACACTTCCAATACCAGAAACAGCATTCCCTACTCGCAGTTCTTGAGACTACGACGCCTCTGCTCAGACGAAGACGATTTCCAGGACAAAGCAGATGAAATGACTAGATTTTTCCTGCGCAGACATTACGCACTCGAGGTCATCAATGAAGCCCGGAAAAAAGTCAACTCTGTCTCTCGGCCAAATGCCCTCCATTCTAAGCCCAAAGCTGCCACAGAGGATCGGCCAGTCCTCAGTCTAGTTTACCACCCGTCCATGTACCTCGTAAAAAGGATCATCTTGTCCAACTGGAACATTCTGCGATCCAGTCCCACTACAGGTGAAACCTTTGACTAGCGCCCTTTGATCATCTACAAGAGAGACACAAATCTCCGCGACTTGCTGGTGCATTCAAATCTCAGCAAACCAGTCAGCCAACAACCTCCAGGAACCTCTCCATGCAACAAACCTAAATGCAAGACTTGTCCTTTCTTGTGCTCAGCCACCACAGTCAAAGGCCCCAAATCTCATATGAGAAATACAAAACATTTCAATGTCAAACTTATAACATTGTCTACTTGATCAGCTGCTCTAAATGTTCCCAACTGTATATTGGTGAAACAGGACGCACCCTTGACACACGTTTCAAAGAACACTTGGCTGATATCTGCCACCAAAGGGATAAAACTATCCCCAATCACTTCAACCAATCAGACCACTCAATCAATGACATCCGAGTGAAAGATCTGTGGCTTCTATACAATAACAGCACCATAGACAGGAAAGACAGAGAATCCCACCTCATAAATAAACTTGGAACACGCAAACCATATGGTCTTAATGACAAACCATAAGTAATCCATTGCGCAACAGAATTCAGACATGCCGTTTCATGTTTCTTCCTGTTCCCAGGCCTACCAGATTCATGGCACTGGGCACAATCTACTCCCTTACCTCTTGGCTCTTGCCCTGTGCCTTCTTCAGAACAGGGCTATACCGATATAGCATGGCCACTTCTCAAAATTGCAGAACTCATCTCACTTCCCTTTTGACATCATAGTTGCCTCCCCTCTCCCCACTTCTTACTACTGCTCATGACGACATGGGCATTCCATTTCTTACCCACTGGACGAGGCGGCAGGGAAGTTTTTAGTCCCGTTTTTATTATCCATTGTTTGGTGTCTGTGATCTGTATGTGACCGTGCGTTCGCGCTTGACAAAGGCGAGTTGGCCGAAAATTTGCGCTTGTTTTGTTTTGTTTTGTTGGACACGCACGTATATTGGTTTTCTTGTTCTTCTGGTTCCTGTTTACTTGGGCGCGGGCAGTCACACTCGTTTTGGATCTTGTTTGTTTTTGTTTTGTTTGTGTATGTGTGTGTGTGCTTGCTAGTTCCTTTGTTTTTGCTTGTTTGCTTGTTAGTTCCTTTGTTTTTGTTTCTTTGCTTGCTAGTTCCTTTGATTTTGTTTGCTTTGTAGTTTGTTTGTTTTTATTTGTTTGCTCGATAGTTTGTCTATTTGTGTGTTTGTTTAACTTTGTTTGCAAAATCTCGTGACACGCTGCGTCGAATTCCTTTTTTGAATGAATGGTCGCCATAAAATCAATTTTGTACAACAAACCCTGTTAATGTCTTAGTTATACATACAGCTTCCAGCTGACGGTGTGAATTTCACATAAGATAATGTCAATGATGATGATGATGATAATAGTAATAATGATACTGCTACTACTACTACTACTACTGATGATGATAATAATTATAACAATAATAATGATAACAATAACAACAGTAACAATAATAATGATGAAAACAATAATAATGAAATAACAACAACAATGATAACAACAACAATCAACAACAACATCAACAACAACAACAACAACTACAATAACAATAACAATAATAATAATAATGATAATAATAATATTAATAATAATAATAAGAAAAGAAGAAGAAGAAAAAGAAGAAGAAAAAGGACATTTATAAGGCACTCAGTCTTGATATAAAAATCAAACCAAAGGGCTCACTCTTATCATTCACCAAAGCATTCTTCACAAATCACCAAAACTCCAGAGTACAAAGCACACACAAACCGGGAAGGAGGGAGGGGGGGGGGCAGGAGGGGAGTGGGACGATAGGGTGGGCACGTAGTGGAGGAAAACCACTGTTGGAGAAAGCGGTATGACTTCAAGTAAAGATTAAGGTACAGTACCATGCAAAGCCAGAACAAGATTGAGGCAGCCGAGATGTGGTTTCTGAGAAGAATGTTGAGAGTTCCATGGACAGCAAAGAAAACAAACGACACAGTCTTGATGGAGGCAGACATAAGAAGATCATTCATAAGGAAGATTAGGAAAAGACAAGCAACATTTATAGGCCATTTTATGAGAAAGGAGAATTGGAGCACCTGGTCACAACAGGAAAGCTGGAGGGAAAGAGAGCACCAGGTAGACCCAGGGAGAAAATATTGGATGGACTTGCAGAGTGGCTGAAGACAAAGAGGGTGGAAGATGTGCTTGTGGGCAACAATGGATAGAAGCAGATGGAAGGCCATGATCGCCAACGCCATGTTGATGCTGATGATAAACCACGGAACGCTGACGTGACTTACAGGGTATTTAATGTGCATGGTCAAACATCTGCGTGCGTGAAGACTCGAAAGCAGCTTAACCCTTTTACTTTCGTACCCTATCCACCTGCAGGAAGCTGGTGGATAGGTGACGAGAATCAAAGGGTTAAGGTTTTGCTCTGCTAGCAAGGTTGGCAATGCAGAATGCTGGTGGATAGAGTGTCAGAAAAAATGCAGGGCTGGTGCTAAACAGCAAGAAGACTGAAGTCACAGTAATCAATAAAAAACATGAAATCCCCTCCTGCAAAATTATAGCAAACGGTACAACTTTGAGACAGGTTGATAAGTTTAAATATCTGGGAACGATCATCTCACCAGATGGCAGATGCACATCAGAAATAGCCAGCAGAATCGGCCATGCCAAAACAGCATTGAAGAAGATGAAAAGCGTTCTTACCAACAGATGCCTTTCAGTTAACATCAGGAAGACAGTTCTTGAGTGTTAGATAGAACCGATACTGTTGTACGTTTGTGAGGCGTGGGCAGTCAGCACGCAAAGTCAGAACAAGATTGAGGCAAAGATGGCAACTAAAATATGTTCTAAAAAATGTTGAGAGTTCCATGGACAGCAAAGAAAACAAACGAGACAGTCTTGAAGGAGGCAGACACAAGAAGATCAGTAATAAAAGAAGATTAGTAAAAGACAACATTAAAAAAACATTTTATGAGGGAAGGGGAATTAGAACACCTGGTCATAACAGGAAAGCTGGAGGGAAAGAGAACACCAGGTAGACCCAGGGAGAAAATATTGGACGACTTGCAGGGTGGCTGAGGACAGAGAGGGTGGGAGATGTGCTTGCAGCGACAAGGGACAGATACATATGGAGGGCCATGATCGCCAACGCCATGCCGCAGGGCACATGATGATGATGACAGTGTGAGAGTCAAAGGGTTAAGCACTAACAGGTCTGCATGCACACATGTGGGAGATGGGGGGGGTAGGGATCTCACCCTTTACTGCACCAGTGGGGTGGGAGGTACCTGCGAAGGATCGAATCCTAGACTTTCCGCGTCCATCTATCATTATACAGGGGTGGTGGTGTGCAAAAGTAGGTATACAGTTATGAAAAAAAGAAAACACGTACAATACTCATAGCATTTATTATACAAACGAATGAATATTGCATAATATACATGTAATAACAAGCACAGTCTAATCCCTCAGATACTCAAACTGCTTGCCGTCGGTATTCACACACTCCTCTAATCGAGAGCGGAATTAAGCATAATAATAATGATGTGATACTTACTGTATACCTACTTTTGCACCCCCCCCCCTGTATATGAATACTTTTTATTACATGAAATGTTGTAACCTTCCACGCTCGTCTATCATTATGTATGAATGCTTGTCACGTGAAATGTTTTTATCTCACAAAGTGTTATTTCATGACGATATTATTGTTTTTAATGTATATGCATAACGACCAAATTATAATTCTCACTGCTAGAAAACATTTCCTTTACAAGCATTAATGATACCAAACTTCTCACTGAATGTGAAGACAGCAGTACGAGTATATCTATACTACTGCACATGCAGCAACTTTTCCTTTGAACAAGAGTTGTTTTTTTACCCCCGAGAGGGAGTCATCGCACTCGGACAACTTCATATGCGCTCCATTCAAATATGTCATTTTTTTTTTCTGGCAGACCCCTTGAACCTCCGGCTCCGCAAACCCTTTCCTCTGAAAAGGTTTGAACTGGGGTAGGGGCAGGAATAACCAACGAAAAACACAGAATGATTGAAGTATTCAGGATAGCGAACGGTTAAGTTTTTTATGATGCAGGCTAGAATTGAACTCCAGACATCAGATCTCAAGTCAACGGTTCTATCACAAAACAAACAAAAAAACAAAGAAACAAAGAAAAAAAGAAACAAAGAAAAAAGAAACAAAGAAAGAAACAAACAAAGAAAGAAACAAACAAATAAACATGCAAACAAAAATACTAATAACATATACAAACACTCAAACAAACAAATAAACAAAGAGAGAAAGAAAGAAAGAAACCAACCAACCAACCAACCAAACCAACCAACAAACCAACCAACAAACCAACCATCCAACCAACCAACAACCAACCAACCAACCAACCAACACAAAACAAAACAAACAAAGAAAATGCCGCGATTAGAATAACTTACATGAACTTTCATGCCGTAAGCTTTAAGTAAAGGGAAATAACAATTTTTAGCACCCACAAATTTGTGTAAAGGCTAGATTATTTCCCTTAGTCCGTACGTCTAACCTTGAGACGGCCCACGGCAGCCGAACGTGGGCTTTACAGCTTTCTCTACAAACCAGCAAATGTTGTCTGACAGGCTACAAAGTGAAGTCGTTAAGTTGTTGTGACAGTATCCAAGTCCTAAAACATTCGGACCAGCTGAATGAGTCCAAGGTCCACTACTCCCATAGGGAGAAGAGTGGCAGAATGGTTAAGACGTTTGCCTGTCGATAACTTAAGTCGAGGTGTTAGGGTTCGTTTCTCGTTGAGGCCTCGACTTTTCTCCTCAATTTGACCGGAACATCGAACTGATCGTCTGGTCCTTCGGAAGGGGAGGAAAAATGAGTTGGACCCATGTGCCATCTGGCCTGCGCATGGTAAAGATTCCTCGACTGTTAAAAATCATGAAGACCCGGCTGCCCTGGTATAAAAAAACATTGGAGAGATAGGTTGATTTACCAGGCCTCTCCCATTGAAGGGTAATTAGCTTTCTTACCTTTCTAAAGTCTTGGTAAAAAAACAAACAAAAAACAACATAACAAAAGAAAAAACGAGTGGCACTGCACTGCGGCGACACTTGTCTCAACAGGAGAAGAGCAGCCCGAATTTCATATGGTAAATCCATTGTGATAAAAAGAAGTCAATATGAATATGAATATGAACATTTAGTCTACCTCGTTGCATTACCTTCTTCCACAACGGCAGCGAACAAGGCAGTGTATATATATATATATATATATATATATATATATATATATATATATATATATATATATAAGAGAGAGGAGAGAGAGAGATTTTTATATGTATGCATAGGGCTTTGACTTTACAACACGATCAACTAGTAATTCTGGAAACTAAGACTACAAGGGTGGCCCTGTGGTGACAATACAAGGAAAATGAGAGGTCCTAAGTTTGAAACCATGTCCAGTGGGACAGGGATTGCCCGCCTCCACTTGTCTATTACATCATGACTAGTGGTCAGGGTGAGTGTCTTTCAGATGAGGAGACAATATATTGATTGAGTCTCCGTGCTGCAAGCACTTAGGAACTGTTAACAAATTTGCCGAACAACAGAACTGCTTTTTAGCAGCATTACATAGCGAAAAAACACATCAGCCAAAAACACAAAACATACATACACACTCGCACACATATACATACACAGACACACATCATATACACACATACACACGGACACATACACACACACATACACACTCACATACATACATATATACACATACGCGCGCGGGCACACACACACACACACACACACACACACATACATGCACAAACAAACACACACACACACACACACGCGCACGCATGTACACACGCACGCACACAAACACAGACATGTAATCAGAGAGAGAGAGAGAGAGTGTGTGTATTGTGTGTGTGTGTGTGTGAGAGAGAGAGAGAGAGAGAGAGGGGAGAGAGAGAGAGAAGAGAGAGAGAGAGAGAGAGAGAGAGAGAGAGAGAGAGAGAGAGAGAGAGAGAGAGAGAGATAGAGATCAATGCAAATTTAAAGGAGTGAATTTAATTCACGTGTGGTGGCAATAATTAATCTGAATCAGGATGTTGTTTAGTGATTTAATGGTACTTGCACGTGTTCAAACAGAACTTGAATAACGACGTCCTTGCTGTGCAATTTAACCATTTCCTTACATAATTCGTCTGAGCACAATGCAATTGTGCCTTCCCGTTTCACTGGGTTGGTTTGCTTTGTAGTTTGTTTGTTTGTTTGTTTGTTTTGTTTGTTTGCTTGATAGTTTGTCTATTTAATTGTTTGTGTGTTTGTTAACTTTGCTTGCAAAATCTCGTGACACACGCGCGTTGAATTCCTTTTTTGAATGAATGGTCGCCATAAAATCAATTTTGTACAACAAACCCTGTTAATGTCTTAGTTATACATACAGCTTCCAGCTGACGGTGTGAATTTCACATAAGATAATGACAACGACAATGACAATGATGATGATGATGATGATAATGATAATAATGATACTGCTACTACTACTACTACTACTGATGATGAATGAATGAATGAATGAATCTTTTATTTAATGTCTGTTCACAATAGTGATTTTAGACACACACGCACGCACACACACATACACACAAAGGGGGAAAAAAGGTGAGGTGGAGGATGAGTATGGGGAAGGGTAATAGAAGTTTGAATGTAAGAAGAGGAACAAGTGCAATTAATAATTCAGACACCTCGGCCGCCGCCATATGACTGTGATAAACTTAAACTATGCCTTTTTAACGCTCAGTCAACATGCAAGGATGGCAAAGCCGAAGTCATTGCCGATTTTATCGCTGATGAGCACGTTGACATTGCTTTTATCACAGAGACATGGCTTAACCCCCTTGGTCATGAACCTATACATGCTAGCCTCACTCCGAGTGGTTACAGGCTTGCTTCTTTCCATCGCTCATCTCGAGGTGGCGGTATCGCCATCCTCTACAACGACTCACTCCATTCCCGCCTATCTTTCTCGCAGTCTCTGCCTTTCTCCCATCCTTCTTTCGAGCACGTTGAAGTATCCTTCCAATCCACCCCTCACCCCATCACCTTCTCCTGTGTCTATCGACCTCCACCTAGCTCTGCCAACAAACTCACCACATCCACGTTTCTCTCTGACTTTGACCAACTGCTTGACCACTACTGCCTCTTACCTGGAAATCTCATCATTCTAGGTGACATCAATGTCCACTATGACAACACTCACCGTTATGACACAAGACATATCATCAACTCTCTGTCCAATCACAATATGACTCAACACATTTCTGAACCAACCCATCAAAAAGGTCACATTCTTGACTGGATCATTTCTCGTGATCACCACAATTCAGCTACTGACAACTGCTTAGTTCTTTCTACCCGTCTAACTTCAGCCCTTCCATCTGACCACTCTGCAATTCTCTGTTCTCTTGACATTTCTCCTCCTTCCCGTACCACGCGCACAGTGACTCGACACAATCTCAAATCTATCGACCTCTCCACATTTTCATCTGATGCCTCCCGTCTCCTTTCTGAAAAGTCACATAACCTTGCCGATGAATTCTATACTACTCTCCACCATCTTCTGGACACTCATGCTCCAGCCACAACCCGTCTTTTACCTGACCGCCCCCCTACCCCCTGGCTCACTCATGAGATTGCCTGTGCAAAACGTGCCCGCCGCAGAGCAGAGCGCCGCTGGCGCAAATCCAAACTCACTGTACACAGGCAACTTTTCCAAGCCTCTAAAACAAAAGTATCCACCCTCATTGCATTTTGCAAAAACAAGCTATTTCCAAACCAAAATCCTGAATGCCTCTTCTTCAAAAGAACTCTTTACAACCATGAATCATCTCCTTGGCACACGAAAAGACTTACCTCTCCCAACAAAACATACAAATGAAGAACTCCCATCTGTATTCTCCAAGTATTTCACCACCAAAATACAAACTCTTCGTGACAGGCTTGACAGGACACCCTGTCAACCATGCCCACCTGACCCTTCCTTCTCTGGCACATCTCTCACTACTTTTACCCCAGTCTCACAAGAAGAAATTTTCAACACAATCAGATCCATGTCGTTCAAAACCTGCGAACTGGATCATCTTCCAGGTTCTCTCTACTCCGACTGTCTCCCTACTCTCCTCCCATTCATCACTGACATCATCAACACTTCTTTTCAAACTGGAACTGTCCCAGATTCTTTCAAGTCTGCTATTGTTCGCCCTCTCCTCAAGAAACACAATTTAGACCCAAATGAACTGAAAAATTACCGGCCTATCTCTAATCTCTCTTTCTTGTCAAAACTCCTTGAAAAGGTCGTCCTCAACCAGCTGAACTCTCACCTGTCTGCCAACAATCTCCTCAATCATTTCCAGTCAGCCTACCGCCAGTGCCATAGCACTGAAACTGCCCTACTACACATTCTCAACAATCTCCTCCTTGCAACTGATACTGGCAAAGTCTCTCTCCTCACACTCCTTGATCTGTCTGCAGCCTTCGATACCATTGACCATGGTATTCTCCTTTCTAGACTTCATCATACTTTTGGCATCTCTGACATTGCTCTCTCCTTTTTCACTTCGTATTTATCAAACAGAAAACAAACTGTTCTCATCAATGGCACTTACTCTCAACCTGCATACCTGACCTGTGGTGTTCCACAAGGATCTGTCCTTGGCCCTGTTCTTTTCACTCTTTATACCTCCCCCCTGTCCACTATCATCAACTCCCACTCTATAAAACACCACTTCTATGCTGATGACACCCAACTTCAAGACAGTGACTCACCTGATAATATACAGCGCCTGTTGACTCGCACCACTGAGTGTTACTCGGACATTAAGAACTGGATGACACACAATAGACTTCAGCTTAATGACGACAAGACAGAAGCTATCCTCATTGGCACCCGTCAGAAACTTTCCCAGCTGCCTCCTCTTTCTCTCCCATTATGTAACACATCAGTCCCAATTTCTGATTCAGCTAAAAACCTTGGTGTCTGCATTGACTCTACCCTGTCCATGAACAACTTTGTTTCTCAAACTGCCAGATCTTGCTACTATCATCTCCATCGTATAAGCCTGATCAGGAAGTATCTCTCTGTCGAAACAACTGCAAAACTCGTTCTCTCCTTCATAATGTCTCGCATTGACTATTGCAATTCACTCCTGTCTGGTCTTCCTGCCTCCACCATTCACATCCTACAGCGCATTCAAAACAATGCTGTACGCCTTGTACTCAAAAAAAAAAAGCTGACCACATATCTCCTCTCCTGACACAACTTCACTGGCTCCCTGTATCAAAGCGCATACAGTACAAACTAGACACCATGTGCTACAAAAGCCTCAATAACGCAGCCCCCGATTACCTGTCAAGCCTACTTGAGATCTATGTTCCCTCACGTACCCTCCGCTCTGCCTCCGATCCTCTGACTTTTCGCTTTCCACGCACTAAGCTCAATACCTATGGTCCACGAGCCTTCTCTGTTTCTGGTCCACTCTCCTGGAACAAACTTCCTCTCTCAGTCCGTCAGCAACCTACTTTTGCCTCCTTCAAGTCCGCTCTCAAAACTCACCTTTTCTCCTCTGCATAAAATCCTAACCTCACTCAACCCCCCTCTGCAGCCTGTCTCCCTCGGAGGGGAATCACTTTGTTTTAATATATAATTGTATATGATGTGCTCTCTGTGGTTTTCCATTGGTTTTATTCTTGCTTTTATTCTTTCTCCCCATTTGTGGCCATGCGTGTGTGTGTGTGTGTGTGTGTGTGTGTGTGTGTGTGTGTGTGTGTGTGTGTGTGTGTGTGTGTGTGGTGTGTGTGTGTGTGTGTGCGTGTGTGTGCGTGCGTGCGTGTGTGCGTGTGTGTCTTTTCGGCGCTTGGATTTGATTTTGTCGAGATTTTGCGCTATATAAATATTGTAATTTAGCATGTGTAGTAATGTATGTATTATGAGTATGTATGTATGTATGTATGTATGTATGTATGTATGTGTGTATGTATACGCTTAGATTTATGTATGTATGTATGTATGCATGTATACGCTCAGCTTAGATTTATGTATGTAAGTATGTATGCATGTATGTATGCATGTATACGCTCATATGTATGTAGGTATGTATGCATGTATACGCTCAGCGCTTAGATTTGATTTTATCAAGATTTTGCGCTATATAAATAAAATATATTATTATTATTATTATTAGAACAATGAATTAACAGTGTCAAATAATAACAAAGAACAATTAATTAACTTTTCATAACAATCTGCCAACAGGGAATCTGAGAATCAGCTGGACTACCGAAATAATATTATTTTTGTTGTAAAGAATATCTCTAGCGTCAGTACATGAAAAATCAAGATTGTTATTTCTATATGTCGTAAGTAAGATAGGACAGTCAAAGAGCAAGTGGTGGACTGATAATGTTTTTGAACAAATACATACATTCTGTGTATATTTTGTTTTCCAAGAGTTAAGCCTTAGTTTGTATATCAAGGACGCTAGCTGTCTGGGGCAGTAAGGTGTCAGGCTATGGGTATTGGAGAAATTTGTATAAACTGAACGTTCTAGCACAGAACCAAGTTCATGAACTGAAAGTCGTATGTTATGGCATGTTACGGTATTGGCATTTTTGGATGCTCCGTTTCTTGCTAACTGGTCTGAAACTTCATTCCAATGAAGTCCGCAATGTGACGGAACCCAGCAAAAATATATACCAACACCGCTGGATGAAATACAATGTATCAAATGTTTGATGTAGACCCAGGAAGAAAATATCGAACAGACTTGCAGGGCGGCTGAGGACAGAGAGGGCGGAAGATGTGCCTGCGGTGACAAGGGATAGATACATATAGAGGGCCATGATCACCAACGCCACGCGGCAGGGCACATGATGATGATGAAAGGGCAATGGCGGGCCGCGGAATTCTGAATACGCTGGAGGTGTGCGACAGAAGAATCAGGCACGCGGAGAGCAGAGATAATGATAATTTCCAACGATAAGAGTTATAAGCTAATGGCGAGTTTTTTTTTGAATTGCCGTTGCTTGCATGGTGTGTGTATTCATGTTCTTATTAGCTAGCCACTGACATGACTTACAGGATCTTTAACTTGCATATTTGATATGATGGAGAGTTAGACACTGATAAATCTGTACGCATGTTGACCTTGGAGATTAAAAAACACAAGAACCCTTCATTTTTTTTTTTACCCAAAAGGCGGATCGAACAGAGGATATTTCTCATTGGACAAGACAAGACAAGACAATACAAGACAAGACGAGACGAGACGAGACGAGACGAGACGAGGCAAGGCAAGGCAAGGTAAAGGTAAGGCAAGGCAAGACGAGACGAAACAAGACAAGAGAAGGCAAGGCAAGGCAAGGCAAGGCAAGGCAAGCAAGGCAAGGCAAAGGCAAGGCATGGCAAGGCATGGCAAGGCAAGGCAAGACAAGGCAAGCCAAGCCAAGGCAAGGCAAGGCAAGGCATAGCAAGGCATGGCAAGGCAAGCCAAGGCAAGGCAAGACATGGCAAGGCAAGACGACACAAACAAGACAACTAAGCAAGGCAGCAAACCAAGGCAAGTAATGCAAGGCAAGGCAAGGCAAGCAAGGCAAACAGAGAACAAACAAGGTAACAAGGCAAGGCAAGCAAGGCAAGGCAAGGCAAGGCAAGGCAAGGCAAGGCAAGGCAAGGCAAGGCAAGCAAGGCAAGCAAGGCAAGGCAAGGCAAGCAGGCAAAGCAAGACGAACGAAACAAGACAAGAACAAAGCAAGGCAAGGCAGAAGGCAAGCCAAGCAAGCAAGCAAGGCAAGGCAAAGCAAGAAGGCAAGGCAAGCAAAGAAGAAGGCAAAGCAAGTAAGGCAAGGCAAAGCAAGGCAAGGCAAAGCAACCAAGCAAGGCAAGGCAAGGTAAGCAAGCAAGCAGGGCAAAGAAAGACAAGACAAGACAAGGCAAGAGAATACAAGCAGGGCAAGCCCAGCCAAGCCAAGCCAAGCCAAAACAAGACAAGACAAGGCAAGACAAGACAAGACAAGACAAAACAAGACAAGACAAGACAAGACAAGACAAGGCAAGACAGGACAGGACAGGACAGGACAAGGCAAAATCGAATCTATGTTTTAAAGGCTGACAAATAAGCGCTGCGTGTGCTTTTTCTTCATAGTCCCACAGAGGACCAAAACGTCTAACCTAAAAGGTTAAATATGAAACCGTACTACTTGTGTACGTGTCATTACATGCAATCAATATTCACAAAACATGATAACAAATATTAAAGCATGAAAAAGCAAAAACATGCTATGTGTGTACATGTCATTACACACAAACAGTTCTATATGAACGATGATATAAAACAATATATCATGAAACATGTAACTCAACACGAAGAATACCTTATACAGCCACAGTAGACAATACAATAATGAGAGAGAATGAGAGAGAGAGAAAGAGAGAGAGAGGAGAGAGAAAGAGAGGGATAGAGAGAGAAAGAAAGAGAGAGAGAGAGAAAGAGAGAGAGTAAGAGGGAGGGAGGGAGGGAGGAGAGAGAGAGAGAGAGAGAGAGAGCGAGAGGGAGAGAGAGAAAGAAAAAGGGAGACACACACACAACACACACAGAAGAGAGAGAGAGAGAGAGAGAGAGAGAGAGAGACTGACAGACAGACAGACAGACAGAAGACAGAGATAGAGACAGAGACAGAGACAGAGACAGAGACAGACACAGAGACAGAGAAAGAGAGAACAAGCAGTGCTCTTTTAGTGGCAGAGAGAGAGAGAGAGAGAGAGAGAGAGAGAGAGAGAGAGAGAGAGAGAGAGAGAGACAGAGAGAGAGACAGAGAGAGAAACAAAAAAGAAAAAACCCACAGGGCACCTAACCTACCACACAC
>CM060315.1:19954236-19961736 GCA_030674185.1 Monoplex corrugatus | reverse complement strand
TCAAGTAGGCTTGACAGGTAATCGGGGGCTGCGTTATTGAGGCTTTTGTTGCACATGGTGTCTAGTTATGTGTTAGATGTGTTATCAAAGTAGCAACAGTTCAGCAACATCGTACAAAAAGTATTATTATGGTCTATTGGTTTTGCAATCTTTCAACCACCGATCGTCGCAGGCTGGTCGGTTCTTCTGACAGAGCTGCATCTGATATCTTGAGTTCAATCCCTGCCCGCAACCTTAAAAACTGTCCTGTTTGTCGCACACATTTTTCCATTGTTCTAGTAATGTCAGGAACCAAAAAAAAAAAAAAAAAAAAAAAAAAAAAACCCACGAAAAAAGAGTAAGAACGCGTATTTAATACAACAAGACAAGACAGGCGCACATTTTGGCCAACTGACCTTTGTCAAGCGTAAGATCACAAACAAACAAACAAACAAACACCAGATACAAAAATTTGGAGAAAAAGACTGAAACTTCCCTGCTGCTCCGTCCAGTGTGAGAGAAAAAAAAGAAGAAAAAAACAAACAAACAAACAAAAAACAGATACGCGTTCTTATTCTTCTTTGTGTGTTTTTTTCTTCTGGTTCCTGTTTGCTTGAACGCGGGCAGTGACGCTTGTTTTGGATCTAGTAATGTCAGCTTTGTGTTTCATGTGTGTTTTGCTAGCATGGTTGACAATGCAGGATGCTGGTGGACAGGGTGCGGGAGTCAAAGGGTTAAGTTTTCGTTTTGCTAGCATGGTTGACAATGCAGGATGCTGGTGGACAGGGTGCGGGAGTCAAAGGGTTAAGTTTTCGTTTTGCTAGCATGGTTGACAATGCAGGATGCTGGTGGACAGGGTGCGGGAGTCAAAGGGTTAAGTTTTCGTTTTGCTAGCATGGTTGACAATGCAGGATGCTGGTGGACAGGGTGCGGGAGTCAAAGGGTTAAGTTTTCGTTTTGCTAGCATGGTTGACAATGCAGGATGCTGGTGGACAGGGTGCGGGAGTCAAAGGGTTAAGTTTTCGTTTTGCTAGCATGGTTGACAATGCAGGATGCTGGTGGACAGGGTGCGGGAGTCAAAGGGTTAAGTTTTCGTTTTGCTAGCATGGTTGACAATGCAGGATGCTGGTGGACAGGGTGCGGGAGTCAAAGGGTTAAGTTTTCGTTTTGCTAGCATGGTTGACAATGCAGGATGCTGGTGGACAGGGTGCGGGAGTCAAAGGGTTAAGTTTTCGTTTTGCTAGCATAGTTGACAATGCAGGATGCTGGTGGACAGGGTGCGGGAGTCAAAGGGTTAAGTTTTCGTTTTGCTAGCATGGTTGACAATGCAGGATGCTGGTGGACAGGGTGCGGGAGTCAAAGGGTTAAGTTTTCGTTTTGCTAGCATGGTTGACAATGCAGGATGCTGGTGGACAGGGTGCGGGAGTCAAAGGGTTAAGTTTTCGTTTTGCTAGCATGGTTGACAATGCAGGATGCTGGTGGACAGGGTGCGGGAGTCAAAGGGTTAAGTTTTCGTTTTGCTAGCATGGTTGACAATGCAGGATGCTGGTGGACAGGGTGCGGGAGTCAAAGGGTTAAGTTTTCGTTTTGCTAGCATGGTTGACAATGCAGGATGCTGGTGGACAAGGTGCTGGAGTCAAAGGGTTAATGTTTATGTTCATAACGCAAGGGTCTTGAGTTCGACCCTTGGGCAGGGCACAGATTTTTGCAGTAAACAGGCCGGCTCTTGTGTCGTTATTATTCATTATCATTATCATTATCATTATCATTATTATTCCTTTCAGTGCTTTCCCTCACCCCCCGTGGGGATGCCAGGGGCTCTTTCAGTGTTAATAGTATCCCCATCTTCTGGAAATTCTGTGCTAGAAATTACCTCTTTTCTGTCACTCTCTTTGTTTCTGCCTTGTTTCCTTAGCTTTTTGTCATTTCTTCCTATCAGTTTCTGACTTGCAGGTCCATTCACCTGTATGGTTTGATAAAGTCATACATATTCTCTCTTAAGATTGATAATTGGATACATGTATTTAAGTGCACTTTTGGCTCTAGGGTAATGAGATATGCTGAAAAAATTCTAGGTAATTTAGGCCCGTTTTTTGTATGTTTTAGAGTCCTTAGTTATGCTCAAATCTGTATTCAGGTATGTTTTATTAAATCCCCTGTGTGATAAATTGAATGGAGTGGTTAACCCCCGGGGCATCTCTTTAGATTATGTGAGCGAATGCATTCATATGTCTACTAAACATTTTTTCCTTTTTCTTTGTCTTGTTGAAGTATTGTATATGTTTTGAAATGGTTATAGCCCTGATATGGCTTTGTTTAATCGGCTGGGCTTTAAACAAATAAACAAAAATAACCCTAACCCTAACCTAATTCATTTCAGTGGATTTACCTTGTGAAACTAGGGATGCTCTCCCCTTCTGACAGCGCGTCACTGCAGTGCAGCGCTACGCAATTTTTTTTTCTGACCAAGACTTCAGAAACCAGAAACAGAAGAATCAGAACACGTATTTAATACAACAAGACAAGAGAGGCCCAAATCTTCAGCCAACTGGCCTTTGTCAAGCATAAGATCACAAACAAACAAACAAACACCAGGTACAAAAATTAGGAGAAACAGATTATTCCCTTTCTCACACTGGAAGGAGCAGCAGGGAAGTTTCAGTCTTTTTCTCCTAATTTTTGTATCTGGTGTTTGTTTGTTTGTGATCTTACGCTTGACAAAGGCCAGTTGGCAGAAAATTTGCGCCTCTCTTGTCTTGTTGTATTAAATACGCGTTCTTCTTCTTCTTTTTTCGTGTTTTTTCCTGGTTCCTGTTTGCTTGAACGTGGGCAGTCACACTTGTTTTGGATTTTGTAAAACTTCAGAAAGACAAGAAGCCTAACTGGCCTTCAAGGGGTGGGACCTGGGAAGTCAACCTATCTCTCCATTGTTTTATACTGGGGCAGCCGGGCGAATGCCTTGCTCTTCACGATTGTCAACTGCCATGAGACCTTTAGCATGCGACGGTCAGAAGGCACATGGGTCCGATTCGTTTCTCGTCTCCTTTTGAAGGGCTAGATCTTCAGTTCGATTTTCCGGTCAAAGTGAGAAGAAAAATCAAGGCCTGAATGGGAAACGAACCCTGGAATCTCGAATTTAGTTACTGCCTAGCGAACGTCTGAACCATTTTGCCTTCTTTTTTTCCTGTTAAAGCAATGTACTCAAGGTCCGGTATCTTGAAAAAAATCGATCTCAACTCTGCAATATAAAAACACTGGCCCATTCGCTGCTCATCTAGATCTCCAGTCATTGTAGTGTGTCAGCTTAGTATTGTAGATTCCTATTCTCCCTTCCCCTTCTAGTCACTGATAGTCCATAGTCCAGGATTGACCGTGTCCATTCGCCTTTGCTCATGAGGGGTTCCATGTGGTTTCTGTCTCCTCCATAGGGCGGGCAGCAGGTCAGCGTATGGATTTTGTGGTGTGGAAAGAGGGCCTCTTTGATGACGAGTCGTAGGTGGTACATAACCTAAACAATGTTGATGACAAGATTGTAGATGATACCTAATCCAAACAATATTGACAACATAATCCAGACAACATTGATGACAAGATTGTTGGTGATCCATAATCCAGACAATATTGATGACAAGACTGTAGGTGGTACATAATTCAAACAATATTGATGACATAATCCAAACAATATTGATGACAAGACTGTAGATGATACCTAATCCAAACAATATTGATGACATAATCCAAACAACATTGATGACAAGATTGTAGGTGGTACGTAATCCAAACAATATTGATGACATAATCCAAACAATATTGATGACAAGATTGTAGATGGCACATAATTCAAACAATATTGATGACATAATCCAAACAATATTGATGACAAGACTTTAGATGATACCTAATCCAAACAATATTGATGACATAATCCAAACAATATTGATGACAAGACTGTAGGTGGTACATAATTCAAACAATATTGATGACATAATCCAAACAATATTGATGACAAGACTGTAGGTGGTACATAATTCAAACAATATTGATGACAAGACTGTAGGTGGTACATAATCCAAACAATATTGATGACATAATCCAAACAATATTGATGACAAGACTGTAGATGATACCTAATCCAAACAATATTGATGACATAATCCAAACAATATTGATGACAAGATTGTAGGTGGTACATAATTCAAACAATATTGATGACATAATCCAAACAATATTGATGACAAGACTGTAGATGATACCTAATCCAAACAATATTGATGACATAATCCAAACAATATTGATGACAAGACTGTAGATGATACCTAATCCAAACAATATTGATGACATAATCCAAACAATATTGATGACAAGACTTTAGATGATACCTAATCCAAACAATATTGATGACATAATCCAAACAATATTGATGACAAGACTGTAGGTGGTACATAATCCAAACAATATTGATGACAAGACTGTAGGTGGTACATAATTCAAACAATATTGATGACATAATCCAAACAATATTGATGACAAGACTGTAGGTGGTACATAATTCAAACAATATTGATGACAAGACTGTAGGTGGTACATAATCCAAACAATATTGATGACATAATCCAAACAATATTGATGACAAGACTGTAGATGATACCTAATCCAAACAATATTGATGACATAATCCAAACAATATTGATGACAAGATTGTAGTTGGTACATAATCCAAACAATATTGATGACAAGATTGTAGGTGATACATAATCCAAACAATATTGATGACAAAATTGTAGGTGGTCCATAATCCAAACAATATTGATGACATAATCCAAACAATATTGATGACAAGATTGTAGGTGGTACATAATCAAAACAATGTTGATGACATAATCCAAACAATATTGATGACAAGACTGTAGGTGGTACATAATCCAAACAATATTGATGACAAGACTGTAGGTGGTACATAATCCAAACAATATTGATGACAAGACTGTAGGTGGTACATAATCCAAACAATATTGATGACATAATCCAAACAATATTGATGACAAGATTGTAGGTGGTACATAATCAAAACAATGTTGATGACAAGACTGTAGGTGGTACATAATCCAAACAATATTGATGACAAGATTGTAGGTGGTACATAATCAAAACAATGTTGATGACAAGACTGTAGGTGGTACATAATCCAAACAATATTGATGACAAGACTGTAGGTGGTACATAATCCAAACAATATTGATGACATAATCCAAACAATATTGATGACAAGATTGTTGGTGATACATAATCCAGACAATATTGATGACAAGACTGTAGATGGTACAAAATCCAAACAATATTGATGACATAATCCAAACAATATTGATGACAAGATTGTTGGTGATACATAATCCAGACAATATTGATGACAAGACTGTGGTTGGTACATAATCCAAACAATGTTGATGACAAGACTGTAGGTGGTACATAATCCAAACAATATTGATGACATAATCCAAACAATATTGATGACAAGATTGTAGGTGGTACATAATCCAAACAATATTGATGACATAATCCAAACAATACTGATGACAAGATTGTAGGTGGTACATAATCCGAACAATATTGATGACATAATCCAAACAATATTGATGACAAGATTGTAGGTGATACATAATCCAAACAATATTGATGACAAGATTGTAGGTGATACATAATTCAAACAATATTGATGACAAGACTGTAGGTGGTACATAATCCAAACAATATTGATGACAAGATTGTAGATGATGATGATCATCATCAGGTGCCCTGCCGCATGACGTTGGCGATCATGGACTTCCATCTGTCTCTATCTTTCGTTGCTCCCAGCATTTCCCCACCCTCCTCGTTCCCAGCCACTCTACAAGTCCGTCAAGCATTTTCTCCCTGGGTCTACCCGGTGTTCTCCTTCCCTCCAGCTTTCCCGTTGTGACCAGGTGCTCCAAATCCCCCTTCTTCATAAAATGGCCTATAAATGTTGCCTGTCTTTTCCTTATCTTCCTTATGAGTGATCTACTTGTGTCTGCCTCCATCAAGACTGTCTCGTTTGTTTTCTTTGCTGTTCATGGAACTCGCAACATTCTTCTGAGAAACCACATCTCGGCTGCCTCAATCTTGTTCTGGCTTTGCTTGCTGACTGTCCACGCCTCACATCCGTATAACAGTACTGGTTCTATATAACATTCAAGGACTTTCTTCCTGATTTTAATTGATAGGCATTTGTTGGTAAGAATGCTTGTCATCTTCTTGAATGCTGTTTTGGCTTGGCCGATTCTGCCAGCTATTTCCGATGTGCATCTGCCGTCTGATGAAATGACCGTTCCCAGGTATTTGAACTTATTAACCTGTGTCAAGGTTGTGCCATTTGCTGTTATTTTGCATGAGGGGATTTCATGTTTTTTATTCATCACCATGACTTCAGACTTTCTGCTGTTTTGTTCCAACCCCTTACCTTTTGCTTTCTATTTCTAGTATATTCACAAGGTTTTGTAGGTCCCTTTTATTTTCTGCAATGAGCACGGTGTCATCTGCGTATCGAATGTTGTTTATCATTTTCCCTCCAACCTTTAATCCAGGGTCTTCTTCTAGGTATCTCATGATGTTTTTGCTATAAAGTGAAAACAGATCTGGTGACAAAACACAACCCTGTCTGACTCCTCTTTTGATATTTTGGAAAGAGCTTATATTGTTTTCTATTCCCATTGCAGCTGTTTGTTCCCAGTACATATTCCTGATTATTCGTAGATCTTTTCCATCAGCATTGAGTCTCTCCAGTTGGTTGATCAATTCTTCATGTCGTACCCGATCGAAAGCCTTGGTATAGTCAACAAAGCATAAATACAAATCCTTATTCATTTCAATTGACCTCTCTATGATAGTTCTTAGGATGTATATGGCATTAATAGTTCCCTTCCCTTCCACAAATCCACACTGTTCATCTGCTATTTCTCTTTTGATTCTATTCCTTGTCCTCATCATGATTATTCTTAACAGGATTTTTGTTATATGACTCATCAAACTGATTGTGCGATGGAGTTCGTATTCTATAGCCCCTTTCTTCTTTGGAAGTGCAATGAAAATTGATTTTGACATATCTCTGGGGATTTTTCCGGTGTCTTAAATTTCATTTAGGAGGACTGTTATTTTTTCTATGCCAAATTCCTCCAGGGTTTCAATCATCTCTGTAGTAATGTTGTCTGGTCCTGGGGCTTTTCCTGGTTTCATCTTTTTCAGTGCTGCTTTAACTTCATTTTTCATTATGGGTGGTCCTTCAAAGTTCTTTTTTTATAATGTGTTCTTCGTTTCTGTCATCCTCAAAAAGGTCTTTAATGTACTCTCCCCATCTGTCTAATATTTTGTCTTTTTCCATGATAAGCGTGCCATCTTTCGATTTTAAGCAACCAGTTGATGTGCATGTATTTTTCCTGTGGACAATTTCTTCAGTTCGCCTGTACATACCCTAAGGATCCATTTCGTGTCGTTCTTCTATCTCTTTTC
>CM060315.1:19901736-19934236 GCA_030674185.1 Monoplex corrugatus | reverse complement strand
TCCTCACTGTGAATGTATGGTGTTAAATGTTATTCCCAGTATCCTCACTGTGAATGTATGGTGTTAAATGTTATTCCCAGTATCTTCACTGTGAATGCATGGTGTTAAATGTTATTCCCAGTATCCTCACTGTGAATGTATGGTGTTAAATGTTATTCCCAGTATCCTCACTGTGAATGTATGGTGTTAAATGTTATTCCCAGTATCCTCACTGTGAATGTATGATGTTAAATGCTATTCCCAGTATCCTCATTGTGAATGTATGAGTCTTTCTGGTTTTATTCAAAGTGGGACGTGAACAACTTAGCCTCAGGGCATTTCTCAACAGGACAGTTGACTGCAAGAAAAAACTGGCATCTAGACATTTGACTGTCATATACTTGACAACTCGACAACTAAATACAAGACATCAACAATGCACCACAAACCATTGGACAGTTGGCTAAAGATTATTGACGACAGGATAATTAACCACTGGGTATCCCAAAAAGCCAAAACAGAATGGGATATTCGACTTCGGGACCATAGACAATTGGACAATTAACGACTGGACATAGAAAAGCTAAAAGCCATTCGATATTTGACTCTCAGAACTATTGGCAATGGAACACGTTTTTTTAAAGGATCATACGCACTCAGGGAGATTACATTTGTGCTTATCCTTTTTTTTTTCGTCCCATTTTCTATGCTATCATGATGGACACAGAAGATGGCACAGCTTTTTTTTTTTATAATGCGATGATGGTGATGTCGATGAGGATGATAATCATGATACTACGGAGTTCCATCTAGGATTGAGACAGCGTGACAGGGCTGTACTCTACGCTTACTATCATAATATATCCTGGCATCAACCAGGCCAGAGAGATACAGACACCTGCGGTGGTGGTCAGAAGATTTGAGCAACACCCTCAATGACGCATACGTGAAGTGGATAAGACTCGACTGTGTGGTCAAGTGAGCCCATAGCACGCCCAACTCTGGGTAGGAGCTGGTTAGAGCCGAAAAATCCCACAATGACATAACTATGAAGGGACTGATGGGGATTCGAGCCCACAACCTTCCAGTGGGTAGTCCGTTGCGTTAACCAATACACCACGGCGACTGGTCGACAATGGAACACTTAACCTTTACCCACCGCGACAGAGGTGTCACGAAGGATCGAACCTAGGACTCTCCAATGAGAAGTCTGCCGCTTAGACACTTGACTACAGCGCTCGTCAGTGTACGTCAATATTATGTTTTGATCATATTCTTATTTTATTCTCATTGTCACGGATATTGTACACATCACATCCAGATCTTTGCTAATCATATTGTATATTTTTAGTTCTATTGCCATGGTGACTTTATACTAACGTCCAGAAATGTATGCTATATGTTGTGATGGTATAACGACTTTGACACCGTCACTGTTTTCAAGAGCATATATTATATTCGTAAAGTCTTTTATAGTAGGCTATATGTGTGTATATATAGGTAGAAAGGTAGAAAGAAACTCTAGGGAGAGCTAGACAACAGAAGGTCTTCAGAGAAGTAACCCCCTTTAGACAAGTGTTTCGGCCCTGAATTCCTTACACTCTCGGGGGGCCGGGCCACATCCAGGTCATGACTCCTGGATGCCCTTCTGCTGTTGTCTATTTTTTTTTTTCCCACGCCGGGGATCGAACCTGGGCGATTCTGCGCTTCAGAACTGCGGTACGCGGTTTTACAATGTGCTAACGGGGCACACATCATCTGTAGGGAATTTAATCCTTATGAAGTTCACTTTTTTCGTTCCTCCTTGCCCAGATCCAGCTTGAGCTCCTTTCTGCTGCCTCTGCCATCGCTTTAAGAGCTCTAGTCCTCTTCTTCCCAGAAATGGCGAGTTGTTTCATGAGATCATAAGCGGAGGTGCCCACAAACCCTCTTGCCCCGACCTCTATGGCGAAGATTTTGACCCGCAGACCTGCTTTCTTCAGGGTGCTGGCAAGACCGGCGTATTTTTCGGTCTTGTAGATATGTGCGTCTTCCATTCTGCTTTCGTATGGCACAGTGAGTTCTATCAGAATCACTTGTTTCGAGGAGTCAGAGTGGAGAGCGATGTCTGGTCTCATGCCTGTCTTGCTGATGACATCTGGGTAATTTCTCCACTCTGGGAGGTCTGCTGTACACTCCCAGTCGACTGCTCCATCCAGAAGACCCTTTGGCAATGTGCTGGTTGTCATAGCACTTTCGGGCCAGACCTGTTTCCCTCCTGCTTTGTAGAACGTTGTCATAGCAATTGGTGCGTTTGGGGTCATGGTTTTTTCGCTAACCACATCTGTGATCACTTTCAGAACTTGGTTGTGCCTCCATGTATACCTTCCTTGGGCTAGCGCTACTTTGCAAGAGCTTAGGACATGTTCCACTGTTTGTTTCTTCTGACAGAGCGGACATGCTGGGTCGTCTGCTTTCCCCCATTTCACTAAGTTTGCATTCGAGGGGAGCAGGTCATATACAGATCTGAGGAGGAAGCTTATCCTTAGAGGAGCCATGTGCCACATATCGTTCCAGCTGAGACTTCTTTGGAGTGCACTGTCCCATGTTGTCCATTGCCCCTGTTGACCTTGCTGGACTGCCTTCTGCACTCTTTTGACATCTTCTTCTTCCTTCAACTCCTGTATGATCATGTCTCTTTTTTCCTTCCCTTTGGCTTTGGACCACCACTGCATTTTTGTTGCTCCCAGTCCCTGTCTGTTGGTTTGCGTGTGTCCAATTATTTCTTTGATGCTGAGGTTTCTCTTGGCATTGTTTACAGCCTCTTGGACTTTCCACTTTCTGCCAGTTCTCAGCTTTGGATGAACTGATCTCACGATATTGTCTTCCGATTCCTCCAGCATGCTCAACAGTCTTGCTTTTCCAACTTTGTATTCCTCCACTATGGATTTGAGAGGTAGCTTCAGCATTGCTTGACTACAGTAGAATGCAACATCAGTGAGACCAGGTGGGACACCGAGCCATTTTCTTGTGTATTTGTTGATTTTGGCTTCCATTGCTTCGACTGTGCTGGTGCAAATGTCATAGATTAGCAGTGGCCACAGCAGCTTTGGTATCAGCATGAACTGTAGACACCAGACTTTGTATTTGCCTGGCAGTCGGCAGTTATCTATTTTCTTCAGGCCTTCTTCTGCTGTTTGCTTGGTTTCACATCCCCTTTGTGTGTCTTTCAGGGAGTCATCATACCATCTTCCGAGACTTTTTACTGGCTCTTCTGTGACAGTGGGGATGGCTTGGTTGGCTACCATGAATTTGACTGAATCTGCCACTTTTCCTTTTCGCAGTGAGAGACTTCGGGATTTCTTAGGTTTGAACCTCATTCTTGAAGAGGCCACCAGCTCATCCAGCTGCTTTAAGATTTGGTGTGTCTCTTCCTCATCCGTGGACAAGACTGTTGTGTCATCCATGAAAGCTTTCAGAGGAGGCATCTGGTATCCATCTCCCAGATTCACTGGACCTGAACTCTTCATTGCAGCTTTCAAGATGACTTCCATTGCCAACACGAACAGTATGGGAGAGATTGCACAGCCCATTGCAATGCCCACCTCTAGGTCTATCCAGTCCGTGGTGTATTCTTTGGTAGAGAACCGCATTGAGAACCCTTGGAAATACTTCCTCAGCATTGTTCGGATGTTTTCTGGGATGTGATACATTTCAAGAGCCAGCTGGATCATATCGTGTGGAACTGATCCATATGCATTCGCCAGATCAAGCCAAACTACGTCAATGTCTCTCTTCTCTGTTCTTGCTTTTTGGATGGCATCCCAAATCAACGTGGCATGTTCCAAGCATCCAGGCATTCCTGGTATGCCTCCCTTTTGGACTGACATATCCAGATACTTGTTTTCAGTCAGGTATTTTGTCAATCTTGCTGCCATAACAGAGAAGAAGATTTTCCCCTCGACGTTCAGAAGTGATATTGGCCTGAACTGATTGATGCTGCTGGAGTTCTGCTCCTTCGGAATGTACACTCCTTCAGCTCTCATCCATTGGTCGCTGATCTTCTGGTTCCTCCATGCTGATCGAATCATCTTGTGGAGCCACTCGAGCACTTTTGGGCATTTCTTGTAGAGCAGGTATGGTATTCTGTTTGGTCCAGGTGCTGACTTGGCTCTGGCTTTCTTTACTACGTTCTTCACTTCATCCAGTGTTGGTGGTTTGTTATTGAATTTTCCTTCTGGCGCTGCAGGCCAAACCAGATTCTGGATTTCAAGTGGTGCTTCGCGCTGAGAATCGGAATATGTTTCCCTGAGATGCTGCTCTAGGGTTTCCTTGCCCACTGTGAGAGTCCCTGATTTGGGTTGTTCAAACAGCTTTCTTGAAAAGTCAAAGGGATCTTTGAAGAAACGATCTTGAGTCTTCTTCTTTTTGCTCTTTCTTCGCCTTGCTGATTCCACTTTGCTGAGAGCATTGTGTTTGGCCTTCAGATCTTTCCAGAGTTCCAGGAGCCCTTGCTTCTCGAATTCTGAGGCAGTTTTCATTCGCTTTTTAAGCTTCCTTTTCTCCCTCCGGATGCTCTCCATCTGTTGCTGTCTTCTGGATTTCTGGGGAGGCGTTTTTGTCTTTGGCTGCTTCACTCCATAAGTGTCCCTGCAGATAGAGTATATGATGTCTCCGTATGTGTCAAGTTTGTGTTCCAGCGTACTGTTCCCTATTAGCGCATTCAGCTTAAGGACAAGTTCCTCATCTAATTTCTCCCATTGTTCTTTTGCACCGGCAGGCGGCAAATTGAGTTTTCCACGTTTGGCGTTAAGAGCTTGTGCAAAATCCGCATCAGAACCGTCAGCGTGGATGTCCTTGGCACTATGGTTTAATTCCTGGCCTTGGTCATCCAACGTCTCACCTGCTATCGCAGTGCGCTGCTGCTGGTTCGTATGTGTCTTCAAACAGCCCATTTTTGTCCTGTGGATCTTCATGCCGCGTTTGGTGGTGAATCTCCTTCCACACGCACACGGAAATTCCAACTGGTCATTAATCATGGTCCGTTGTGCGTTTCCAGTCGTGATGGAGTCAGTGCCGATGGATTCATCATTCTCTCCCCCTTTCGGTGAATCCTGGGAGCATCTTTCATTTGAAAAACTCGTGGCATGTTATCAAAGGCAAGGTGGGAAGCCAACCCACAAAGCCCGCAGATCTAGTCTTTCCCAGTGTCCTTCGGTCTTTCCCGAATGTCCTCCGAACTATTCCCGGAAGTCAATGGACTGACCATGTGCAGGTAGAAAGAAACTCTAGGGAGAGCTAGACAACAGAAGGTCTTCAGAGAAGTAACCCCCTTTAGACAAGTGTTTCGGCCCTGAATTCCTTACACTCTCGGGGGGCTGGGCCACATCCAGGTCATGACTCCTGGATGCCCTTCTGCTGTTGTCTATTTTTTTTTTTTCCCACGCCGGGGATCGAACCTGGGCGATTCTGCGCTTCAGAACTGCGGTACGCGGTTTTACCAATGTGCTAACGGGGCACACATCATCTGTAGGGAATTTAATCCTTATGAAGTTCACTTTTTTCGTTCCTCCTTGCCCATATCCAGCTTGAGCTCCTTTCTGCTGCCTCTGCCATCGCTTTAAGGGCTCTAGTCCTCTTCTTCCCAGAAATGGCGAGTTGTTTCATGAGATCATAAGCGGAGGTGCCCACAAACCCTCTTGCCCCGACCTCTATGGCGAAGATTTTGACCCGCAGACCTGCTTTCTTCAGGGTGCTGGCAAGACCGGCGTATTTTTCGGTCTTGTAGATATGTGCTTCTTCCATTCTGCTTTCGTATGGCACAGTGAGTTCTATCAGAATCACTTGTTTCGAGGAGTCAGAGTGGAGAGCGATGTCTGGTCTCATGCCTGTCTTGCTGATGACATCTGGGTAATTTCTCCACTCTGGGAGGTCTGCTGTACACTCCCAGTCGACTGCTCCATCCAGAAGACCCTTTGGCAATGTGCTGGTTGTCATAGCACTTTCGGGCCAGACCTGTTTCCCTCCTGCTTTGTAGAACGTTGTCATAGCAATTGGTGCGTTTGGGGTCATGGTTTTTTCGCTAACCACATCTGTGATCACTTTCAGAACTTGGTTGTGCCCCCATGTATACCTTCCTTGGGCTAGCGCTACTTTGCAAGAGCTTAGGACATGTTCCACTGTTTGTTTCTTCTGACAGAGCGGACATGCTGGGTCGTCTGCTTTCCCCCATTTCACTAAGTTTGCATTCGAGGGGAGCAGGTCATATACAGATCTGAGGAGGAAGCTTATCCTTAGAGGAGCCATGTGCCACATATCGTTCCAGCTGAGACTTCTTTGGAGTGCACTGTCCCATGTTGTATATATATATTCGTTCGTTCTTTTCACTATAAGTGATATTAGTGTATATATATATATATATATATATATATATATGTATATATATGTGTGTGTGTGTGTGTGTGTATGCGTGTATGTGTGTGTGCGTGTGCTTGTGTGTGCATGCGTATGTGTGTGTGTGTATGTGCGTGTTTGCGCGCGCGCGTGTGTGTGTGTGTGTGTGTGGTGTCTGCGTGTGAAGGTGTGTGGTGATCATTGGTTTATTGTCTAGTCGCTTGAGAGAGAGAGAGAGAGAGAGAGAGAGAGAGAGAAGAGAGAGAGAGAGACGGAGAGACAGAGAGATTGTGTGTGTTTGTGTCTTCATTGATTTGTTATCTATTCACTTGTGTGTGTGTGTGTGTGTGTGTGTGTGTGTGTGTGTGTGTGTGTGTGTGTGCGCGCGCATATGTGTGTGAGAGAGAGAATGTGTGTGTATGTGTGTGTATATGTGTGTATGTGTGTGTGTGTGTGTATGTGTGTGTGTGTGTATGTGTGTGTGTGTATGTGTGTGTGTGTATGTGTGTGTGTGTGTATGTGTGTGTGTATGTGTGTGTGTATGTGTGTGTGTGTATGTGTGTGTATGTGTGTGTGTATGTGTGTGTGTATGTGTGTGTGTATGTGTGTGTGTATGTGTGTGTGTATATGTGTGTATGTGTGTATGAGACGTGTGAGTAGATGTCGCGCCAGCAGGCAGCAAAAGTGTGTGTGGTGTTTTACAGTGATTTTATCGTGGTTCTATTTGGTTTTATGCATTGAATTTTGTATGTTTGTTGCTTTGAAATCCTGACACACGGTGATGTAAATATTTTTTTAAAATTTTGAATATTTTACCAGATAATCCGATTTTAAAGTTTTTATACCTACTTTTCATCATTTTAATTCAGCCGCTCAAGTCGGACATTTTATCTGTGAACTGTGTTTACACCTTAGCCTACTGTGTTCGCCCAACGCTACAGCTTCCAAACCTTTGTGTTCTGCGTTCTCTGGATTTTAGTGTTGTGAACTGACCAACCCACACACCAACCTGCAAGTGTCTTCCTCTCCTGCCTGGCTCGCAATTATGGACCCGTCTTTTATAAAACAAATTGGACTGACACTTTTTAAACACAGCAAATGCTACCTCGGTGGAGGCGTCTACCAGCGAATACGAACACTGGGGCTGTGTCCTAAGCCCCGCACTGCGCGATCCTGTCGTGGTGGACGTCTCCACCGTCTTTGGCACAACCTGCCTCCTGCCCGACGCCACTTTTCGTCTCCTGCTTCTTCTTCTCCTCCACTGCCCCTGCCCTCGACCTCGCTGCTGCAAGCTTCGTCTCCTCCTCTGCCGTCTTCGCCTTCGCCTTCTGTCCTGATGGTGCCGCCTTCGCCTTCTGTCCCGCCGGTGCCGCTTTCGCCTTCTGTCCCGTTGGTGCCGCCTTCGTCGCCACCTCGGCCGCCACCATATGACTGTGATAGGCTGAAACTATGCCTTTTTAATGCTCAGTCAACATGCACTGATGGCAAAGCCGAAGTCATTGCTGATTTTATCGCAGATGAGCATGTTGACATTGCTTTTATCACAGAGACATGGCTTAACCCCCTTGGTCACGAACCTATACATGCTAGCCTCACTCCGAGTGGTTACAGGCTTGCTTCTTTCCATCGCTCATCCCGAGGTGGCGGTATCGCCATCCTCTACAACGACTCACTCCATTCCCGCCTATCTTTCTCGCAGTCTCTGCCTTTCTCCCATCCTTCTTTCGAGCACGTTGAAGTATCCTTCCAATCCACCCCTCACCCCATCACCTTCTCCTGTGTCTATCGATCCCCACCTAGCTCTGCCAACAAACTCACCACATCCACGTTTCTCTTTGACTTTGACCAATTGCTTGACCACTACTGCCTCTTACCTGGAAATCTCATCATTCTAGGTGACATCAATGTCCACTATGACAACACTCACCGTTATGACACAAGACATATCATCAACTCTCTGTCCAATCACAATATGACTCAACACATTTCTGAACCAACCCATCAAAAAGGTCACATTCTTGACTGGATCATTTCTCGTGATCACCACAATTCAGCTACTGACAACTGCTTAGTTCTTTCTACCCGTCTAACTTCAGCCCTTCCATCTGACCACTCTGCAATTCTCTGTTCTCTCGACATTTCTCCTCCTTCCCGTACCATGCGCACAGTGACTCGACGCAATCTCAAATCTATCGACCTCTCCACATTTTCATCTGATGCCTTCCGTCTCCTTTCTGAAAAGTCACATAACCTTGCCGATGAATTCTATACTACTCTCCACCATCTTCTGGACACTCATGCTCCAGCCACAACCCGTCTTTTACCTGACCGCCCCCCTATCCCCTGGCTCACTCATGAGATCGCCTGTGCAAAACGTGCCCGCCGCAGAGCAGAGCGCCGCTGGCGCAAATCCAAACTCACTGTACACAGGCAACTTTTCCAAGCCTCTAAAACAAAAGTATCCACCCTCATTGCATCAGCAAAAACAAGCTATTTCCAAACCAAAATCCTGAATGCCTCTTCTTCAAAAGAACTCTTTACAACCATGAATCATCTCCTTGGCACACAAAAAGACTTACCTCTCCCAACAAAACATACAAATGAAGAACTCCCATCTGTATTCTCCAACTATTTCACCACCAAAATACAAACTCTTCGTGACAGGCTTGACAGGACACCCTGTCAACCATGCCCACCTGACCCTTCCTTCTCTGGCACACCTCTTACTACTTTTACCCCAGTCTCACAAGAAGAAATTCTCAACACAATCAGATCCATGTCGTTCAAAACCTGCGAACTGGATCCTCTTCCAGGTTCTCTCTACGCCGACTGTCTCCCTACTCTCCTCCCATTCATCACTGACATCATCAACACTTCTCTTCAAACTGGAACTGTCCCAGATTCTTTCAAGTCTGCTATTGTTCACCCTCTCCTCAAGAAACACAATTTAGATCCAAATGAACTGAAAAATTACCGGCCTATCTCTAATCTCTCTTTCTTGTCAAAACTCCTTGAAAAAGTCGTCCTCAACCAGCTGAACTCTCACCTGTCTGCCAACAATCTCCTCAATCCTTTCCAGTCAGCCTACCGCCAGTGCCATAGCACTGAAACTGCCCTACTACACATTCTCAACAATCTCCTCCTTGCAACTGATACTGGCAAAGTCTCTCTCCTCACACTCCTTGATCTGTCTGCAGCCTTTGATACCATTGATCATGGTATTCTCCTTTCTAGACTTCATCATACTTTTGGCATCTCTGACATTGCTCTGTCTTGGTTCACTTCATACCTATCAAACAGAAAACAAACCGTTCTCATCAATGGTACTTACTCTCAACCTGCATACCTGACCTGTGGTGTTCCACAAGGATCTGTCCTTGGCCCTGTTCTTTTCACTCTTTACACCTCCCCCCTGTCCACCATCATCAACTCCCATTCTATAAAACACCACTTCTATGCTGATGACACCCAACTTCAAGACAGTGACTCACCTGATAATATACAGCGCCTGTTGACTCGCACCACTGAGTGTTACTCGGACATTAAGAACTGGATGACACACAATAGACTTCAGCTTAATGACGACAAAACAGAAGCTATCCTCATTGGCACCCGTCAGAAACTTTCTCAGCTGCCTCCTCTTTCTCTCCCATTATGTAACACATCAGTCCCAATTTCTGATTCAGCTAAAAACCTTGGTGTCTGCATTGACTCTACCCTCTCCATGAACAACTTTGTTTCTCAAACTGCCAGATCTTGCTACTATCATCTCCATCGTATAAGGCTGATCAGGAAGTATCTCTCTGTCGAAACAACTGCAAAACTCGTTCTCTCCTTCATAATGTCTCGCATTGACTATTGCAATTCACTCCTGTCTGGTCTTCCTGCCTCCACCATTCACATCCTACAGCGCATTCAAAACAATGCTGTACGCCTTGTACTCAAAAGAAAAAAGCTGACCACATATCTCCTCTTCTGGCACAACTTCACTGGCTCCCTGTATCAAAGCGCATACAGTACAAACTAGACACCATGTGCTACAAAAGCCTCAATAACGCAGCCCCCGATTACCTGTCAAGCCTACTTGAGATCTATGTTCCCTCACGTACCCTCCGCTCTGCCTCTGATCCTCTGACTTTTCGCTTTCCACGCACTAAGCTCAATACCTATGGTCCACGAGCCTTCTCTGTTTCTGGTCCACTCTCCTGGAACAAACTTCCTCTCTCAGTCCGTCAGCAACCTACTTTTGTCTCCTTCAAGTCCGCTCTCAAAACTCACCTTTTCTCCTCCGCATAAAATCCTAACCTCACTCAACCCCCCCCCCCTCTGCAGCCTGTCTCCGCTCGGAGGGAATCACATGGTTATAATATATAATTGTATATGCTATGCTCTCTATAATTTTCCATTGCTTTTATTCTTGCTTTTATTGCTTTTATTCTTTCTCCCCATTTATAGCCATGCGTGTGTGTGTGTGTGTGTGTGTGTGTGTGTGTGTGTGCGTGTGTGTGCGTGCGTGCGTGCGTGCTTGCGTGTGTGTCTGCTTCAGCGCGTAGATTTGATTTTATCAAGATTTTGCGCTATATAAATATTGTAATTATTATTATTATTATTATGTGTGTGTGTATGTGTATGTGTGTGCGTGTGTGTGTGTAAGTGTGTGTGTGTGTGTGCGTGTGTGTGAGAGAGAGAGAGTGTGTGTGTGTGTGTGTGTGTGCATGTGTGTGTGTGTACGTGTATGTGTGTGTGTGTGTGTGTGTGTGTGTGTGTGTATGTGTGTGTGTATGTGTGTATGTGTGTATCTGTGTCAGTGAGTATGTCTGTGTTTGTATGAGTATGTGTAATAATAATGATGCCTTTGTGTGTCTCTATGCAGGCGTGTGTAGGGGTACGTGTTTGCCCGTACGTGGTGAGCTTGGGTACATGCGTCCGAGGCGTTTGCCTGTTGGGGAAGGTAAAGAGCGAGGGAAAAGAGTGTGGACACCATCCCCACACAACTGAGCCGAGAGCACCAAGGTAGGTGTTTACTGTGGCAGAATGAGTACTGCTTCCTTATCCACGACCTTTCAATCCCGGAGACAACATTAATCATTGACTTGTTGTTTATTTCCGTCTGTAGTTTAGTCCCGAAACAACTCTTGCATTGTTGAAGGCTGTTCCTTCCATCTACAGTTGACTTTGCGAGGTGTATCAGTGCAACATTTGTTGTTGCTCTTTGATTGCCTGATGCCCACAGCCAGACGTGAATAGAATTGAAGAAGAGGTGTGTGTGTGTGTGTGTGTGTATGTGTGTGTGTGTGTGTGTGTGTGTGTGTGTGTGTGTGTGTGTGTGTGTGTGTTTGTGTGTGAGTGTGTGTGTGTGTATGTTGTGTGTGTGTGATGTGTGTGTGTATGTGTGTGTGTGTGTGTATTGTGGTGGTGGTGATGGGTAAGGTAGTGTATGTGTGTGTGTGTTTGTGCGTGCGTACGCGCGTGTGTGTGTGCGCGCGCGTTCGTGTTTGTGTATGTGCGTATGTGGATGTGAGTGCATGCGTATGTGTGTGTGTGCGTGTGCATGCGTTTGTGTGCGTGCGTGCGTGCGTGCGTGCGTGTTTGTGTGTGTTTCGTGCGATCGTTTGTGTGTACATGTATGAAAGACCTATAGTCAAGAAATGATTTAGACAATTTTCCCCTAATTCATCATTTACAGACCAGCGGTTCTAACACCTTTTCCGATTTTCTGTTCTTCTTTTGATATTCTTGATGGACTAAATTTGCTGTTTTAATCTTTTCTGCCCCTCGCTCATGGTGACCTCAATAAGCCCTTTTGAATAATATATGCCCGTTTTATATGTATGATTTAGTGTCCTTAGTTATGTTTATATTTGTAATCAGGTATGTTTTTTAATCTACTGGTGATAAATTGGACGGAGGGGTCAACACCAAGGGTATATCCTTAGAGTATGTGCGCAGATGCATTTATATGTGTACTTTATTTTCTTTTCCGGTTTTATTTTTAATCTTCTGTGAAGTATGGTTATAGACTTGGTATGGCTCTGAGCAGTCTGCTGGACTTTAAGCAGTAATTACAATAAGAATAACAATGACATAACAATAACAACAATAACAATAACAATGGCAATAACAATTACGATGACAATAACAACAATGACAATGACAATAACAATGACAATAATAATAACAATAACAATATGACAATGACAATAACAATAACAATACAATGACAATTACATCAACATAACAATAACAATGACAATAGCAATAACAATAACAACAACAATGACAATAACAATAACAATAATAATGACACTAACAATAACAATGACAATAACAATGACAGTAACTATAACAATGACACTAACAATAACAATGACAATAACAATAACAATGACAATAACAATGACACTATCAATGACAATAACAATGACACTAACAATAACAATAGCAATAACAATGACACTAACACTAACAATAACAATGACAATGACAATAACAATGACAATAGACAATAACAATAACAATGACACTAAGAATAACAATGACACTAAGAATAACAATGCCACTAACAATAACAATGACACTAACAATGACAATGGCACTAACAATAACAATGACAATAACAATGACACTAACAATAATAATGACACTAACACTAACAATGACAATAACAATGACAGTAACAATAACACTGACACTAACAATAACAATGACAATAACAATGAAATAACACTAACAATAACAATGACAATGACAACAATGACGATAACAATAACAATAACAATAACAATTACACTAACACTAACACTAACACTAACAATAACAATGACACTAACAATAATAATGACACTAACAATAACAATGACAATAACAATGATAGTAACAATAACAATGACACTATCAATAACAATGACAATAACATGACAGTAACAATAACAATAACAATAACAATGACAACAATGACAATGACAATGACAATAACAATAACAATAACAATAACAATGACTTCAGTTTCGGTGAGTTAGAGAGCCGAAATCATTGGCGTGGAAATGATAACACAAAATAAGGTAATTGCTCAATAACAATAACACTAACATAACAATAACACTAATAATAACAATAACAATAACAACAATAATAACAATAACAATAACATAATAATAACAATAACAATAACCTCAGTTTCGGTGTGTTAGAGAGCCGAAATCATTGGTGTGGAGATAATAACACAAAATAAGGTGTTTGCTCAAGAGGCGTTCATCAGAACTGTACAGTTCCATATGCGCTTTATTTAACTGTGCCAGAGATTATCTGGCATACTCCATGAATCTGCGCAAAACCTTATGCGCTGGCAAGGTCTTAAAATCGGGGGGGGGAGACTTATGAAACACTAAACTGACACCACCAGAATGACCGGAACATTAGGAACAGTAACCAGAAAAACACAAAAACAGAATCAGAACGCGTATTTAATACAACAAGACAAGACAGGCGCAAAGTTTCGGTCTTGTCAAGCGTAAGATTACAAACAAACAAAAGATAACAAGATTTATGTGAAAAAGAGGGAAACTTCCCTGTTGTTTCGTCCAGTTTATTCTTTGGGGGATTTCATTAATCATAATTCTTGTATCTTTTGTTTGTTTGTAATCTTACCCTTGACAAGGGCCAGTTGGCCGAAAATTTGCGCCTGTCTTGTCTTGTTGTATTAAATAAGCGTTCTGATTCTATTTTTGTGTTTTTCTGGTTCCTGTTTGCTTGAACGTGGGCAGTCACACTTGTTTTGGTTTAGGAACGGTGGCGAACATATCAGGATTTAATGTTGCAGGCTGGGATTGAACCCGAGTCATTAGATGTTGTGTCTATGGCTCTCTGCAAAGGAGCTAACCATGCATGTGATACATGAGAAGGGACAACATGAAAGAAAATGAAAGAGAGAGAGAGAGAGAGAGAGAGAGAGAGAGAGAGACAGAGAGAGAGAGACAGACAGACAGAGAGAAAGAGAGAGAGAGACAGACAGACAGAGAGAGAGAGACAGAGAGAGAGACAGAGAGAGACAGAGAGAGAGACAGAGAGAGAGAGAGAGAGACAGACAGACAGACAGAGAGAGAGAGAGACAGACAGACAGAGAGACAGAGAGACAGACAGACAGACAGAGAGACAGACAGACAGAGAGAGAGAGAGACAGACAGACAGAGAGAGAGAGAGAGAGAGACAGACAGACAGAGAGAGAGGGAGAGAGACAGACAGACAGAGAGAGAGAGAGAGACAGACGGAGAGAGAGAGAGAGAGAGACAGACAGACAGACAGAGAGACAGACACAGAGAGAGAGAGACAGACGGAGAGACAGACAGAGAGAGAGAGAGAGAGACAGACAGAGAGACAGAGAGACAGACAGAGAGAGAGACAGACAGACAGAGAGACAGAGAGACAGAGACAGAGAAACAGGGACCGGAGAGAAAAGAAAAGAAAAAAGTTGCTGCATCAATGTACAAGCATATTTTCCATATATCAGGGTTAGTATCATTATCAAATAAAATGTAATAATACTTATCTGTTACTATGGAATATCACTAATGAAAAATGTGATAATTATCCCATTTATGCCCCAATTTTTTTTTCTTACCAAACATGTCTCAAAATGTTTGTTTTTATGTCTTATTAACATATCTAACACTCATTTTGACACAAGTTTTGTAAATCTTGATTTTGAGCATAAAATGTTAGCGTCCCTTTTTAGGGACAGTGGGCTCAAGTGGGTAGGGGTTTTTGAACAGCATCACACAGTAAATACAGACACTTGTTTCTTTTCAGTTCTTCTTTTATTGTTTCAAAATGAACTTAACATACAAAATTTGTTTTTAAAATTCAAATGTTGACAAATTTTCCTCCACCCCCACCCACCCCAGCCTTTTACAGTGCAAAATCCCCCCCTCCGCCCCTTAGTCCCCATCCCCAACCCCGACCCTGCACACACAAACACACACACACACAGTATTTTAGCAAATTGGTGCACAACTCTAAAAACCACTAAACTAATCAAAAGACAAATTAACATGTACAAAACTAAAGTGAAATGAATATGTTTGAATCAAAGAAAGATGATTAAGTCTTTATCCTTTGTTCTCACACCTGCGTTACCTTGAATGCTAGAAATGACACAAGAGAAAACGCTTGGCATCGCTAGACAAAGGGAAAAAAGCCTTCCTGGCCCATTTACTTTGCTGGGAACTCCCATTAGCGCGTATGAAACAAGCTGAAGCACTTGTCGTGCACGCCTACCAGGCACTACTGGCACCTGCGGTATGTCTTCTTTCCACAGTAGCCACATCTCAGTTGGGTCTTCCATGGCTGGATGATGTGGTCCACCCTGTCAAAGCGGACCTAAGGGGACACCCGTTTGCTCACTTTCAGGGTGGGTTGTCTCGGACGACCAGCAGAAGATGCTTGTGTTGCTCTGAGCAGGTAGACCCTGGCTATGGAGCGCCTGATGGTGAGGAGATCCTTGGGGTCGGTAGCTGATGCTGGTGTGGCTCTGTATAGATGCCAAGCCTGCTGGACTCTGACATCAACACAGAAAACAAACAGCGGCCACCACTACTTCTTCAAACGGACAGAGATCCTGTATTTGTCGATGTTTTGATCCATCCGATCAACACCCCCCATGGTCTGGTTGTAGTGTTTGACCAAGAATGGCTGCGTTATGTCCACTCGCTGTCGTTCAGCTCTAGACCAACGCTTTGCTGTTTGGACTGGTTCAACTCCTACCTTGTTGGACACCGTGTTGACTACGTTTTTGTCATGCCAGCGCACAACAACCAAACCTGCCTTGGCATCCGTGGCATAGTCAAAGGATCCTCGCTTGGTCTTCTCCATCTCCTTTACAGGCTTCAGTGGGCAGTCTTGCAGTCTGTTAGCGTGGATCGTTCCTGTGCAGGCAATGTTTTTCTTGGTGAGGTAGTCGACTACCCGGAGGCTCATAGACAAGTTGTCAAAGGTAAGGTGGAAGCAACGACCTTCCTCCTACTGAAGCTCGGCTATCAAACCAACAATCACTGACCCTCCCATGCCAAGACCTGGAACTTCGGTTTGTCGTCCTCTGGCACCTTGGTATGGTTCTGTCTGCAGGAGGTAGCCCATTGGTGTTGTCAGTGACCACATCTTGTAGCCGAAACGAATGGGCTTTCCACGAATGAATTGTTTAGCCCCGTGCCGTCCGTAATATGGAATCATGGACTCATCTATGCTGAGGTTCTGAGTCTCCAGCTTCTTGAAGTAGAGCAAGAATCTTTCGTTCAACTTTATCAGCAGGTGTCGGACTTTGCTCATTTTGTCTGTAGGATCCACCCTGCTGTTTTCACAAACATGAAGGTACCTCATGAGCTCCTCAAAGCGGTTTTTTGTCATGGCTGCTTTGATGGCTGCATTGCAAACATCATCATCACAGCTCCAGAACATTCTCCTCTCGGGAACAGAGCTGTAACCTGAAACAAGAAGTATGGCCAAGAAAACCTTCACCTCTGAAGGAGAGGTGGAGAAGGTGGTCTTCCCCTTTGACCTAGCATACTCTTTTGACATTTCAACAATAAGTCCAGATTTTCTCGCACACCATTCCTCAGAAAAGGTACTGTTGCTCCAGCCATCAGCTGACGTCTGTTCAAGTTTGAAACAGTGCCTCCTCCGTCTTCCTTACCACTGTCCTCGCCTGTATTGTACCCGACCTCCTCAGGTGGATCAATGCCAATTGTTACTTCTTGAAAGTCAGCATCATCCTCAAGCATGCTAATGACCTCATGAACTGTGTACTGTCTGAAAAAAACAAACAGGAGAACCCCAAACTATGAAACAATATCATAATACATTGATGAAGTAAGGGAGAAAACCCCACCCCATTTGAGCCCGCTGTCTCTAAATAGCGACGCATGTTTACAATAGCATAAAATAAACAATAATAATTTTCTGACAAAAACCAAAAATCCGTTTCTGTATCATACTATAACAAACACTTTCTCTTCATAAAGATGTATAAAAACTTTAAAAATAAGAAAACTGTATGCTTACCTTTGATGTTGACTCATTGCCGCAAGAAAAAGCACCTCATGAGATGCAAATGGCCACCACCAGCAAAAAACGGCAAGGGTATTCACTGAAAACAACTGCTTCTTTGTGACAATGATTACTTCCATTGTTCGTCTAAAAACAAAAATCTGAACAATAACAGGAAAGTTACCGTGGGGGTGGGTTTTATTCTCTGTCCCTAAAAAGGGACAGCGGGCTTAAATGGGTTATATGTTATGATATAGTGGGATAGGTATCTATTACTATAGAATACCATTGCTGAAAGGCATGAATTGTATGCGCTTTGCAAATGAAATTATTCTTATCATTATCATTATCGTTATTACCTTGGTACATGTATGCTACTGCTTGAAACAATACAGGAATTTTGTGTGCTTGGGTCATGAAATGATATTGAAGGGGGTCAAAATGCGCAGTATTACTAACAGTATCGTTTTTGTTTCCAAAAGGAAGTTGACGAAATTATGGAAAGGTGTTTGTGACTGGCCTTGAGTTTGTCTCCGTCAAAATGCGAAGTACTACTAATGTTATCATTTGTGTTAAAGGAGGAAGTATGCAAACATTAGGGGGAAAGTATTTGTGGCTGGCCATGACCTTGTCTTTTATGGTGTCCTCAGTACGTGTTTCCACTTATCTACTTAGACTCGGTGACTCCGACGTCTGTTTCATGGCACAGGTCCTAAGCCTGCACATCAACCCATGAGCTGGCTAGGTCCTGAGATCCTACCTAGCTTAATAATAATATAATATAATAAAGAGCATTTATATAGCGCCTAATCTGATGAAAACAAGAGCCCTAAGCGCTTACAGGTATCACGTAGACACAATCAAACACACACACACACACACACACACACACACACACACACACACACACACACACACACACACACACACACACACACACACACACACACACACACACACACACACACACCAGCCGACATTCAAGGCTCAAAAGACAACAAGGGGGGATTTGGGGAAGTTAGGTGGTAGAGTCTTTATAAGTATCATGAGAGGGACTGGAAGAGATGGGTTTTCAGAGAGGACTTGAAAGAAGTGAGAGTCGCAGAGTGGCGAACAGAGACAGGGAGCTGATTCCAGATTACAGGGGCCTGATAGGAAAAGGAGCGTTGACCATAGGTTTTAGTGCGACAGAATGGTATGCGGAAGGTACGAGTATCAGCCGAGGAACGAAGTTGACGAGAGGGGGTGTACAGATGGAGGAGGTCAGAGATGTAAGGGGGTGCAAGACCGTTGAGAGACTTAAAACATAACAAAGCAATCTTGTAGCGAATTCTCTTTTCAACAGGTAACCAGTGAAGAGATTTGAGAAGAGGAGTGACATGAGAGGAACGAGATTTTCTGAAGATGAGCCTAGCAGCATTGTTTTGAACTTTTTGAAGCTTTTGAATGAGAGAGAAAGGACAGCCCGAGAGGAGGGAGTTGCAGTAGTCGAGACGAGAGAGAACAAAGGCACAGAGGAGAGTTTTGGTGGCTTCGACAGAGAGGATATTGCGAATAGAAGAAATTCTGCGTATCTCAAGATAGCATAATCTGCAAACATTCTGGACGTGTTTTTCAAAGGACAGGGTGTTATCAAGAGTGACTCCAAGATTGCGGACAGTGGAAGATAGTGGAATGTCAGATCCAAGCAGAGAGACAGACAGAGGAAGGGAAGAACACTTAGCCAATGTGGTGGGAGAGATAAGGCTAAGTTCAGTTTTAATGGGGTTGAGTTGAAGTTTGTTTACAGTCATCCAGGAGTGAACATCAGAAATGCAGCCTTGGGTTTGTCTGATTATAGAGGGCAGTTGTGGGAGGGAACCAGAAGTATAGAGTTGGTTGTCATCAGAAAAGCTATGATGGGACATAGAGTGAAGTCGCATAATTTCAGAGAGGGGTTGTGTGTACAGCACAAATAGGATGGGACCTAAAACAGAGCCTTGGGGCACACCAAACTGGAGGGTAGCGGGTGCAGAGGATGAACAACAGACAGAGACTGTTTGAGTGCGATTGGAGAGGTAGGACTGGAACCAAGACAGAGCGATGTCAGAGATACCGAACACTTTATGGAGACGTGTGAGCATGATAGAATGGTCGATGGTGTCGAATGCAGCCGAGAGATCAAGGAGAGATAGAAGAGAGATTTGATTTTGATCAAGAGCAGTCAGAATATCATTTGCAATTTTTACAAGAGCAGTTTCAGGGCTGTGTCCAGTGCGATAAGCCGACTGATAAGGGTAAGAGAGGTTGTTGGCGGTGATATGATCAGAGATCTGTGCGAGAACAATTTTTTCAAAGACTTTGGATAAGAAAGGTAGGTTGGAAACAGGTCGATAGTTTTTGAGGTTATTGGGGTCAAGACTAGGTTTCTTTAAAAGAGGTCTGACCAGGGCAGATTTGAAGGAAGTGGGAAAGATACCAGATGACAGGGAATTGTTGATGAAAGTTGTGAAGTGAGGGAGCAAAGTATCTAGGCAGTGTGTTAAGATAGATGCTGGAAGAGGATCAAGTTCACAGGTCTTGATGTCAGAATGACGGATTACATTGCGGATAGTAGTTTCAGAAGCAGGCTGAAAAGAAATAAGTGGTGTGCCTTGAAACAGAGGGTCGGGAATAGGAGGTTGAGAGATGGGCTGGGAGTCAAGACTGGAACGGATGGACCTAATTTTATCAATGAAAAAATCTGAAAAGTGTTGTGCTAGACGGGCAGGGGGAAAGCATGATGGGAGAGGAGATTTATCTGATTTGCCAAGGAGGGTATTAGTAACGGAATATAGCTGTTTTGATGTAGAGCATGCAGTAATTTTCGCATTGTAAAAGGCAGACTTAGCAGAGTCAACTATAGCATTGACAGTTTTGTTGGCAGCCTGAAAAATCTGTTTATTGATAGTAATGCTGTTCTTCAGCCACCGTCTTTCAGCACGACGGCGTTCACGCTTGGCCTTAAGAAGATCAGGGCCAACGGCAGAAAACCAGGGCGATGATGGTCTCTGGGATACCCTACGTCTGGTGGCGGGGGCGTGCATGTCCAGCAGATCACTAATAGTCCGATTGAGGTCGTCAGCAGAGGCTGGAGGACAGGACTGAAGAGCGGCCAGGAGATCTTCGTTGAAGACGACGGTGTTGATATCAACTAGTTTTCTGACCATGACATAGGTAGTTTGGGGTGGAGGCTTGGTCATTGAAAGTTGGCCGAGGATACAGACATGATCCGAAGGAAGAGTATAATCAATTTCAATGGATTTGATGAAGGACTGGTCAGTTCTATGAACAACCCAATCGAGGATGTTGCCTTTTTCGTGGGTTGGAGTGTCGATAGATTGGGTCAAGCCAAAGGAGTTCAAAGAGCTTATCAGTTTAGCAGTGTGGGTCTGGTTAGGTTCATTATAATGAAAATTAAAGTCTCCTGCAATGATGAAACAGCCTTTCAAGGTGTTACAGTAGGCAAGGAGGTCTGGAAACTCTTCTACAAACACATGGTTTTTAAGCTGGTTCTTTGGGCTGGGTGGTGGACGGTAGAGGAACAGCAGATGGAAAGTCTGGTGGGGTAGAGTGAGGGAGAGCTGGACAATTTCAAAAGTAGAGTGTTTGAATTTAAAGTCAGTCTTGGTAGTAATTCGGGGCAGGAGGGACTCGGCAACAACAAAAGCGATGCCGCCGCCGAGACCAGTTTTGCGAGCGAACGAGAGTGTACGGTGACCGGGAGGAGCAAGATCCCTCTCCTTGGGTTCATCCCCGACAGGCTGAAACCAGGTTTCATTGACGGCGAAAATATCGACGACGTGGTCATGGATGAAGTAGTTGATCGCGGATCTCTTCTCGTGTCTGGTACCGAGGGCCTGAGCATTGAACAGTGCAAGAGTCAATGAGTCAGTGCGTAGTTTCTTTTTGCCGGCTGTGAGAGGAATGAGGTTATCAGGGTTGGAGCACAGCGGTCTGGGGACGGATCCGGATGGGTATCATAGACAGGAACAGAAGACAGACCACTGCTGCCATGACGCTGATGTACATCAGTGACCACTGGAATCGTACGTCTCTTGCGCATTCCACCACGACATGATCGACGACGGGGGAGATTTCGGCCGATTTTCAGCGATCTCAAGTGTTCAACCAGGTCAGGGTCAAGGATCGAGTCAGGGGGGCAACATGACAGCAAGCAGTCCCGATTGTACTGCACACGAGTGGAAGAATGTGTAGACACAACAGCTGGTTGTGAAGCGGGGCGTGATGAGGCAGACGCACGCAGTGCGAGAGAGACAGAGCGGGGAGGGTGCACGTGCACTGGCGAGAAACATGGCGGGCTGAGTTGAAAATCCAAGTGGAGTAGGAGAGATAAAATGCACAAAGAAAACAGTACCTTGGCTTGCAGCGAAGCATTCATAAACCACCACATACTGAAACAGGAGCATTCACAAACACAATCACTTGCTTTTAGCCATCAACAATCGATATAACTCCGTGCACACACACAAATAATCGCAGCGAGGTAGCCGTGCCTGTGAGGCGGCTGAACCTTGACCTTATGTCCTACCTGGTCTTAATTTTCTGTACTAGTATTCTATCAGCCTGTTATTGGAATACTCTTGGTTACATGTAAATGACATGTATCAAAACGTCTGGAGAAGCACAATGCAGTCAAGAGATTCCAGTCATGTCTGTTCTTGGTAAGGACAGACGCATTGCTCCATTGGCGGTTCAACCAGTCGAAGGTCCCGGTCAAGTTAACGAGAAACACCACGAGGGTGCGGATGGGACCCGGAGCACCAATGCCTCGGGACTATCCGGACAATTACCGTCCAAGCTCCCGACGCCACTCGATAGTGATTTCACGAAGCAAAAGTGGGGCTGTCCATGCGTTGCATGACTCATTCGGACCCAGTCATCAGTTATCTTGTTTACAAACCGAATGGCGAGGTGAGGAGATGGCAAACCCCGGGACATAGCCACACAACGCGCACCAACTATGTCCAGCCCAGCCTCTGCACCAACAGAAAATGGAAGATCCCTCTCTCGCCCCACTCTGGTCTTCATCTCTCTTTCGGGCGGCCCGCCCTGCCACCAGCTTGCATAGCTGCCAGCTCCTTTCCCCTTACTGTAGTCTTGGCACTTAGCAGTCGGAAGCTCCCAGCGTTGCCTTACTTCAACCACAGAGGTTGTTTGTAAGGCCGCGAAAGTGGCCAGGCATGATGCTCCAGACACAGCCCATTTTGCTATTCTGCAAGGTCTGACATGCTCCGAACGGGATCCCACGTTTGCAATCTTTCTGAGCAGCCAGCAGGTCTTTCCCTGTGGTCACCAGGCCTGAATCCCTGAAGTCAGTGGCCAAGCCACAATCCAGTTCATCTTTTACTTTTCTCTTTTCCTGCGATCTTTTGGAGTCCAGCGAGTTCTTGAGGAAGCCTGGATGTATGGTCCAGCCAGCTCAGGCATTGTCTGCAGATCGTGGCATCTCACTTAGGGTTGTCTTGACTGCTCTTTAATTTGTTCGTCGGGGATTTTATTGATCGTAACTTTAAAGAAAAAGGAGGGGTGGGTAGGAGGGGGTATCACGTCCATAAAGTATTGCAGTGCAAACAGTCGGATACATACATATTTGCATCTATACAAATACTCACATCTGTATCTGTGTCTATATCCCTATTCATGTGTATGTCTATATCTATGTCTATATCTAACCAAATCTACATCAGTATCTATATCTACATCTATATTCACATCTTTCTATATCTGTATCTAGAACAACAATTTGTATCTGTATTGAATTTACATCTACATCTGAATTTCTAAATCTATGTCGATAGTCTATCTATATTATATCTGTATCTATATCTATATCTATATCTATATCTGTATGTATATCTTTATCTATGTATCTATATCTGTGTTTGTATCTGTATCTACATCTATATCTCTATCTGTATCTCTATATCTATATCTATCTCTACCGATACCTATACCTATGTCTGTATATATATATATATATATATATATATATATATATATATATATATATATATATATATATATATACACACATATACGAGGGTGAGTCAAAAAGTAATGCTTTTTGTTTATATCAGACGAAGTTTGATAAAATTACCTGCAATGTTGCTCAGTTACAAATGATTATAACTGTTACGGACTGAAACATTTTGTTTGGTATGTTTCCGGTTCATAGACTCGCGAGGAAAATTCAAAATGGCTGCCCCCTTAGAGCTGCGTCAAAAACAAAGAGCAGTGATTGAATTCCTTGTTGCTGAGGGGGAAACCCCTGTGAATATTCACAGACGGTTACAGAATTTGTATAAGGAGAATACTTTAGATTATAGCAATGTTGGCAGGTGGGTCTGTCGTCTGAATGATGAAAAGTGGGAACTGCGAGCGTAGCCGATAAACCCCGTTCTGGCCGTCCGTCCACTTCTGTGAATCCTGCCAATAAAGCAAAAGCAGATGCTCTGATCAGAGAAGATAGGCGCATAACTCTTGAGGAGTTGGCAGAAAAAGTGAGCCATGGACGTGCTTTTAACATTGTTGAATCACATGGGTTTTCAAAAGTGTGTGCCCGTTGGGTACCGAGAGATCTGACTACCGAACGCAAGACTGACAGGGTCAACGCCTGCACTGAACTTCTTGAACAAAGTCAAAGAGACAACACCTTCTTTGGAAGGTTCATTACCGGTGATGAAACGTGGATTCACCATTATGAACCGGAATCAAAGAGGCAGTCAATGGAATGGCGCCACCCTACATCACCAAAACCGAAAAAGTTCAAGACGGAAAAGTCAGCTGGAAAAATCATGGCGACTGTCTTTTGGGATGCTCAAGGTGTCATTCTGGTTGATTTCTTGCCAAGAGGGAAAACAATAAACTCTGAGGCATACATTAAGACCCTGACGAGACTCAAAGCAAGAATCCAACGAGTGAGACCCATCTTGCAAATTGATAATGTCCTCCTGCATGACAATGCTCGACGACACACAAGCGTCAGGACAAGGGAGACAATCGCCTCATTCGGGTGGACAACTTTACCGCATCCTCTGTACTCACCAGACTTAGCGCCTTGAGACTTTCATCTCTTCGGTCCCATGAAAGAGGGTTTGAGAGGCAAAACATTATGCCAGTGACGAGGAAATGAAATCTGCAGTGAAGACGTGGCTCCAAGCACAGTCAACAGAATTTTACGAGGCAGGGATACATGCCCTCATTCGAAGGTGGAACATTGCTATTGAGAGAAACGGTGACTATGTTGAGAAGTAGGGATGTGATTCCCTGAGGACCAGCTTCATTTTGATGTATGATACATGTTCCTGTGTCGGTAATTGTTCCTGTACTTAAGAAAAAGGCATTACTTCTTGACTCTTACTTACTTAGGCCTTGAGCCCCAGGAGGGGCATAGGCCATCCACAACCGCCCGCCATCGTCCACGATCCTGGGCTATTTGCTCAAGTTCTCGCCAGGAGTAGCCGGTCTGCTTGGCGTCCGCCTTCAGTTCTCTTCTCCAGGTGTTTTTTGGTCGGCCTCTCTTTCTCTTCCCTTGAGGGTTCCAGGTCAGGGCCTGGCGGGTGATGTTGGTTGATGGTTTCCTCAGGGTGTGCCCTATCCATCGCCATCTCCTTCTTCTGATTTCTTCTTCCACTTCTTGACTCACCCTCGTGTATATATATATATATATATATATATATATATATATATATATATATATATATATATATATATAACTATATCTATATCTATATCTATATTTACATGTATATCTACGGGATAGGGGTTTGCACAGTTTACCATGCTCTCATACGAAGGTCAGTATGACACAACAACAATCAGCATTTTGCACACGAAACTTATCACAACGCCCGACCATTTTGACGCTGCAGAGGGAAGAGTGGTCTCAAGGGAGATAAACGATGAAGGGAAGCAATAAAGCGCACAGAGTAATGACCCAACGTGCATATGATTTACATCATTAAATACTTTTGGAAAAAATAATGATAATCATTTGACGGGACCTTGAAATGACATGGATGACACGGAAAGGCGTCCTTGACTTTTATGGAAGAATATCAAGAAAGTACATCAGTCAGCAAGTGCGAATACAGGAACGCAGATCCGTGCACTCGCGCGCGCGCGCGCGCGCGCGCACACACAGACACACACACAGACACACAGACACTCACAGACACACACACACACACACACACTGAATAAAACCACGAAACCAATGACCATCACCATACACATATACAGACACAGACACACACACACACAGACACAGACACAGACACAGACACGGACACACACACACACACACACACACACACACACACACACACACACACACACACACACACACATACACACACACACACACACACTCTGAATAATATCACTAAACCAATGACCATCACCACGCACACATGCAGACACAGACACAGACACAGACACATATGCACACACACACACGTGCACACACACACACACACACACACACACACACACACACACACACACACACACAGAGGCCGCGCACCACACACACACACAATACTCACACACCCACCCACCCACCCACCCACACCCACACACACACACTCACACGCACACACACTCACACACACAATACACCCACACCAACACTCACACACACACACACACAGACACACACAGACACACACACACACACACACACACACACACACACACACACACACACACACACACACACACACTCACTCACACATGCACATACACACGTACACCATTTCTCGAAACTGAGATAACGATATTTCAGAAATTGTGTTTGTATACCTGACTCACAAAGAGAATATTGTGTATCACCCGTCACTGTCAGCATCACTGAGTTCAATGGAAGTCGCAGCAGCAGATGTCACAACAACTCTTCTCTATTTACTCCGGTCTTGACTTTAGTGTGTTACTTCATAGACCTTCAGACCGCTGATATTGGAAATGGGTGGTCTGTCTGGATTTCGTTTGGCCTCAACTTTTCCTTGCAAAACTGTTGTCATGAGGGTTGTGTAATAAGTGTTGCAGATTGCATAACCAGTGTATCTCATAAGTGTTGCAGATTGCATAACCAGTGTATCTCATTTTCCTTTCTTTCTGTCTGTCTGTCTTTCTTTCCTTCCTTCTTTCTTTTTCTGTCCTTTAAAAAAAAAATACAAGGAGTTGTCCACGCTTCACAACCGTACAAAAGTATCGGTTCTATATGACACTGAAGAACTCTCTTCCTGGTGTTGATGGACAGGCATTTGTTGGTAATAAGAACGCTTTTCATCTTTTTGAATGCTGTTTTGACATGGCCGATTCTTCTGGCTATTTCTAATGATCATCTGCCGTCTGGTGAGATGACTGTTCCCAGACATTTAAATCTGTCAACATGTCTCGGTTCTGCGTCATTCGTTGCTACTTTGCATGAGGGGATTTATTGTTCCTTACTGATTACCATGACTTCAGTATTCTTGCTATTCAGCTCCAATCCTTTATCTCTTCCTTTTATTTCTTTTGTATTCAGAAGATTTTGTAAGTCTTTTTCATTTTCTGCAATCGGAACGGTGTCATCCGCACAACGAAGATCGCCTAACATTTTCCCTCCAACTTTTATCTCAGGGCATTCTTCTAGGTTTCTCATGATGGTTTCGCTGTAAAGTAAAACAAATCCGGTGACAGAACACATCTCTGCCTAACTCTTCTTTTTATCTGTTGGAAAGAGCTTATATCTACACTTACTGCTGCCGTCTGTTCCCACCATCCCTAAATGCTTTCCATCAACATTGAACCTTTCTTGTTGGCTGACCAATTCTTCGCGTCCTACCTCATCAAAAGCCCTGGTACAATCAACAAAACATAAGTGTAAATCCCCATTCAACTCATCTGATCTTTCTATGACGGTTCTTGGGATGCATATGGCATTAATAATTCCTTTCCCTTCAACAGATCCACATTGTTCTTTTGCTATTTCTCTTTTGATTCCGTTCCTTGTCCTCATCATGATTATTCTTTACAGAATCTTTATCACATGACTCCTAAAGCTGATTGTACGATGGAGTTCGCATTCTACAGCCACTGCTTTCTTTGGAAGTGCAATGAATATTGATTTTGACATATCTCTAGGGACGTTTCCGGTGTCAAAAATATCATTTAGGACTGTTATTTTTTCAATACCGACATCTTCTAGAGCCTCAATCATCTCTGTAGTAATATTGTCTGGTCCTGGGTTTTTTCCTGGTTACGTCTTTTTCAAAGCTATTCTAACTTAATCTTTCATCATTGGCGGTCCTTCAGCGTTTTTTCTTATGATGTGTTCTTCCTTTGTGTCATCGTGAATAAAGGTCTTTAATGCACTCTCCCCGTCTATCTAATATTTTGTCTTTTTTCCATAATAATCCTACCATCTTTAGATTTTCAGCAACCACTTGATGTGCACGTCTTTTTCCTGTGGGCAATTTCTTCAATGTTACTGACACGCCAAACCAGACCAAGAACGGGGCAGCTGAAATGTGACTTCTAGAAAGAATTCTGAGAGTTTCATGGGCGACAAAGAAGTCAAAGGAGACGGTCTTGAGGGAGGCAAACACACACACAAAAAGAACATTGACAGAGAAAATTAGGAAAAAAGCAAGCGGCATTTACGGGACATTTTGTAAAACAAGGAAATTTGAGCTCCTGGTCACATCAGGAAAGCTTGAGGAAAAAAAGAGGATCAGGCAAACCCAGGGAGAAAATATTTGACGGACTCGCGGAGTGGATGAAGACAGAAAGGGCAGGAGATGTATTTGCAACGACAAAAGATAGATTCGTATGGAGGGTCATGATCGCCAACGCTGTGCGGCAGGGCACATGATGATGATGATGACCAGGAGTTGGTGTTAGACTGTGATTTCCTTCAATATGCGTTCTTTGTTCTTTTATTGATCCATTTGACTCTAAGAAGCCACGTGTAAAACCACAGCTCTGCTCCTTCAAATCTTATTTTCGTCTGCTTCTCTGCATGTCCAGGCTTCACGGCTGTATCGCATAACTGGCCAGATCAGACATTTTAAAAGTTTGATCTAAAGAGCTGTTGTTATGCTTCTGTCTTTCCAAATGTTATTGAACTGGATAATTTGTGTTTCGCCATTTTTACTCTTATTTTGATGTCTTTATCATGAGATATATCTGAGCCTAAATATTTAAAATCACCCACATTTTCTAATGCAGTTTTGTTATTATGAATATTTCGAAATGCTTGACTTCTCAACAACTAAAGAAAGAAAGAAAGAAAGAAAGAAACAAACAAATAAACAAACAAACAAAAAACAAACAAAAGAAAAACAAAAAGGACTGACAACATTGCAGAATGGATAGAGCAACCGTTTGCAGAGACCAGGCTTTGGCACACGACCGACAGAGCTGGAGGAATCTAGTGAACAGTTCTTCAGTGCGGCACTCCAATGACTGTTCGCAGTTAAGGGAGAAGAAAGAAGATGAAGAAGAGGAAGAAGATGAAGAAAAAGAAAGAAAGAAAGAAAGAAGGAAAGAAAGAGAGAGAGAAAGAAAGAGAGAAAGAAAGAGAGAGAGAAAGAAAGAGAGAATGAAGGACAGAAAGGAAGAACGAGAGAAAGAAACGAAGAAGAAAAGAAAGAGAGAAAGAAAGAAAGAGAGAAAGAAAGAGAGAAAGAAAGAGAGAAAGAAAGCGAGAGAGAGAGAGAGACAGAGAGATAGAGACAGAGAGACAGAGAGATAGAGAGACGGAGAGATAGAGAGAGACATCAAAGAAGATGGGCTAGCTTTCTGACAAATTCCCCCCTTTTTTTATGAAAATAAAGTTGTCATGATTAAAAATACAGAGCTTGTACTTTTCAGTCACTGTGACATTGAAGACACATACAATGAAATTCAAGGACAGTGCGAGACTGTCGTCATTTCAAATTCTCAAGATGACGTCTCCGCACTCGGAACGAATTCCAGATGCACTAACGTCACCGGTGCCATGTGATGGTGAAGACCCAGAATGATCATGGCACTGTCTTTAAGCCTGCACATAAACCCATGTGCTCACGAGTCCTGAGATTACCTAGCCTATGTTATTTTTTATTTTTTTTATATTTTTTTTATACTACTGTTGTATCCGTCTATCATTGGAACAATCTTGGTTACATGTAAATGACATGTGTATCTGAGTATCTTATCTTCAAAGAAAAGAACAGTTAAATAAATATAAATAACTAAAGGACTGAATCAAAACACAACAAACCACTAAATATAAACTTGTCTCTAATCACAGAAAGCCACCTTCCCCCAGTCTATACCAGTCTATACACAGAGCCTCCGCTGTCTATCAAAATATGAAAACAATGTTTTATTAATTACATACCTTTCAGTCTGTCGTCCAGTTCCGAGGGAAAAAGTAAATAGATAAATAAATAAACAAATAAATAGATAAATAAGTACATAAATAAATAAACAAATAAACAAGCAAATGATAACAAAAAGATAACTCAATAAATAAAAACAAAGAAATACATGAATAAACAAGTAAATAAATAAATAAATGATAAATAAACAAACATACAAGTAAATAGATAAATAACAATTAAACAAATATATGAACAGAAGGGTAAGAAATGAGAAATAACAAATAACAGTACCTACACAGACACACAGACACAGGCACGTGTAAGTATTTATGACCCAAATAAAGACACTCCAAAATTTTATGGAGAGTTAGAACAACACATCAAAATAGTAGGGTTTTCACATGTAATCATAGAGGGTGACTGGAACCTTGTGCTTGACACCAACATGGATTGGTACAATTATAAACACGTCCATAATCCAAACGCAAGAGAAAAAGTTGAAGAAACTGCCGTGAACTTGGACTTAACTGATATTTGGAGAGAGATCAATCCAAACATAAGAAGATATACTTGGCGCAGATCAACACCACTTCAACAAAGCCGTCTGGATTTCTTTCTCATTTCTGAGAGAGAGAAAAAAAAAAAAAAGAGAGAGAGAGAGAGAGAGAGAGACTCAGAGAGAGAGACAGAGAAGAACAGAGACAGAGACAGAGAGACAGACACAGAGACAGAGAGAGAGAGAGAGACACACACACAGAGAGAGAGAGAGCAAGATAGATAGATAGATAGACAGATAGGTAGATAAATAGATATATTTAGAAAGACAGATGGATAGATACAAAGAGAGAGAGAAGAGAGAGAGAGAGAGAGAAAGAGAGAGAGAGAAAAAAAAGAGAGAGAGAGAGAAACAGACAGATAGACCGACAGACAGACAGGCAGACATACAGACATACATACATACATAGAAACAGACAGGCAAATAGACAAGCATTTGCCTGTTTTATTGATAGAAAAAAATCCTCTCTTTTTTGTTAATCTAAACGGTGGGAAAAACGATTGAACAAAAGCAGGACAATAGCCATTACCCAAGACATAAACATGCAAATTGCAATGTCTTTGACAAATCGTTCCTATGTTTTCATGGAGGGTCACCGAAATCTAAGCCTTGACCTGCCTGTGTCACCCAAGGGTGGGTGGTGGTGGTGGTGGAGAAAAGAATGGTCAAGCCACACAATCGATCTCCCTTTCTTCTTCTTCTCCTTTAACTCCGCTGAATGGTCATTTGGGGCGCCACATTAAAAGAACTGTTCACCAGATTCCTCCAGCTTTGTCGGTTGTGTGCCAAAGCCTGGGTCTCTACAAATAGTTTCCCTGTCCATTCCACAATGCTGTCAGTCCATCGTGTTTTTTTGTCGTCCCCTTATCTCCAAGTAAGGTCAGGGGCTGTCCTGTGACCGTGTAACCCAGTACTACCGGTTGCATGTGGAGAATGGACCGAACAAAGAAAGAAAGAAAGAAAGAAACAACTAAACAAATAAATAAATAACCAACCGACCGGCCGACGGAATGACCGACCGACCGACCGACCGAACCAACCAACCAACCAACCAACCGACCAACCGACCAACCAACCAACCAACCAACCAACCAACCAACCAACCAACCAACCAACCAACCAACGAGCGAGCGAGCAAGCAAGCCAACCAAAGAGAGAGAAAGAGAGAGAGAAAGAGAGAGAGAGAGAGAAGAGAAGAAAGAAACAAGCAAACAAAAATACCTAACCGAAAAAAACCCCCAAAACAAAACAAAAACCACCACAGACAAACAAAACAAACAAATAAACAAACAAACAAATAAACAAACAAACAAATAAACAAACAAACAAACAAAACAAACAAACAAACAAACAAACAAACAAACAAACAAACAACAACAAATCTAATCTGGCGAAGGATGGGCTCCGACTGACAAGATCTGCCCAAGAAAGACAACCCGTATGAAAAACAAGTATCCTCCCTTTGTTTGGTGTTGCGATACACAAGCCACAACGTTTGTGTTGCAGACTCAGTCATACTTAACACACACAACAGCAAAGTGTCTGTCTTACACCAGTCAACACGGCAAAATGGTCAACAAAAAGGACTATTGGCTGGAAAGTAGTGGGTTCGAACACTCATCAGTCCCCTCTTCCCCCACCTCCACCAAAAAAAAAAAAAAAAAAAAAAAAAAAAAAAAAGGGATTTTTCAGCCCCGATCATCTTCGATCCAAAGTTGAGCGTGCTATGGTCTCGTTGAAAAAAAGAGGACCATATGGGCGAGTTTCACTGATTTTACGGATGCATCAATGAGGTCATTACTAAAAAGTCCTGACCAACCTCGCAAGAGTCGGTATCTCTCGGGCCTGGTTGACAAGAGAATGTGTTACGAAAGTAGAGTCAACATCATCATTATCATCATGTACCCTGCCGCATGGCGTTGGCGATCATGGCCCTCCTCACGAATCTATCCCTTGTATCTGCAAGCACATCTTCCACCCTCTCTGTCCTCAGCCACCCTGCAAGTCCGTCCATTATGTTTCCCCCCGTGGGTCTACCTGGTGTTCTATTTCCCTCCAGCTTTCTTGTCGTGAGCAGGTGCTCTAATTCCCATTTCCTCATAAAATGTCTTATACATGTACAGTAGAGTGCTGTCTCAAAATCCAAACTGGAACTCCTTAGCAT
>CM060315.1:19891736-19896736 GCA_030674185.1 Monoplex corrugatus | reverse complement strand
CCTGGGCTCGAAACGTTGTGCTTATATTACTCCAAAGGATCTTTCACAAACAAGCTACTTTTCAACTGGCCATAGTTTCTGTCAGGAGAGGGCGGAGTCACACCTGGAAACCCTACACTTGAAAGGAAAAAACTTACGTGTCCTACGACGCTGTCATCGGGCGGGATAAAGATCGCCTAGAGTCCTGCGCTCACATGAGAATACTTTTGGCCATGAGTTTAGGATGGGGCAACCCAGAGAAAAAAAACCCTAGTGGACTGAAGTCAGAGGTTCCAAGCATTGGTACCATGCAAATACGACCAACCAATTAACTAACCAAACAAGCAAGCAAGCAAGCAAGCAACTAACCATCTACCAACCAACCCAACCAACCAACCAACCAACCAATCAACCAACCAAGCAAGCAAGCAAGCAAGCAAGCAATTGTCAAATCAACCAGCCAACTAACCACCTAACTAACTCTCAAAGCAAGCAAGCAAGCAAGCAAGCAAGCAACTGTCAAATCAAGCAACCAACTAACCAACCAACCAGCCCCCAAATCAAGCAAGCAAGCAAGCAAGCAAGCAAGCAAGCAAGCAAGCAAGCAATTGTCAAATCAACCGGCCAACTAACCAACCAACTAACTAACCAACCAACCCAAAACAGACCAATCAATCAATCAATCAATCAAGCAAGCAAGCAAGCAAGTCAAGCAAGCAAGCAAGCAAGCAAGCAAGCAAGCAAGCAAGTCAAGTCAATCAAGCAAGCAAGCAAGTCAAGTCAAGCAAGCAAGCAAACAAGCAAGCAAGCAAACAAGCAAGCGAAGCAAATAAATCCACCAAAATCACGAAGACCATATTTTTAGTAATGTCTATGCCATGGCAACTAGGAAGGATTCAGAAAATCGCGACGACATCGTGCGTCATGCAATCAGTCTCTGTGTCTTCTTTCAGCCTTCTCAGGAAATGGCTTGATCAAAACACAGAACGAAGCGGTCACAGACAACATATTTTTGACCTGCAAACAAAAACGCCAGTAACTGAAATGAAGATAGCCCCACCCCGCCACCTATCTCTTTCTCTGTGTCTGTCTGTCTGTCTGTCTGTCTGTCTGTCTCTATGTGTGTGTGTATGCAGATGTGTGTGTGTGTGTGTGTGTGTGTGTGTGTGTGTGTGTGTGTGTGGTATGTGTGGGCGTATGTGTGTGTGTGTGTAACCACACAGTCGAGTCTCATCCACTTCAAGGATGCGTCACTGAGGGCGTGTGTGTGTGTGTGTGTGTGTGTGTGTGTGTGTGTGTGTGTGTGTGTGTGTGTGTGTGTGTGCGCGTGGTGTGTGTGTGTGTGTATGCGCACGCGCGTGCGCTCGCGTGTGTGTTTGTGTGTGTGTGTCTGTGTGTTTGTTTGTGTGTGTTTATGTGTTTGTATGTATGCGTGTGTGCGTGTATGTGTGTGTGTATGTGAGTGCGTGTGCGTGTGCGTGTGCTAAATCTTATGAATTTGTTTTTTTAACGTGTGTCATTTAATATAAGCTGAACAAAGGCCAGATGGCTGAAAACTAGCGGCCATCCTTGATCTGTTGAGTAAATACACGTTCTCACTCTATTTTCATGTTTTTTCTTCCTTGCTTTTCCAGTCATCATACCACACGACATATGCACATTAGAAATAGCCAGCGGGACTAATCAAGCTACGGGACCAACCAAGCTAAAACAGCATTCAAGAAAATGAAAAGCGTTCTTACCAACACATGTCTATCAATTAACATCAGGAAGAGAGTTCTTGAGCTATACGTAGAACCGATACTGTTGTACGGATGCAAAACGTGGACAATCAACATACAAAGTCAGAACAAGACTGAGGTGGCTGAAATGTGGTTTCTAAAAGTGTTAAGAATTCCATTGACAGCAAAGAATACAAATGAGACAATCTTGAAAGAGGTAAACGCAAAAGGAACATTAATGAAGAAGATTAGGAAAAGACGAACAACATTTATTGGACATTTATTTTATGAGGCAAGAGAAATTTGGAGCACCTAGTCACAACAGGAAAGCTGGAGGGGGAAAGTGCAGACGAGCAACATTTATAGGACATTTTATGAGGCAAGAGAAATTGGAGCACCTAGTCACAACAGGAAAGCTAGAGGGGGAAAGTGCACCAGGTAGACCCAGGGAGAAAATATTAGACGGAAATGCGGAGTGGATAAAGACAGAGAGAGTGGGAGATGTACTTGCAGCGACAAAAAGGATAGATGCATATGGAGGGCCATGATCACCAACGACAAGCGTACTCACAACAGGAAAGATGGAGGGAAAAAAGAGCCCAGGTAGACTCAAGGAAAATGCTGAACGGTTTTGCGGAGTGGATGAGGACAGAAAGGGTAGGAGATATACTTGCAGTGACAGACGATAGGTTCGTATGGAGGGCCATGATCACCACCTCCAAGCGTACTCACAACAGGAAAGATGGAGGGAAAAAAGAGCTCCAGGTTGACTCAAGGAAAATGCTGAACGGTTTTGCAGAGTGGATGAGGACAGAAAGGGTAGGCCTAGCGACAGAAGATAGGTTCGTATGGAGGGCCACGATCGCTAACGCCACGTGGCAGGGCATATGACGAGGATAATGAGTTACAACAGGAAAGCTGGAGGGAAAAAGAGCAGTTGGTTGCCCCAGGGAGAAAATATTGGACGGACTTGCGAAGTGAAGACAGAGAGGGTGGGAGATATATTTGCAACGACAAAGGATAGATTTGTATGGAGGACCACGATCTCTAACGCCATGCGGCAGGGCGCATGATTATGATAAGGAAATCCTTGAAAAGTAGCAGGCACTCTGATTCAGATTAAGCTTGGGCTTGTTGACAGTCCTTCTTAAACTACACATCTCACAGGTGGTAATTTTTGAGCTTCAAGGCCATTGGTCAAAACAACAGGAAGTCACTCTCCCTTTCCTGAAGAATGGCCACAACAACTGAAATCACCACCCGCTTTGACACCTACGCCTCATATCATCGCAACCATCCCCCACCCTCTCCCCCCACCCTCCAAGCTCTCTGTCTCGTGAACAGAGCAGACAACAGAGCATGTGCTCCGGAACTGCAGGGAATGTTTTTCAAGACTGCATGGGATTTTTTTTTTGGGTCTTATTTACTTTTATCATTTCAGAAAAACAAAATCAGACACTGCGAATCCACGTGATCACGAATGATGGACCAAAGTCAGTCACGCTTTGTGTGTGTGTTGACTACCTGTGTGGTGATATTGATTTGCTCTTGTTGTTTTTGTCTCTTTCATCGTTCGTTGTTGTTGTTGTTGTTGTTGTTGTTGTTGATGTTTTTCTTCGTGTTCTCCTCCTTTTTCTTGTTCTTGTTCTTCTTCGTCGTCATCATCATCGTCGTCGTCGTCGTCGTCATCATCATCATCATCATTGTCGTCGTCGTCCTCGTCGTCATCATCATCATCATCATCATCATCATCATCATCATCATCATCATCATCATCATCATCATCATCTTCTTCCTTTTCTTCTTCTTCTTTTTCTCCTCCTCTTCTTTGCTCTCCTTCTCTTCCTTCTACCCCTTCTTCTTGTTTTTCTTCGACTTCTTCTTCATCGTCACCATTTTAGCATATCATCATCATCATCCCCATCATCATCATCTCCTCCTCCTCCTCCTCCTTCTTTTTCTTTTTCTCCTCTTCTTCTTCGCCCTCCTCCTTCTCCTTTTCCCCCTTCTTCTTGTTCTTCTTCTCCTTCTTTTTCGTCATCGTGTCGTCGTCGTCGTCATCATCATCATCATCATCATGATCATGATCATGATCATCATCTTCTTCTTCTTCTTCCTCCTCTTCCTTTTCTTCTTCCTCCACCTTTTCTTCTTCTTCTTTTTCGTCATCATCATCAATATCATCATCATCATCATCATCATTATCATCATCATCATCATATCATCATCATCATCATCATCATCATCATCATCATCATCACACACCTTCATCATCATCATCATCATATCATCATCATCATCATCATCATCATCATCATCATCATCATCATCATCATCATCATCATCACCACCTTCATCATCATCATCTTCTTCCTTTTCCTTTTCTTCTCTTCCCCTTTTCTTCTTCTTCTTCTTCCTGCAGGAAGGAAGGTGGTCTCCAATCAGTCTGGAACCCCCCCTCCCTGTAATAGCTGTGGAGAAAATCAGAAGGGACAGTGGCGGGCTTGACAATCAAACTGGATAAGATGATGGGTTTCCAATCCGAACGTCGGAGTTCGAGCGATCCTGCTGGGTCACCTTTCGCTTGGTGAATAGAGGTGAGAGACTTTTCTGATTTCCCCAGTCAGCATGTGTGCAGCCCTGTTGCCGTTAGTGCCTGAACTCTCTCCGTGTGTATGTATATATGCATGCAGTATCATCATCACCACATCATCATCTCCTCCTCCTTTTCCTCCTTCTTCTTCTTTTTCTCCTCCTCTTCCTCGCCCTCCTCCTTCTCCTTTTCCTGGCACCATACCACCTGCAGCGTGGTTTCTAAGAAGAATGTTGAGAGTTCCAAGGACAGCAAAGAAAACAAACGAGACAGTCTTGATGGAGGCAGACACAAGTAGATCATTCATAAGGAAGATCAGGAAAAGACAGGCAACATTTATAGGCCATTTTATGAGGAAGGGGGGGATTTGGAGCACCTGGTCACAACGGGAAAGCTGGAGGGAAAGAGAGCACCAGGTAGACCCAGGGAGAAAATGCTAGACGGATTTGCGGAGTGGCTGAAGTCGAGGAGGGTGGAGGAGATGCTTGGGGCAACAAGGGATAGAGTCAGATGGAAGTCCATGATCGCCAGCGCCATGCGGCAGGGCACCTGAATGATGATGATGATGATGATGATGATGATGATACCGAATATGCACATTAAAGATTCTGTAAGTCATAACAGAGTCCGGTGGCTTATTGAAGCAAGCATGCCCACCGTTAACGGAATATGTAGACTGTGCAGCACCACACTACCTGCCGTGTGGG
>CM060315.1:19876736-19884236 GCA_030674185.1 Monoplex corrugatus | reverse complement strand
CAAGAACCAGTCACACACACACACACACACACACACACACACACACCACACACACACACACACACACACACACATATATATATATATATATCTATATCTATATATCTATATATATATATATATATATATATATATATATATATACTCATACATATATATATATATACATATATATATATATATAACATATATAATGTGTATGTACATATATATATAAACATATATGTATATATGTATACATATGTGTATGTATATATATATATGTGTGTGTGTGTGTATGTCTATATATATGTGTCTATATATATATATGTATATATATATATATATATAATCCAAAACAAGTGCGACCGCCCGTGTTGAAGCAAAAAGGATCCAGAACACCAAAATAGAATCAGAACACGTATTTAACACAACCAGACAAGACAGCCGCAAATTTTCAACCAACTGGCCTTTGTCAAGTGTAAACCTCAGATTACAAAGGAACAAACAACAAATGGAAAAAAATACGAGAAAAAGACTTTCCAGTGAGAGAAAACAACGAAGCAGCAGGGAAGTTTTAGTCTTTTTCTCCTAATTTTTGTATTTGGTGTTTGTTCGTTTGTGATCTTAGGTATACGCTTTACAAAGGCCATTTGGCTGAAAATATGCACCTGTCCTGTCTGGTTGCGTTAAATATGCATTCTGATTCTATTTTCGTAATTTTCTGGTTCATACATATAAGAGAACCAGAAAAAACACGAAAGAACACTACGAACGCGGGCAGTCACACTTGTTTTAGATTTCATACACATACATTTAATTTAACAAGAAACACCACGAGGGTGCGGGTGGGACCTGGAGCACCAATGCCTCGCCACTCTCCGGACAATCATCTCCCAAGCTCCCGACGCCAGAGAGGGGGGAGGGAGGGAAGAAAACAGAGAGAGAGAGGGAGGGAGGGAGAAAGACAGAGAGAAAGAGAGGGAGGGAGGGAGGAAGACAGAGAGAGGGGGAGGGAGGGAGGAAGACAGAGAGAGAGAGAAAAAAAGACAAAGGGGTTCTGTCCATGTGTTGCATGATCCATGCGGATCCAGTTATCAGTTACCTTGTTTACAAACCCAATGGAAATAAGAGGGAAGCAGGGAGAATTTTAAATGTTAACTAAGTAACATAACTCTTGAGAGTCACGGAGTTATCTCCCATGTAGAATTTCTCAAATCCAACACAGTTTGCGCTACCCATTCAGCTAGCATAGACGCAGCCACAAAGCATAAAGTTGTAAGCTCAGAATGTTCTTTAAGCTTCGTGGCTGCGTCTATGCTAGCTGAATGGGTAGCGCAAACTGTGTTGGATTTGAGAAATTCTACATGGCAGATAACTCCGTGACTCTCAAGAGTTATGTTGCTTAGTTAATTAATACAAACCCAATGGCAAGGTGGGGAGATGACAAACCCCGGGACATAGTCATTTAACGCAACCAGTTCCAGCCCAGCCTCCGGTCCATGAGAAAATGGAAAAACCTCTCTCTCGCCCCACTCTGGTCTTCATCTCCCTTTCGGGCAGCCCGCCCTGCCACCAGCCCGCACAGCTGCCCGTCTCCCCCTCCCCGCCTCCTTACTATAGTCTCTTAGCACTTAGCACTCGGAAACTCCCAGCGTTGCCTTACTTCAACCATAGGGGTTGTTTTCACGGCCGCGAAAGTGGCCAGGCATGATGTTCCAGACACAGCCCATTTTGCTGTTCAGCAAGGGATCTCAAGTTTGCCGTCTTTCCAGTAAGCAGCAGGCCTTTACCTGTGGTCATTAAGCCTGATTCCCTGAAGTCAGTGGCCTAGCCACAAGCCGAAGCCAGCAAGAAACACCACGAGGGTGCGAATGGCCAGTTGACCAAAAATTTTAGCCTGTCTTGTCTGGTTGTATCAAATACGCGTTGTGATTCCATTTTCGTGATTTTCTGGTTGTGTGTGTGTGTGTGTGTGTGTGTGTGTGTGTGTGTGTGTGTGTGTGTGTGTGAGTGTTTGTGTGTGTTATGTGTGTTTGAGAGATCCTGTGTGTGCGTGCGTGGTGAGTGCGTGTGTGTGTGTATGTGTGTGAGTGTGTATGTGTGTGTGTGTGTGTGTGTGTGTGTGTGTGTGAGTCTGTGTGTGCGCGTGCGTGATGAGTGTGTGTGTGTAGTGTAGGTGATGTGTGTGTGTGAGTGGTGTGTGTGTGTGTATGTGTGTGAGTGTGTGTGTGTGTGTGTGTGTGTGTGTGTGTGTGTGTGTGTGTGTGTGTGTGTGTGTGTGTGTGTGTGTGATATGCATGTGTGACAGTAGCAAAGACGTTTTGTTGCAATATTTCAAGGTTCTGTACTGTCAACCCGTCAACCAACCAACAGGCGATCAACAAAACAGTTGACAGAACAGCAAGAAGGAAAGGAAGGAAGGAAGGGAAGGAAAGAAGGAGGAAGGAAGGAGGTAGAGAAGGAAGGAGAAGGAAAAGGAAAGGAAGGAAGGAAGGAAGGAAGGAGGAAGGAAGGAAGGAAGAAGGAGGAAGAGAGGAAGGAAAGAAGGTAGAAGGAAGGAAGGAAGGAAGGAAGGAAGGAGGAAGGAAGGAGAAGGAAGGAGGAAGGAAGGAAGGAAGGAAGGAAAAGAAGGAAGAGGAAGAAGGAAGGAAGAGAGAAGGAAGAAGGGAAGGAGAGGAAGAGAAGGAAGGAAGAAGAAGAAGGAAGGAGAAGAAGGAAGAAGGAGAGAAGGAAAGAAGGAAGAAGGAAGGAAGAAGGAAAGAAGGAAGGAAAGGAGGAAGAAGGAAAGAAGAAGAAGGAAGAAGGAAAGGAAAAGAAGGAAGGGTGGAAGGAAGTAAAGAAGGAAAGAAGGGAAAAGAAGGAAGGAAGAAGAAGGGATGGAAAAAAGGGAAGGAAGGAAGGAGAGAAGGAAAGGAGAAAGGAAGGAAGGAAGAGAAGGACCCAACCAACCAATCAAACTGTCAATCCATCCACCAACCAACCAACGAGCAAACTGACATATAAAACAGACAAACAACAACAAACAAACAGAACGAACGAACGAACAAACAAACAAACAAACAGACAGACAGACAGAACAAACAAACAAACAGACAGACAAACAAATAGACAAACAGACAAACAAACAAACCAGTAACTAACGAACGAACGAACGAACGAACGAAGAACGAACGAACGAACGAACGAACGAACGAACCAACAACCAACCAACCAACCAACCAACCAACCAACCAACCAACCAACCAACCAACCAACCAACCAACCAACCAACCAACCAACCAATCAACCAACCAACCAACCAACGAACAAACCAACCAACCAACCAACCAAACAACCAACCAACCAAACAACCAGCCAACCACCAACCAAACAACCAACCAACCAAAACAAACAAATAAAAGATATATAGAGATTAGCATTATATAACCCGAACCAAAGCAGCGGTCAACTTTCAAGAAAACAGGAACCATGAGCACATGAGAATAGAACGTAGAACGAACACACACATGTAAGTATCAAAACACCACCGGTGCCAATGTTCGAGAAACTGGACTCAAAGACGTCAAAAGAAACATTCATTTGATGTAGGACAAAAACAGGATAAGAAGTTACCCTCCTGGATTTTTCGCTGAGGCGGAGAAGATAACTTTGACGTGCTGTCTCTGACACAAACACACACGCACAACACACACACACACACACACACACACACACAACAACACACACACACACACACACACACACACCACGCCCACCGCACCCTCGCGCATATGTATATAGATATGTAAATACATGAGATAGATGTGTGTGTATTTGTGAATGTAGTATGTGTGTGTTTGTACGTGTGTCTGTCTATCTATCTATCTGTGTGTCTTTCTATCTATCTATCTATCTATCTAACTAACTATCTGTCTGTCTGTCTATCTATCTATCTATCTATCTATCTATCTATCTATCTATCTGTCTGTCTATCTATCTATCTATTTATGTATGTATGTATGTATGTATGTATGTATGTATGTATGTATGTATGTATGTATGTATGTATGTATGTATGTATGTTTTCTGTACATATATATATAAGAGAAAAGAGAGAGAGAGAGAGAGAGAGAGAGAGAGAGAACACACACACACACACACACACACACACACACACACACACACACACACACACACACACACACACACACACACACTAAATTCCCTGTACGTAATACTTGAATGGCTGTATCCATACTTTTTATTTCCATTCATAGTTTGGTTTTCCTGACTCGAAATAATCTATCGTATTCATTCACGGTTATCCCTGATAACGAATATACAAATGAATATGTTGTTCCAATTGATCCCACAAATATTAGAGGACATTCGCACAGGAAATTCTCAGAAAATATACTAAATTATCTTTAATAAATGTCCCATATATTACGTGCTAATGAGAAAGCACTGACCTCTTTTGTCTGATGAAATATTCCGTCTGTATACCGAGCGTTTGTTGGGTACATAATGCGAATTATTTTTACTTGTGCCTTTCTTAATATTAACTCATATTCATATATGCATAATTATTTTTTGTCACAAACGATTTACCATATGAAACTCCGGCTGCTCTCCCTTTTAAGAGCGCATCGCCGTACTGTAGCGCCACTCATTTTTTTTACCGAGACTTCGGAAAGCCAAGAAGGTTAATGGGTCTTCAAGGCAGAGGGGGGGGGGGGGTGCTGGGAAATTAACCTATCTCTCCAATGTTTAATACCGAGGCAGCCGGGCGAATGCACAGCTCTTCACAATTTTCAACTGCTGTGGGATCTTCAGCGTGCGCAGACCAGTAGGCACACAGGTCCGACTCCTTTTTTCGGCCACTTCCGAAGGACTAGACATCCAGTTTGATTTTTTTGGTCAAATTGATGAGAAAAATCGAGGCCTCGACGAGGAAAACCCCCCTGGAACCCAGGGTTTAGTTATTGGCAGGAAAACTTCTGAACCATTCTGCCCAGGTTTTTAGAGTCTGGAGTTTGTTCATGAGGGATTCATCAAACTCCTTTTGCACTTCACTGTATATGACTGACTCCTTAAGCCTGCGCAAACCACTATGCGCTGTCAGTGTCTTGAATGTGATGGGTAAACAGGGCCTATGAACTAAGAAGTTTCCGGAATGATAGTAGCAGTGTTGATATGGTCAGCAGAATGATAGTAGCAGTGTTGATATGGTCAGCAGAATGACAGTAGCAGTGTTGATATGGTCAGCAGAATGATAGTAGCAGTGTTGATATGGTCAGCGGAATGATAGTAGCAGTGTTGATATGGTCAGCAGAATGACAGTAGCAGTGTTGATATGGTCAGCAGAATGATAGTAGCAGTGTTGATATGGTCAGCGGAATGATAGTAGCAGTGTTGATATGGTCAGCAGAATGACAGTAGCAGTGTTGATATGGTCAGCAGAATGATAGTAGCAGTGTTGATGTGGTCAGCGGAATGATAGTAGCAGTGTTGATATGGTCAGCAGAATGACAGTAGCAGTGTTGATATGGTCAGCAGAATGATAGTAGCAGTGTTGATATGGCCAGCGGAATGATAGTAGCAGTGTTGATATGGTCAGCGGAATGACAGTAGCAGTGTTGATATGGTCAGCGGAATGATAGTAGCAGTGTTGATATGGTCAGCAGAATGATAGTAGCAGTGTTGATATGGTCAGCGGAATGACAGTAGCAGTGTTGATATGGTCAGCGTACGACAGCTTTTACGTGGAGGGTGGTATTTAACTTGACACATGAAATCTAGAATCTCATAACTTGAAAAAGGAAACAGAAAAACGAAATAAAGCAACAACAATAAATGAATAGAATCAGAACGCGTATTTCGTACAACCAGAAAACACAGCCGCAAATGTTCGGCCAATGAACAAAGCAGCAGGCAAGTTTTAATCTCTTTCTCCTAATTTTTGTATTTGGTGTTTATTCATTTGTGAACTTACTCTACGCTGGACAAAGGCCAGTAGGCCGAAAATTTGCGCCTGTCTTGTCTGGTTGATTTAGATACGGGTTTTGATTGTGTTTTCGTGTTTTTTTCTGGTTCCTGTTTGCTTGACTTTCTCGCTGCTCATAGTGATGGTCTTAACATTTTGATGGTGTCAGCCTGGTGTTTCAAAGACATTTTGATGGTGTCAGCCAGGTGTTTCAAAGACATTTTGATGGTGTCAGCCAGGTGTTTCAAAGACATTTTGATGGTGTCAGCCTGGTGTTTCAAAGACATTTTGATGGTGTCAGCCTGGTGTTTCAAAGACATTTTGATGGTGTCAGCCTGGTGTTTCAAAGACATTTTGATGGTGTCAGCCTGGTGTTTCAAAGACATTTTGATGGTGTCAGCCTGGTGTTTCAAAGACATTTTGATGGTGTCAGCCTGGTGTTTCAAAGACATTTTGATGGTGTCAGCCTGGTGTTTCAAAGACATTTTGATGGTGTCAGCCTGGTGTTTCACAGACATTTTGATGGTGTCAGCCTGGTGTTTCAAAGACATTTTGATGGTGTCAGTCTGGTGTTTCAAAGACATTTTGAGTGGTCAGCCAGGTGTTTCAAAGATACTTTGATGGTGTCAGCCTGGTGTTTCAAAGACACTTTGATGGTGTCAGCCTGGTGTTTCAAAGACATTTTGATGGTGTCAGCCTGGTGTTTCAAAGACATTTTGATGGTGTCAGCCTGGTGTTTCAAAGACATTTTGATGGTGTCAGCCTGGTGTTTCATAGACACTTTGATGGTGTCAGCCAGGTGTTTCAAAGACATTTTGATGGTGTCAGCCTGGTGTTTCAAAGACATTTTGATGGTGTCAGCCTGGTGTTTCAAAGACATTTTGATGGTGTCAGCCAGGTGTTTCAAAGACATTTTGATGGTGTCAGCCTGGTGTTTCAAAGACATTTTGATGGTGTCAGTCTGGTGTTTTAAAGACATTTGATGGTGTCAGCCTGGGTTTTAAAGACATTTTGATGGTGTCAGTCTGGTGTTTTATAAGACATTTGATGGTGTCAGCCAGGTGTTTCAAAGACATTTTGATGGTGTCAGCCTGGTGTTTCAAAGACATTTTGATGGTGTCAGCCTGGTGTTTCAAAGACATTTTGATGGTGTCAGCCAGGTGTTTCAAAGACATTTTGATGGTTCAGCCATGGTGTTTCAAAGACATTTTGATGGTGTCAGCCTGGTGTTTCAAAGACATTTGATGGTGTCAGCCTGGTGTTTCAAAGACATTTTGATGGTGTCAGCCTGGTGTTTCAAAGACATTTTGATGGTGTCAGCCTGGTGTTTCAAAGACATTTTGATGGTGTCAGCCTGGTGTTTCAAAGACATTTTGATGGTGTCAGCCTGGTGTTTCAAAGACATTTTGATGGTGTCAGCTGGTGTTTAAAGACATTTGATGGTGTCAGCCTGGTGTTTCAAAGACATTTTGATGGTGTCAGCCTGGTGTTTTAAAGACATTTTGATGGTGTCAGCTGGTGTTTCAAAGACATTTTGATGGTGTCAGTTGGTG
>CM060315.1:19856736-19859236 GCA_030674185.1 Monoplex corrugatus | reverse complement strand
TGTCTCTCTCACTCTCTCTCTCTCTCCCTCTCTCTCTCTGTCGCACTCTCACTCTTGCTCGCTCTGTCTGTCTCTCTGCCACTGTCTCTGTCTGTTTCTCTCTGTGTCTGTCTCAGTCTGTCTGTCTCTGTCTGTCTGTCTGTGTGTCTGTCTCTGTCTGTCTGTCTCTGTCTGTCTGTCTGTCTGTCTCTCTCTCGCTCGCTCGCTTGCTCACTTGCTCGCTCGCTCTCGCTCTCCCTCTTGCTCGCTCTCTCTGCCTCTCTGTCACTGTCTCTGTCTCTCTGTCTCTTTCTCTGTCTCTGCCTCTGTCTCTCTCTCTGTCTGTTTGTCTTTCGATCAGGCTTTGTCTGTCTGTCTGTCTCTCTTTCTTTCCCTTTCTCTCACGTAGGCATGCATGCACATACATACATTCATATATCCATCCACAATTCGCTCATCCATTTCTCTGATTGACATATCACGGTCTCAAAGACTCTTTTTTATTTTACAAGTTAAATTCCACATCAATATGAGATGAGACGTCTTCCGAAATACTGTAGGTAAGCACATCAAAGAACAGCATACCGTAAATAATATCATAAGTAGGGTGTTCATGAAAGCAGCGACATTTGTGGTGTACCTGTCAGCTTGGCTGTAAGGTTGTTTAGTGCTTCCATCTCTCTAAAGATGACAAATAATCTATTTTAACCTACAATATTTGACTCTCTCTCTCTCATTCTCTCTCTTTCTCTCTCTGTCATCTCTCTCTCTCTCTCCATCTCTCCTTCCCTCACTGTCTCTCTTGCTCTTTCTCTCTCTCATTATTTCTTTCTCTCTCTTTCTCATTCTCTATCTCTGTCTCTCTGTCTGATTCTTTTTCTGTGTGTGTCTCTCTCTCTTTCTCTCTCTCTCTTTCTCTTTCTCTCTTTCCATCTCTCCTTCCCTCCCTCTCTCTCTTGATCTTTCCCTCATTCTCTGTCTCTCTCTCTGTCTCTCTCTCTGTCTCTCTCTGTGTCTCTGTCTCTTTCACCCCCTCTGTCTGTCTGTCTGTCTGTCTCTCTTTTGTCTCTCTATCTCTGTCTTTGTCTCTGTCTCTGTCTGTCTCCATCCATCTGTCTATCTGTCTGTCTCTCCCTCTCACTCTTGCTGGCTTTGTCTGTCTCTCTGTCACTGTCTCTGTTTCTGTTTGTCTCTGTCTGTCTGTCTTTCTCTGTCTGTCTGTCTCTGTCTGTCTGTCTGTCTCTCCCTCTCCCTCTGTCTGTCTGTCTCTCTCTCTCACTCACTCGCTCACTCTCGCTGTCGCTCTTGCTCTCTTTCTCTGCCTCTCTGTCACTGTCTCTGTCTCTCTGTCTCTTTCTCTCTCTCTCTGTCTCTGTCTCTCTCTGTGTCTGTTTGTCTTTTTATCTGTCTTTGTCTGTCTGTCATTCTCTCTTTCTCTCCCTCTCTCTCACGTAGGCATGCATGCACATACATACATTCATATATCCATCCACAATTCGCTCATCCATTTCTCTGATTGACATATCACGGTCTCAAAGACTCTCTTTTTTATTTTACAAGTTAAATTCCACATCAACATGAGACGAGACGTCTTCCGAAATACTATAGGTAAGCACATCAACACGAGACGAGACGTCTTCCGAAATACTATAGGTAAGCACATCAACACGAGACGAGACGTCTTCCGAAATACTATAGGTAAGCACATCAACACGAGACGAGACGTCTTCCGAAATACTATAGGTAAGCACATCAACACGAGACGAGACGTCTTCCGAAATACTATAGGTAAGCACATCAACACGAGACCAGACGTCTTCCGAAATACTATAGGTAAGCACATCAACACGAGACCAGACGTCTTCCGAAATACTATAGAAGCACATCAACACGAGACGAGACGTCTTCCGAAATACTATAGGTAAGCACATCAACACGAGACGAGACGTCTTCCGAAATACTATAGGTAAGCACATCAACACGAGACGAGACGTCTTCCGAAATACTATAGGTAAGCACATCAACACGAGACGAGACGTCTTCCGAAATACTATAGGTAAGCACATCAACACGAGACGAGACGTCTTCCGAAATACTATAGAAGCACATCAACACGAGACGAGACGTCTTCCGAAATACTATAGGAAAGCACATCAACACGAGACGAGACGTCTTCCGAAATACTATAGGTAAGCACATCAAAGAACAGAATACCGTAAATAATATCATAAGTAGGGTGTTCATGAAAGCAGCGACATTTGTGGTGTACCTGTCAGCTTGGCTGTAAGGCTGTTTAGTGCTTCCACCTATCTAAAGATGACAAATAATGTATTGTAACCTACAATATGTGACTTTCTGTGTCTCTCTCTCACTCTCTCTCTTTCTCTCTCTCTCTGTCTTCTCTCTCTCTCTCCATCTCTCCTTTCCTCCCTCTCTATCTTGCTCTTTCTCTCTCTTATTATCTCTTTCTCTCTCTCTCATTCTCTCTCTCATTCTCTCTCTCTGATTCTCTTTCTGTGTG
>CM060315.1:19849236-19851736 GCA_030674185.1 Monoplex corrugatus | reverse complement strand
TGACAAAATATTGCAGAATGGACGGAAAAACCAAGAACGAAGGCGATGATCCTTTAAAAAACTCATACACATGTTTGGTCCATCCCTTTTTGTGTGGGTTGGCAATGTATTTGTTTTGCCTTTGTCTGCCTTTGTTACTTTTGTTTTTCTCTTCTCTTGTAAGCAGGGTGCTTTTTGACCAACAGAGCTACAGAGATGAAACGATTTACAAGGAAGGAAAACAAACAACAAAGACAACTGTGCCAGTTATAAAGTTTATGGCAAAATAGAGAATGAAACAGTTTAGTCATGTGATCAGAATGCCAACCAATCAACTTGCTGCAAGAGCATACTACGCAAGACATTCAGGGTTCAAGAGCAGACGAAGACCAAGGAAGAGATGGCTGGATGGTATAAAGGTGGTCGTGCAACAACTCAACCTCTCAGCAGCGGAAGCCACTCTTGTTAACGCCCTATTGATATATTCAGCACACACAACGATATTCACGAAATCTAAAGCTTAACGTTTCAACATATTGCTTCGGAAGATTATAAATGTGTATGCACTGAAAATTAAAAGGTCACGGTTAAGTTAGAAAATGCACTCACCTAAAATTCCTCGGCACAATTTGGCCTCCCTATCCCGACCTACTTTTGGTTTCGTCTGCTTTTACAGAGAACGGTGATACATTTTTTTGCACCCCTAATACAATATTCAAAACCATTTTTCGATTTAATGTGCACTGGAGAAAATATTTGTTTTAACTCAATCTATATGAGCAATTGTGATGTTTCTTAAACGGAAGGAATGTACATAAAATATAAAGTGGAATGTATTAATTTTTGCATGGCTATGCACGCGGGCTGACCACCGGTGCCAGTTATGAGAAACATGTAGCAGATCCGGTTGCCAGTGCTAATTTCTCTTGGGGAGGAGTTGTTAGTGGGGATGTGTGGGATGGAAAACACCTGCTTCCATATCGATAGGGCTGAGAATACCGATAGCGCTGAGTACACTGATAGGGCTGAGTATGCTGATAGGGCTGAGTATACCGATAGGGCTGGGAATACCGATACAGCTGAGTATACTGATAGGGCTGAGTATACCCATAGTGCTGAGTATACTGATAGGGCTGAATATACCGATAGGGACGAGTATACCCATGAGCTGAGTAGACCCAAAAGGCTGACTATTCCAATAGGGCCGAGTATACCCATAGAGCAGAGTATACCGATAGGGCTGAGTATACCAAGAACTGAGTATACCCACAGGGCTGAGTATACCAAAGAGGCTGAGTATACCAATAGGGCCGAGTATACCAAAGAGGTTGAGTATACCCATAGGGCTGAGTATACTGATAGGGCTGATTATACCAACAGGGCTGAGTATACCAACAGGGTTGAGTATACCAACAGGGCTGAGTATACCGACAGGACGTCTAACACACACGTGTTCAGCCCAGAGCCGACAGCTTCGTCTCCTCTTGACATCCTCTACCGGGTAGGAGAGAAAGGGGGAAAAATCAGACCTTGAATATCTCTTCCCAACCCCCCCACCCCACCCCCGTCAATTTCTAAAAGTAGCAAGAAAGACTGAGGAGAAGTGGTCAGCGAGAAGAACCTCAGAGTTGCAGCCCCCCCGCCCCCCCCCCACCCCTTCTGTCAAATCACGTGCTGGGACCCTTAACGCCTTACACTCTAAGGGCGCCAGGCCTCATCCAGGTCATGATTCCCGAACGCCCTTCTGCTTTCGCCATTTCCACCTTTTTTTTTCTCGTTTTTATTTTTTTAAATTTTTTTTATTTCTTCTTCTTCTTCTTCTTCTTCTTTTCTTCTTCTTCTTCTTCTTCTTCTTCTTCTTCTTCTTCTTCTCTCTTCTTCTTCTTCTTCTTCTTCTTCTTCTTCTTCTTCTTCTTCTTCTTCTTCTTCTTCTTTCTTCTTCTTCTTCTTCTTCTTCTTCTTCTTCTTCTTCTTCTTCTTCTTCTTCTTTCTTCTTCTTCTTCTTTCTTCTTCTTCTTCTTCTTCTTCTTCTTCTTCTTCTTCTTCTTCTTCTTCTTCTTCTTCTTCCATTCTTCTTCTTCGCATTCTTCGCATTCTTCTTCTCTCTTCGCAATTCTTCTTCTTCGCTTCTTCTTCTTCTTCTTCGCAATTCTTCTTCTTCTTCTTCTTCGCATTTTCTTCTTTTCTTCGCAATTCTTCTTCTTCTTCTCCTTCGCAATTCTTCTTTCATTCTTCTTTTCGCAATTCTTCTTCTTCTTCTTCGCAATTTCTTCTTCTTCTTCGTCTTCTTGTTCTTCCAATTCTTCTTCTTCTTTCTCTTCGCAATTCTTCTTATTCTTCTTCTTCTTCTTTCTTTTTCTTCTCTTCTTCTTTCTCTTCTTCTTCTTCCAATTCTTCTTCTTCTTCTTCTTCTTCTTCTTCTTTTCTTCGCAATTCTTCTTCTTCTTTCGCAATTCTTCTTCTTCGCAATTTTTTCTTCGCAATTCTTCTTCTTCTTCTCCTCCTCCTACTCCTCCTCCTC
>CM060315.1:19836736-19839236 GCA_030674185.1 Monoplex corrugatus | reverse complement strand
CGCGACCTGGGACAGAGCAAAATCTGACCAGATACTATCCAAAGGCGATCGGTCGAGTGAGTGGACATTTCATTTGTTCCAGCTCTATTCATGTGCATAGATATAGAGCTGATGCCATGGTCTTTAGGATTGTCTCCATCACTTGGCATCTGTGGCGTCTGTGAATAACCTTCACATGTTATGCATTTATCATGTTGGAAAATCTGGTAACACAGCAAGCATGCAAATATCAACAGTTATTTTACCGTGTATCGGCATATTCACACAAAAATATATGTACTACGGTATGCGGTAACATTATTATCTTTGCTCATGCTAGTATCAGCAATTTGTGCTTTGTAAGCATAAGCGTAGAGTTAGAGTAGAGTACAGCCCTGTCACGCGGTCTCAATCCTAGATGGAACTCCATAGCATCATGATTACCATCCTCATCAACATCATCATCGCATTGTAAAAAATAGGGGAAAAAAAACACTGTGCCAGCTTCTGGTGCATTACGATGGCGTAGAAAATGGGACAAAAAAAAAAAAAAAAGAAAAAAAAGAAAAAGGTGAGCGTAAAGGTAACCTCCCTGAGTGCGATGATCCTTAAAAACTGTACTGTGGGGGTCACAAGATTAGGTCGATTTTGAACTATCCCAGGGCGCGATTTGGACTAGCGTCTTGGAGACAAGCGAAATAGGAAAACTGAAAAGTTGGCTCTTTAGAGCTGTAACCTACCGCCACCACCACGTCCATTACCGCGCACACTCCTACCGCCCACCATGCCACGCATCCACGTCCATTACGTACTACCAGCCACGCACACCACCATAGCACCACACGTCACTACCGCCACCACCTCGTCCATCCCACTACCTACCGCCACCACCATGTCACTACGCACCCCCAGTCCATTACAGCCACCACCACGTCCACTACCGCCACCATCAGTCCACTACCGCCACCACCATGTCCATTACGCCACCACCACGTCCACTACCGCCGCACCGTCCTACCGCCACACCACGTCCATTACAGCCACCACCATGTCCATTACACCCCACCACGTCCACTACAGCCACCACCACGTCCATTACAGCCACCACCACGTCCACTACGCCACCACGTCCACTACCGCCATCACCATGCCCATTACCGCCACACATTCCACTACGCTCCCACAGCCAACGCACTACCAGCCGACCGCATCACATGTCCATTACCGCCACCACCACGTCACTACCGCCACCACTACGTCCATTACCGCCACCACTATGTCCATTACCGCCACACCATGTCCACTACGCACCACTGTCCATTACAGCCACCACCTCGTCCACTACCGCCACCACCATGTCCATTATCGCCACCACCATGTCCATTACAGCCACCACCACGTCCATCTACAGCCACCACCACGTCCACTACCGCCATCACCATGCCCATTACCGCCACCACTATGTCCCTACCGCCGCCACCACGTCCATGACCGCCACTACCATGTCCGTGACCGCCACCACATTGTCCATTACCGCCACCACCACGTCCACTACGCACCAGTCCAACCCACCACCGTCCATTATCGCCACCACCACGTCCACTACCGCCACCACACCATCGCCACCTACCAGTCACTACGCCACCACCACGTCCACACCACACTGCTGTTGTTATTATTGGTAATACTGTGGCTGCTGGTGTTAGCTCGTATTACTACTACTATTACAACGACAACAACTTTTTTTGGGCGAGGTGGGGGTGGGGGTGGGTGGGGAGTGTTCGGGGTTGGAGGATGGACTGGAGAAGATGGGACAATGCAGACGATAAATCATGTTGGTGAACGGATGAAGGCCACGTGATGTATTGTTTGGAGACTGATTTCTTTGACGTGATTCATCCGTTCCCACGGTTTTCCCCCGTGGTCTGTCTGTTTGTTTGTTTGTTTGTTTGTTTGTCTGTCTGTTTGTTTGTTTGTTTGCTTGTTTGTTTGTTTGTCTGTTTGTCTGTTTGTTTGTTTGTCTGTTTGTTTGTTTGCTTGTTTGTTTGTTTGTCTGTTTGTTTGTTTGCTTGTTTGTCTGTTTGTTTGTTTGTCTGTTTGTCTGTTTGTCTGTTTGTTTGTTTGTCTGTTTGTTTGTTTGCTTGTTTATTTGTTTGTCTGTTTGTTTGTTTGTTTGTTTGTCTGTTTGTTTGTTTGCTTGTTTGTTTGTTTGTCTGTTTGTTTGTTTGCTTGTTTGTTTGTTTGTTTGTCTGTTTGTTTGTTTGTCTGTTTGTTTGTTTGTTTGTTTGTTTGTCTGTTTGTCTGTCTGTTTGTTTGTTTGTTTGTCTGTTTGTCTCTCTGTTTGTTTGTTTGTTTGTCTGTTTGTCTCTCTGTTTGTTTGTTTGTCTGTTTGTCTGTCTGTCTGTTTGTTTGTGTTGTTTGTTGATTTGTCATGTTCTGTTTGTCTGTCTGTTTGTCTGTTTGTTCTGTCTGTTTGTTTGTTTGTTTGCTTTTTTTTGCTTGTTTGTTTGTGTGTTTGTCT
>CM060315.1:19816736-19819236 GCA_030674185.1 Monoplex corrugatus | reverse complement strand
CGTATTGTATCAGTTGATCACTGGAACGGTCTTGGTTACATGCAAATGGCATGTGTATCTGTATATCTTATCGTCAAAGAAAAGAACATAATATAAAGCGAAAACATAAATACAGCAACGTGAATAATGTCAATAGTTCCAGAGAAAGCACTGTTCAAATACCTTCCTCAAGAAATGCTCATTTGTAATTTGTTTTGGTTTGATTTCGGTTTGATTTTGGTTTGATTTGGTCTCGGTTTGGATTGGTTTTGGTTTTGGTTTGGTTTGGTTTGGTTTGGTTGGTTTGGTTTGGTTTGGTTTGGATTGGTGTGTTTGGTTTGATTTGGTTTTGGTTTGGATTGATTTGGGATTGGCTTGGTTTGGTTTGGTTTGGTTTTGGTTTGCTTGGTTTGGTTTGGTTTTGGTTTGGTTTGGTTTTGGTTTGGATTGGTTTTGGCTGGGTTTGTTTTGGTTTGGTTTGATTTGGTTTGGTTTGATTTGAGTTTAGTTTGGTTTAGTTAGATTTTGATTTGGGTTTTGTTTTGTTTGGTTTTGTTTGGTTTGGTTTTGGTTTGGTTTGGTTTGGTTTGATTTGTGTTTGGTTTGATTTTGTTTGGTTTGGTTTTGGTTTGGATTGGTTTTGGTTTTGGTTTGGTTTGGTTTGATTTGGTTGGGTTTTGATTGGGGCTTGGTTTGATTTGGTTTGGTTTGGTTTGGTTTGGTTTTGGTTTGGTTTTGGTTTGGTTTAGTTTGATTTGATTTGATTTGATTTGATTTGGTTTGATTTGGTTTGGTTTGGTTTTCGTTTGGTTGGTTTTGGTTTGGATTGGTTTGGTTTGGGTTTGGTTTGCTTTGGCTTGGTTTTGATTTTGATTTTCTTTTTTTTTTTTTAGGCAGTGTGATCTTGAGCTTCGCGTTACGACTGTGACTCTTCCACGGTCTGCAACTCTGACTCATAGTTGTTAAAGATACGTCCAGAAACTGTCGAGAAAATCTTGCCAAGACGTTTTGGGGGAGAATGAACAAACTCCTCAATGGGAGACTTAGGGCAGGCTGAAATATAAATATACTGGTAATCATAACAGCAAACCATTCTTGTTTAACACTATTCCCCAAACTCATTTGGATTCATCACTCATTACACATTTTTGTCAAGATATAGAGTGTAACACTTTGCAGAAGAACTAACATATCACACACACACACACATACACACACACACACACACACACACACACACACACACACACACACACACACACACACACACACACACACACACACGAGCACATCAGAATACACACATTAATACACGTACAGGAATGAATACATGCAAACGGTGTCTTACAGGAAAGCTAGAGGGAAAAAGATCACCAGGGAGAAAACATTGGACGGTTCTGCAAAGTGGACGAAGACAGAGAGGACAGGAGATATTCTAGGAGCGACAAAAGATAGATTTGTGGGGAAGGCCATGATCGCTAACGTCATGCGGCAAGGTGCATGATGGTGGTGATGATGATGATGCTAATGATGATGATGGTGTCTTACCATATATAATCATATACCTACGATCATAAACGTACACGTGCACACATGAATGATTACAATATACAACATGATTGAACGTTAGAAATGGAAGAGCATATTGGTTGATGAGCAACAATGGAAGGTCTCATCATCATCATCAGGTGCCCTGCTGCATGGCATTGGCGATCATGGACCTCCATCTGTCTCTATCTCTTGTTGCCCCAAGCATCGCCTCCACCCTCCTCGTCTTCAGCCACTCTGCAAGTCCGCCCAGCATTTTCTCCCTGGGTCTACGTGGTGCTCTCTTTCCTGTTGTGACCAGGTGCTCCAAATCTCCCTTCCTCATAAAATGGCCTATAAATGTTGCCTGTCTTTTTCTTACCTTCCTTATGAGTGATCTACTTGTGAATGGAAGGACTGGGTGAACAAATAAGTCTTTACTTAACAGTGTGGAAGTTCTCCCTGATAGATTTCTGTTAACTTTCCTGGTTGGAGGGGGAGGTGGGGCACGTATACGGCAACAGAGGAGAAAAGCGGGTGGCACGGTATGTAACCCTTTGACTCCCGCACCCCGTCCACCAGTATCCTGCATTACCAATCATGCCAGCAAAGCAAAAACTTAACCCTTTGAGAGAGAGAGAGAGAGAGAGAGAGAGAGAGAGAGAGAGACAGACAGACCGACAGAGACAGAGACAGAGACAGAGACAGAGACAGAGACAGAGAGCTAAACAGACAGAGAGAAAGAGAGTTTGAGAGAGAGAGAGAGGGAGAGACAGAGACAGAGACAGAGAGTGACAGAGACAGAGAGAGAGAGAGAGAGAGAGAGACAGACAGACAGCTAGACAGACAGAGACAAAGAGAGTTTGAGAGAGAGAGAGGGAGACAGAGACAGAGACAGAGAGAGAGAGAGAGAGAGAGAGACAGACAGACAGACAGACAGGCAGAGACAGAGAGAGACAGAAAGAGAGAGAGACAGAGACAGAGAGACAGGGAA
>CM060315.1:19809236-19811736 GCA_030674185.1 Monoplex corrugatus | reverse complement strand
AACACGCACCTACATACACACAATTTACTTTCATTCTATTTCTGTCAGTCACACATAAACGGACTTCTGTAACAGGAGTACGGGCACAAGACACACAGTCCCGGTTCACCTCCAGCCACCCAGACCACTCAGAATCTACCATCCTAGAGAGTGAAGTAAAAAAAGCAGTGAAGACCAGTCCTAAAGGCAAGGCAGCTGGAGACGACGGCATAACAACTGAAGCCATCCATGTGTGCGGTGAAACCGGAATTCAGTGGCTCACCACCATCTTTCAGAAAGCTTGGGAGGAGAGAAAAGTACCAGAAGACTGGCAAAATGCAATAGTGGTGCCAATATGGAAGAAGAAGGGCAGCAAGAAAGACTGCAGTACCTACAGAGGCATATCACTACTCAGCCATGTAGGGAAAATGTACGCAAAGATCCTGGAGCAGCGCACTCGAGCGAAAACAGAACATCTCCCCAGTGACGCCCAATTTGGCTTCAGAAAAGGAAGAGGGTGCACCGATGCAATCTTTGCACTCCGACAACTGTGCGAGAGGGCGATCGAATATGACCGAGATCTCCATCTTGTATTCGTTGATCAAGAAAAGGCCTTTGATCGAGTCAACAGAGACAAGCTATGGAAGGTCCTCGAGCAGTACGACATCAAGGGCCAGCTGCTAGACAACATTCGGGCCATCTATGCCAACAGCAGGAGTGCAGTCCGCACCGCCAGTGGAACATCTAGCTGGTTCCCAGTGACATCGGGAGTAAGGCAGGGCTGTAATCTCTCCCCTCTTCTCTTTGTGATCTATATGGATCAGATTACGAAGGAGGCAAACCCAGATCCTGAGGCACTCAATGAACTCATGTTTGCGGACGACCAGGCAATGGTGAACAATGACAAGATACAGCTACAGGAACACACAGACCAGCTCAATGAAAGCTGCGAGACGTACGGCATGAAGATCAGCGTCAGCAAGACCGAGGTCATGACTGTCAGTAAGAGACCAAACAAACTGGATTTCAACATCAACGGAACCCAGTTGAAGCAAGCCAGTGAATTTAAATACCTGGGCAGCATCTTCACTGAAAATGGCAAACTGGACAGAGAAATCGAGACCAGATGCCAGAAAGCCAACATAGTCAGCTACCAACTTGCCCCTCTCCTGAAACACCCCAGCATTCCCACCAGCACTAAGGCGAAACTCATCAACGCCATTTTTCTACCAACGCTGACATACCAGTGCCAGACATGGTCCCTAACTAAAGTCCTCGAGAGGAAACTGGTCACCTGTGAAATGAAATGCCTGAGGAAAGCAGTAAACAAGACAAGGCGGGACAAGATCAGAAATGAGGTTATACGAGACATGGTAGGAGCAACACCAATCCTACAACACATCGAACATATGAGGATCAAGTGGTTCGGACACCTCACACGTATGCCCCTAAACCATCCAGCTCTTCGGGCATACAACACCAGATACTCTGGCTGGAGAGCCAGAGGAAGACCAAGACGACGATGGAGCGACTCCGTGGCAGACACCCTCAGAGCTCACGAGATGTCCCTTCTCCAGGCCACCCGCCTTGATGCTGACAGACGACTGTATCTCCCCGCGACGCCCACCGGTACAAGCGGAAGGAAAAATGAAAATGAAATGAAATGATCCGTACCCGCACTCTGGAAAATTCTACACGGGAATAGATTCACTTTATCTGTGTGGTCACAACGGAATAATTTCAGGTGAAATGCGGGTTGTTTTTCTCCACATTGACACCACCGACATCTTTTCTCTCTCTCTCTCTCTCTCTCTCTCTCTCTCTCTCTCTCTCTCTCTCTCTCTCTCTCTCTCTCTCTCTCTCTCTCTTCTCTCTCTCTCTCTCTCTCTCTCTCTTTTCTCTCTCTCTCTCTCTTTCTCTCTCTCTCTTTCTTGTAGTGCGTGTACTTTTGTTTCAGAGTTATGAAAGTGATATTTTGTACAGAATTCTGTCACGGACAACTTTTGTTGCCATGGTATTTTTCACGTGTGAAAACGGATCCTCAGGGTATGTACAGACGAATTGAAGAAATTGTCCGCAGGAAAAATACATGCATATCAACTGCTTGCTTAAAATCAAAAGATGGTACGCTTGTCATGGAAAAAGACAAACTATTAGACAGATGAGGAGAGTACATTAGAGACCTTTTTGAAGATGACAGAAATGAATAACACATTATAAAAAAGAACTTTGAAAGGCCACCTATAATGAAAGATGAAGTTAGAGCAGCACTGAAAAAGATGAAACAAAGAAAACCCCCAGGACCAGACAACATTTCTACAGAGATGATTGAAGCCCTGGAGGAATTTGGTATTGAAAAAATAACAGTCCTCCTAAATGAAATTTATGACACTGGAAAAATCCCCAAAGATATGTCAAAATCAATTTTTATTGCACTTCCAAAGAAGACAGGGGCTATAGAACGCAAACTCCATCGCACAATCAGCTTGATGAGTCATGTAACAAAATTAAGAATAATCAT
>CM060315.1:19801736-19804236 GCA_030674185.1 Monoplex corrugatus | reverse complement strand
TTGATTCACTGCACTTAACCCTTTGACTCCTGCGTCCTGTCCACCAGCATCCTGCACTGTCAACCATGCTAGCAAAGCAAAACAAACAAAAAAAACTTAACCCTTTGATTCCCTCACTCTATCCACCATTTTGTTTTGTGCGGATAGTAGATAGGGTGCGGGAATCAAAGGGTTAAAACACAATATTTTCCCACCATTTGTTGCAACTCTACGTGAAAGCAGTTCATTGAGTGTCTATTGATCCCTCTATCCTCGCCCCGTTCACGAAAAAAACGTTAGCTGTGCTGTAACTGAACACCACGCGGCGAAAAAGAAAAATATCGCTACAGGGCGTTACTCCGGAAAAAACCCACACATTACACTCTTTGACCTGGTTTATGGGGGGTCTATATAAAATGCTTGACTTGATCGTATCAATTTTACCTGTTCTATCTTAATCCCCTTTCCCCCTCAAAGGGGAGATTATCTCACCTGCCACGGAAATTAATGGACATGGTTTACAGTGTACTGTTCATGTTCAGAAGGTCGTTGACTTGCACTTAGAAGAGGTGACGGCCCACACCTGTGCAGGTTCTTCACGTAAAAAGAGATATCGTAGATATGGCTTGACCATCTTGGTATGTTTTTAAATAGCTCTTCCTGTAAAAAAAAATTAAGGAGGCTATTTTGTATCGACTACAGGGAAGTTGATTTTATGTGCACAAGTTCGCTTGCGCGTAAGTATGTGCGTGTGTGAAAAATTCCAGCTAAGGTATTCGGGCTATATGAGCATCAATTTTTCAATTAAAAGTTACTTTAAAAAATGGGTAATAGGTACATTCGATATGCAGTCAAAAGTGCGTGCATATGGACAGGTGTTGTCTGTATTTACATCAGACCGAAACAGTGAAAAAAAATGACATTAAGATATTTCGATTGTTCGAAGATTGATCAGAACTAATCTTTAGGTTAATTCATATATTGCAGAAAAGTTCAATATGACCAAACTCATTTTAAGATTGCACAAAGGTGAAATCACAATTACGGGAAATGTGTTTGAAAAGTGGCACCAAGGATTTCTCATTCGTTCTCGATCAATGCATGGGTCCAGACGCAAAGATGAAAACAAAACGAAACGACACGATGGTTGATCCGATGTGGTTTGATCCATTACGGTTAAAAACGTAACACATACACACACACACACCTCACACACACACACTCACACACACACACACACACACACACACACACACACACACACACACACACACAACACACCAACACACACACCACACACACACATACACACACACACTCACACACTCACACACACACACACACACACACATACTTACACACTTACACACACACACACACACACACACACACACAACACACTTATACACACATACACACACACACACACACTTACACACTCACACACAACACACATTATCACACACACACACAGCACTTACAAAACACACACACACACACACACACACACTCACACACACACACACACATTTATACACACACACACACACACACACACACACACACACACATACACACACACACACACACTCCAAAAACAAAACAAAAAAACCACCACAGCAACAACAATAACAACAACAACAGCAGCAGCGAAAACAAAATCAACAACAACAACAAACTATTCATATCTGAGACATTCACAAAACAGTGTGATTCAAATGGAGTTGTATCTATGATGTTTTTAGGAAGCTGCGGAAGGAGGAAAAATAGTCATTTCCATTTCGTTCAATTCAGTTCAATACTCCTTTATTAATCCATTTGGAAATCAAAACAAGCACGTACAGAACACGCACTATACGACGTCCACTAGATCATTGTCACAACTCATCTTCTTAAAACACATACAAATGCATCTAAAACGTTTAAAAATAACGCTTCTATGGATCAAACCATCCACAAAACTAGAAAGGTAATAATTCAAAAAGTCCGCATTATCAGATTAGTGACGTCAGACTGTTTAAAAAATGGCCTTAAGTTAAGAAGGATTCATCGCAAGCGGACAATTCCATTTGCGCTCCACCCAAATCTGTTAGCAATCAGTTGGCAAACTCCTTGAGCCTGTGTAAAACCCTATGCAGTGGAAATGAAATGGAGAGGGAGGTAGGGAAGGGGGAAGAAGTGGCTTATGAAATATGAAGCTGACATCACCAGAATGATGGAAACATGAAGGTGGGCAACAAGCGAACAGACCAGTTTCTAACGTTGCTAGCTAGGATCGAACTCAAGATATCAGATCTTGAGTCCACGGCTCTATCAAAAGAACCAACCACACACCAGAGATTATTAAAGTGGCTTGACTGTTTGGTTTTGCTTTCAAACTGTGAAAAGGGACAGCTTGACCAAGCGTGTGTTGTGATTTTAACCCTTTGACTCCTGCACCCTGTCCACTAACTGCAAAAAAGAAACTTAACCCTTTGATCCTCTTACCCTATCCACCAGCTTCCTACAGGAAGATGGAAGA
>CM060315.1:19796736-19799236 GCA_030674185.1 Monoplex corrugatus | reverse complement strand
TGCTGCTGCTGCTACTCCTCCTCCTCTATTACTACTACTACACCTAACAATGCTATAATAGCAACAAGAACAACAATTACATTAATAACAATAACAATTATAATAGTACTACTACTAAAATACTACTACTTCTACTGCTACTACTGATGCTGACGATGGACAATAACAACAATAATAATAATACTAGTAATAATGATAATAACAACAACAATAATAACAATATTAACAGTAATGATAATAACAAAAACAACAATAATAACAACAACAATATTTACAAGACACCAAATCTTGACATTTCAAATCAAAGCACACTCGCGCACCAAACATACGCATGCGATGAACGCAGACCACACGCATTTTATATATATATATATATATATATATATATATATATATATATATATATATATATATATATATATATATATATATATTTATATATTACATACATACATGTATGTAGATATGTAAAAGATCGACACAAACTGAAGCAATGGTGTTGTTGACTTCATTGTCAGGAAAAGAGGTGGGTTTTTTAAATTAGATTTAAAAACAGAAAGGGTAAGTGTTAGGTGAATGTAGATTGGAAGCCTACTCTGCTACTGCTGCTATTGCTATCAGCATTGATAATTATAGCATGAATATTTGCCAGATCTGCTTGTTCCTGAACTCCTTCTGGTGCATACGCTAACAAAGCGTAAAGCACGCACGTTAAAGATCCCGAAAGCCCTGTCAATGTACAGTGGTTTAAAAACAAATGAATAAACCAGCATACGAATTCCCGTTTCCCTCATCTCCTTCATTTGAACACCTCGCAAGAGTAGAAAGTTCTTGAGCAGGCTCACAGAATCTGGCGGAAGTGGGTGGAGCACATATTCATATTCATATTCATATTCATATTCATATTCATATTCATATTCATGTTCATATTCATATTCATAATCATATTCGTATTCATAATCATGTTCGTATTCATATTCATACTCATATCAATATTCATTTCTTTTATCACAGTGGATATACAATGTGAAACTCGGTCTGTTCTCCCCTTCGAGTGCGCGTCGCCGCAGTGCAGCGCCACCCAATATTTTTTTGACCAAGACTTCAAAAAGGCAAGAAGGCTAATTGGCCTTCAAGGGGAGGGACCTGAAAAATCGACCTACCTCTTCAATGTTTTAACACGAGGGCAGCCGAGCGAATGGCCTGCTCTTCACGATTTTAAACTGCCAAGGGACCTTAAACGTATACTGGCCAGAAGGTACACGGGTCCGACGCGTTTTTTCGTCTGCCTCCGAAGAAGTAGACGTTCAGTTAGATTTTCTGGTCATAGTGAAGAGAAAAGTCGAGGCCTCAAAAGGGATCGGAACGAACCATGGAACCCCGAGTTTAGTTATTGGCAGGCGAACGTCTTAACCATTCTGCCACTCTTCGAGTGAGATGAATTCCCTCTTGAAATTTTTTGATTGATTTGGTTACGTTTTTTGTACGTCGGCACCCACTTCAGGTGATCTGGCTGACGGTGAAACCCAAGGAAGTGGGGGAAGGTTATCTAATCCTATACCGACACCACCAGAAAAACAATGATGTTAAGATGGGACGGCGAGAAGGCCAGTTTTAATGTAGCGCATCCCTGGATTCGAATCCTTAACCTTTGCTAGACAAACCCCAAGCTGGAACCAGAAAAAACAACAACATGAAAACAGAATCAGAACGCGTAGTTAATACAACCAGACAAGACAGGCGCAAATTTTGGGCCAACTGGCCTTTATCAAGCGTAAATGTGAGATCACAAACGAACAAACATCAAACACAAAAATTAGCAGAAAAAGACTACTTAAACTTCCCTGCTGCCTCGACCAGTGAGAAAAGCTGTCTCTTTATTAGTCTCGAGCACTTTACCGTAACCGACCGTAGTGGCCTTACTCAGTCGCACAAAAAACAAAGAAAGAAAGAAACAAACAAAGAAAGAAAGAAAGAAAGAAACAAAGAAACAAACAAACAAACAAAACAAAAAAGCAAAACAAAACAAAAAACAAAAACAAACAAACAAACAAACAACAAACAAACAAAAAAGCAAACAAACAAACAAACAAACAAACAAAAAACAAACAAACAAACAAACAAACAAACAAACAAACAAACAAACAAACAAAACAAACAACAAACAAAAAACCCAAAAAACAAAAAAACAAACAAAAAACAAAAAAAGCGAAGGCTAATGATTATCACATTGACAGGGGCAGGGAACTGTGATTTGTTCTACATAGACACAGCGGATAGTTTTGACAGGGTTATTTTTATCTCCCCTCATGCCCCTGGACTAATTATTATTGACGTACTTCCGGTGTGCTTGTTCTTGTTTTTGTTTTCAGCGGCTGGATGTCACAATAATTGTTGTGTGATGTGGAAAAAGAGATCACGAGAAAGCATTTCCTGACCGTGCCGCCTTCTTGTTGTTGTTGGCTGAAAATAAAAGACTGCCTGCCTTAGGTACTTGTGT
>CM060315.1:19784236-19794236 GCA_030674185.1 Monoplex corrugatus | reverse complement strand
TGCCAACTTTTTAATATTTCAATCATTCTGATGGTGCCAGCTTATTGTTCCATACATCCTTTCTCTCTCCTCTTTTCCCACCACCCCCTCTTCTTCCCCACCTCAAGACCTTGCCAGCCCACATGGTTTTGTGCACGTTCAGGGAATCTGCCAGATGATTTCTGACAAATTTGGATGGAATGCATAAGAAATTCAGAGTGCGATGAATTCCTCTTGAACACACTCCAAATTCCAAACTATTATTAGTGGTGGTCTTTGAAATGAGACAATACATCAGGAACAAGGTCTTCGGTATTTGTGCCATGTTTATTGATTTACGTATCTCTGATTTTAACTGATTTATTGATCTACGCACCTGTTATATAGAACCAATACTGTTGTACGGATGCGAGGCGTGGACAGTCAGCAAGCAAAGCCAGAGCAGGATCGAGGCAGCCGAGATATGGTTTCTCAGATGAATGTTGAGAGTTCCATGGACAGCAAAGAAAACAAACGAGACAATCTTGATGGAGGCAGACACAAGTAGATCACTCATAAGGAAGATTAGGAAAAGACAAGCAAAATTTATAGGCCATTTTATGAGGAAGGGGGATTTGGAGCACTGGTCACAACGGGAAAGCTGAAGGGAAAGAGAGCACCAGGTAGACCCAGGGAGAGAATGCTGGACGGACTTGCAGAGTGGCTGGGGATGAGGAGGGTTGGGGAGATGCTGGGGACAACGAGAGATAAAGATGGTTGGAAGTCCATGGTCGCCAACGCCATGCGGCAGGGCACCTGATGATGATGATGATGACAGCAAAGATGACATTCGAGAAAAAAAAGTGTAGATATGTGCTTAGACCTTGATGTTCATTTTTACGCAGTTTTAATCATTTTTCATTACCACACTGTATGCTTGATGTCTGTTTATTCGGACGATCAGTAAATAAAACCCCTGTCCGTCCCTTTTCCGAATCTCTCCAGCGCATAAGGTTCTGCACTAATTCGATAAACATGCTGACAGATATGACCGGAGAACATATGGAACTGAACGAGCACAATGAATGGTTTTTGAACAAATTCCAGATACAGTTCTTACTCATCGTTGGTTTGGTGTCACATATGGTTTTGTTTTCTTCCTGTTAAGCGACGTAGGAGGTGTGAAGTAGACTTTATAGGATGACTTATGTTAAGGAGTGGGTGCTAAGAAGCCATTCCTTATCTACTGTGAATCAATGACCGTAAAATTAGTGGTCACTTTGCAAACAGGGATGAACATTTCAGGTCTTCCACTGAGCTGAGCTCTGAAAAGGAAATGCTAATTATGTACATCTATACATAGATCGTGCTGGCATGATTATCTTCTTCCCCATCATATGTGAAAATGAGTTACGTGATGTAAGGCGTAATCTGGAATCATTAGCTCGCAATGCCGGCGTATTATGCACGCTGGAACTGAAATGGACTGACCTTAGATGCGTGTGAGTGTACACACGTTGTGTGTGTGTGTGTGTGTGTGTGTGTGTGTGTGTGTGGTGTGTGTGTGTGTGTGTGTGTGTGTGTGTGTGTGTGTGTGTGTGTGTGTGTGTTGTGATGTGGATATGTTTACATGTGTGTGCCTGTAAGCCTGTCTGGCATTGTGACTTCATCATTATGACTGTATTATATTGGCAGCAGGGTTTTTAACGAAACTCTGTCGGTTTTTTTTACATCAAGTACTGCAGTAATGTATCAGCACCACAGTAATGTGAGAAATTCGCGGAAGTTTAAGGTAACGTAGTTTACTACTAATAATAATAATAAAAAAAAAAATAAAAGAAGAAGAACAACATTCGTTTGTAAACTCCTTTCAGTATATGGCAATAAGTAATTATATTATGTATGCATCATGTATACATACATATATGAATATATATGTATGCATGTATGTATGCATGTATGTATGTATGTATGTATGAATGTATGTATATGTATATGTATATGTATATGTATATGTATATGTATATGTATATGTATGTATGTATGTATGCATGCATGTATGTGTGTATGTATGTATGTATGTATGTATGTATGCATGGCGTTTAAAGCCATTGGGTTCTGTCCCTTTGTACTTGAAGACGTCTGAAATTCGCAAAAACTGTAGAATAAATCTAATTTTAATACGCTAAAATTCTATTCTGATATAAGTATTAGCACAGAAGTTGTCTGATGAAAGATTCCCCCATAATGAAAACCGATACCATGTTTAAGTTCAGTTTCTACGGGAGGTAATTTGCCCTCAGAATAATTCATTCAGAACATGTACTACGGAAAATATGACTTCAGGTGAAATGAAAAACAGATGATGATAAAAATGTACTGTACTCACCTTAGGACTAGGAACAAAAGGAAATGTACTGTACTCACTTAGGTCTAGAACAAAAGGAAATGTACTGTACTCACCTTAGGTCTAGAACAAAAGGAAATGTACTGTACTCACCTTAGGTCTAGAACAAAAGGAAATGTACTGTACTCACATTAGGACTGGAACAACAGGAAATGTACTGTACTCACCTTAGGTCTAGAACAAAAGGAAATGTACTGTACTCACCTTAGGTCTAGAACAAAAGGAAATGTACTGTACTCACCTTAGGTCTAGAACAAAAGGAAATGTACTGTACTCACATTAGGACTGAACAACAGGAAATGTACTGTACTCACCTTAGGTCTAGAACAAAAGGAAATGCACTGTACTCACATTAGGACTGGAACAACAGGAAATGTACTGTACTCACCTTAGGCTGGAACAACAGGAAATGTACTGTACTCATCTTAGGCTGGAACAAAAAGAAATGTACTGTACTCACCTTAGGTCTAGAACAAAAGAAAATGTACTGTACTCACCTTAGGTCTAGAACAAAAGGAAATGTACTGTACTCACCTTAGGTCTAGAACAAAAGGAAATGTACTGTACTCACATTAGGTCTAGAACAAAGGAAATGCACTGTACTCACATTAGGACTGGAACAACAGGAAATGTACTGTACTCACCTTAGGGCTGGAACAAAAGGAAATGTACTGTACTCACCTTAGGGCTGGAACAACAGGAAATGTACTGTACTCACCTTAGGGCTGGAACAACAGGAAATGTACTGTACTCACCTTAGGGCTGGAACAACAGGAAATGTACTGTACTCACCTTAGGACTGGAACAACAGGAAATGCACTGTACTCACCTTAGGTCTGGAACAAAAGGAAATGCACTGTACTCACCTTAGGGCTGGAACAAAAGGAAATGTACTGTACTCACCTTAGGACTGGAACAACAGGAAATGCACTGTACTCACCTTAGGACTGGAACAACAGGAAATGTACTGTACTCACCTTAGGGCTGGAACAACAGGAAATGTACTGTACTCACCTTAGAACTGGAACAACAGGAAATGTACTGTACTCACCTTAGGGCTGGAACAACAGGAAATGTACTGTACTCACCTTAGGGCTGGAACAACAGGAAATGTACTGTACTCACCTTAGAACTGGAACAACAGGAAATGTACTGTACTCACCTTAGGGCTGGAACAACAGGAAATGTACTGTACTCACCTTAGGGCTGGAACAACAGGAAATGTACTGTACTCACCTTAGGCTGAACAAAAGAAATGTACTGTACTCACCTTAGGGCTGGAACAAAAGAAATGTACTGTACTCACCTTAGGCTGGAACAAAAGAAATGTACTGTACTCCCTTAGGTATGGAACAACAGGAAATGTATTGTACTCACCTTAGGACTGGACCAACAGGAAATATATTGTGCTCACCTGAGGACTGGAACAACAGGAAATGTACTGTACTCACCTTAGAACTGGAACAACAGGAAATGCACTGTACTCACCTTAGGTCTGGAACAAAGGAAATGACTGTACTCACCTTAGGACTGGAACAACAGGAAATGTACTGTACTCACCTTAGGACTGGAACAACAGGAAATGTACTGTACTCACCTTAGGACTGGAACAACAGGAAATGTACTGTACTCACCTTAGGACTGGAACAACAGGAAATGTACTGTACTCACCTTAGAACTGGAACAAAAGGAAATGTACTGTACTCACCTTAGGTCTGGAACAACAGGAAATGTACTGTACTCACCTTAAGACTGGAACAACAGGAAATGTACTGTACTCACCTTAGAACTGGAACAAAAGGAAATGTACTGTACTCACCTTAGGACTGGAACAATAGGAAATGTACTGTACTCACCTTAGAACTGGAACAACATTGTTCTAGTGGTAAGGTGAGTACGGTACATTTCGTTTTCGTGATCTACTCCAAATAGGGTTACAGTCGGTAAAAAAAAAAGTGTGAGAGCTGTGTCTGTATTTTCATCAACCTGTAGCTGTGACCTGTAAATCAAGGGAAGTCATCCGAACTTTGACATTCATGATTCTGACTTATAGCACTGTTAAAAGTACGTAAGCCGTCATTTTCACGTTTTATTCTTTGATGAAGATGCTGGTGTGCACACAAATGTCGCCATATAACCCATACAAAAAAAAAAAAAAAAAAAAAAAAAGAAGAAAAAATTGAAGTTAACTCACTTCTAGAAAGGTCACTATGATTTTGAGGAAGCTTCAGATGAAATTAAAACTTGACATACAGCGAGGACAAGGATAAACTATTCCAACAGTGAAAACAGACTTTAAATGTTTTCTGAAGGCTCTGAGACAGTGGTGTTCATGTACTGTCCTAAAAAAAAAGTGCTGAGTTTAGAATCAACCCCCACTCCCACCCCTGTCCTAAAAAAAACAAAAAAACTGCTGAGCTTAGAACCACCCCCACCCCACCCCCATCTCTTTTCTTTTCATCTCTGTGACCTTGATCTTATTGCTTTGAATTCCAACTGAGTGCATTCGCCACTCAACAGATGACTAAGCAGTCGACAAATTTCACCAAGAACTGAGAAAGATCTATCCAGAAACACCTGAAAAAATCTTGCGGATGTATCTTTGTCACATGCACACGCGCGCGTCCACGTGCGTGCACGCACGCACACACACACACACACACACACACACACACACACACACACACACACACACACACACACACACACACACACACACACACACACACACACTCCACACACACACACACACACACACACACACACACACACACACACACACACACACAACACCGCGCGCGCGCGCGCGCGCGTGCGCACATACCTGTGAAACAAGAATTGAAACAGATAAAAAAAGAAATATATAAAAGCCATATGTACAGCCGCAAAGCCAAGACCTCACTGAGATGGAAAATGGTGATAATGTCTGTTTCAGTGGGACAAGATATGGAGAGGGGGAATGAAAGTATCACAAATCATCATCGAGGGAAAACATACATGGACTCAAGGGCACATTGAAGGAAGATTGTATGCCTAAATTCAAACAACACAAAAAGAAGAAAAAGAAGGAAGAAGAAGAAGAAGAAGAAGGAGAAGGAAAAGGAGAAGAAGGAGAAGGAGAAGGAGGAGGAGAAAAAGAAGGATGATAATAATAATAATAATAATAATAATAATAATAATAATAAGAAGAAGAAGAAGAAGAAGAAGAAGAAGAAGAAGAAGATGTTGATGAAGAAGAAGAAGAAGAAAAAGAAGAAGACGACGAAGAAGAAGTAGAAGAAGAAGAAGAAAGAGAAGGAGAAGGAGGAGAAGGAGAAGGAGGAGAAGGAGGAGGAGGAGGAGAAGGAGGAGGAGGAGGAGGAGGATAAGAAGAAAAAGAAGAAGAAGAAGAAGAAGAAGAACAACAACAACAACAAAAACAACAACCACAACAACAACATCGCTTAAGTCAAGGAAACTAAAAAGAAAAAACAAACAAAAAACAAAAACAAATCAAAGTGAATGGCCGAAGGAAAATGAAAACGAGGTCCATGTATATATATATCTGTAAAAACAAAACCTCAAAATAAACATGAAGCCTTAAAATGTGGAGTATAGGTGTCAAGGCGGGGGTGGGGAAGACCCATAAGCTGTGGCAGGTGTCAGAATGGACACAGAAAGCGATGAGAAGCGGGGAAGGACGTGGGTGGAACGCCAGACGGGGAGAGAGGAGGGGGAAGGGGGAAGGTGAGGGAGAGAGGGGAGGGTGAGGGGGAGGGAAGTGTGTCTTGTCTATCTCCTGCATGTGCAACTGAATCCAGGAGACGCAGAGATATATGGAGAAAACCCTCAAGATGAAAAAGAAGAAGAAGAACAACAACTTCAACAAGAAAAACAACTTCAGCGACAGCAACAACGACGATAACAACAACAACAACAACAACAACAACATCAACAACAAAACAACAACAACAACAACAGTAGTAGTAATAATGATAATTATGATAAAAAGAACAATATGATAATAATAAAAATAATGATGATAACAATGATAATGGTGATAATGATGGTAATGATGATGATGACGACGATGATGATGGTGATGATGATGATGATTATGGTGATGATAATAATGATATACACAACAGTCCAGGAAGCTTGCTCCTAAGCACTTTGTACAGTATGGAAACAATACTATCGTACGTTTACGGCTAAGAACGTCTCTCCACATAAACCCTACACCTACACACACGCACACTAATACACATGTAAAGACACTCAAGCAAGAAGCATGCAAACATGCACGTACGTACACACAGACATAAAACACCTACACAGGAACTCACAGGATGGATTTTCGGTGATGTTCTGGAATGTGGAAGATGGTTGTGTGGTTTGCCATTCTGCATAGAGATCACACACAACAGCGAGGAAGGAGAGAGGCGAGTAGAAACGCACTAAGCATATTAGCAATAAGTTTCAAAAGCAGTCCACGCATAGCATTACAAGTCAATATATTTTCTTTAACTGAACATATTCAGCTGAAAGCATAATCAAAGAAATAAGAGGGAAGCAGGGAGACTTTTTATAACATCAAACAAATGACATAACTCTTGAGAGTAACATAGGAATTATTTCCCATGTTGTGAAACTTCTCAAATCTGACACAGCCTGCACCACCCACTCATACCAAATGACGTAACTCTTGAGAGTCACATAGGAATTATCTCCCATGTTGTGAAACTTCTCAATTCTAACACGGCCTGCGCCACCCACTCACTTCTCAATTCTAACACAGCCTGCGCCACCCACTCAGGCTAGTGGGTGGTGCAGGCTGTGTTAGAATTGAGAAGTTTCACAACATGGGAGATAATTCCTATGTGACTCTCAAGAGTTATGTCATCTGGTTGAAAGCATAATCGTTCATCCTCTTATTCTTATTTGCCTATGTCCTAAAGCAATCCTTCTTTGCCTTTCAGCCCTAAAACTCTACATTGAAATAAAATATCAACATACCTTCACTACATGTTTCTGGCAAAGGCTCAGCACCTCTGCCAAGTTGAGTGGCCTGTCTCCCACTACGACCGTCAATGCTCTGACCGTTCTGTCTCTCTGTGTCTGTATTCTCCCTCTGTTGGTCTGTATTCTATCTTCTCTTTCTCTGTTATTTTCCTTTTTTTTTTTATTCATAGAGCGTGGATCAGAACACGCTGGGGCTCTGACCCCACCTATCTTCAGATGACTTTTGAGAAGGTTCTTCTACTTGAAATTGCATGAAGAAGGGGTTGACGTGGACAAGCACAGGCCAGACCCTGTCCACTGAAACAATGGACTGCTCTTTTTCACTGGGGCGATCCTAGAACACATCCCAACAGAGCTGCGTGTACAGCTGGCTCTATTGTTTACTTGTTTCGTTTACAGTCTAACATAAGTGTTGAGACCGGCTTTTGCTGCCTTGATGATGTTTAATCCTAAGCCATCAGTTGAGAGGCTAGTTTGTCTGGCTTGCCAGACCTGTCCACTTGATGGTTCACACTGAAGTATCGGTAACGGCCTGTTTCTACTTTAGGGTTGTTAGTTTGTTAATCGTAAGCTTTCACTACAGGATAGTTCGTCTGCCTTGCCAGACATTGTCAACATCTTGGCTCAGACTGAAGTACATATATGGGCCTGTTTCTACATGGGTCATTTCTGCGATATTAGAAAACGCACATACACCAACACAAAGCTTGTAAAGTGAGCGCAACAAAATGCAAACAATACTTCCTCACAGATGAACTAGGACAACAACAACAACAACAACAACAACAACAACAACAAAAGCAGCTGATAGAAGTAAACTGGCTACGTATTATACATACAATTCTTGGGATCTACATTATTCTCAAATAGATGTGAACTGTAAATGATTTAGGCTGTGAGGTTTGTTCAGAAAATTGGGACTTGTAAATAATTTTTGTTGTGACTTTTGTTCAGAAATGAAAGACAACATCGGTTTCTTGTTTTTGGAAATGTTAACGTATAAAATGACTCTGTAGAAATGATCGACGAATTTTTGAAATCAGCATGTAGCGCATGTGCACATATGAAACTGACTGAAAACATGGTAATGTTTGACACTAAGAAAAATATACATCTAGATTTATTGTTCTTGTTATTTTTATATGTTAAAGCCCAGCCGACTGCGCAGAGCCATATCAGGGCTATATCCGTTTCAAAACATACACAATACTTCAACAAGGGAAAAAAGAAAGGAAAAGAAAACTTAAGTACACATATCAATGCATTCGCACACACAAGCCAAGGAGATGCCCACAACGTTGACCACTCCGACCAACTTATTGCACAGGGAATTTAAAAACACACCTGAATATAAATTTAAACATAACTAAGGACAATAAAACATCTTTAAAAACGGAACTAAATTACCTAAAATCGATTCCGCATGTCTCATTTCCCTAGACCCAAAAATGCATTTAATACATGTACCCAATTATCAACCCTAAAAGTATGTAAGACTTTATCAAACACAAACAGTTGAATGGACCATAAAGACAGAAAATGATTGGAAGAAATGACAGAAAGCAAAAGAGGAAGACAGAAACACAGAGAGTGTGACAGGAAAGAGGAAATTTCTAGCAGAGAATTTCCAGAAGGTGGGATGGTATTTACACTGAAAGAGCCACTGGCATCCCCGCAGGAGGATACACACAGACTGAATATCTGAATCAGAATCCATTTCGGGAGAATGCACATTTACAAGTGCACATTAATTTCTGCGGAACTCTTTTAAAGGATATCTCATTTCAAAATATATCATTGAAGAACATAACGCAAAATCGACGTGGAACGTCCATGTTTCAAAACCGAATAATGATAATAATAATAATAATAATAATGTTACTACTACTACTACTAAATGATAGTAACAATAATGATAATCATAGTAGTAATAACAATAATACTGATAACAACAAGAACAGTAATAATGATAATGATAATAATAATAATGATAATGATAATAATAACAATAATGATAATAATAATGATAATAATAATGATGATGATGATAACAACAATATTAATAATGATGATAATAATGATAATAATAATAATAATGATAATAATAATAATGATAATGATAATAGTAATAATAACAATAATAACAACAACAATAATAATAAAAGTTTAAAAAAACAAAGAAACCAACCAAACAACAAAGAAGCACAGTCATAACCATACAACCTTGTCTCGCAATCTTCTATATTTTTTGCATCCCCAACACATTGTGTAAGCATCAGTTCTTTTTTTTTGTCAACGAAAGAAAAAACACAACAACAGAAAAGACAGGAAAACACAGGATGTTTGTACAATCTGGTGTGAAGTCAGAGATGCATGCTCAGAAACAAAACAGGTCAGGGAGGGGCAGTGACATAAGGCATTCATGGTTTATCGTATTTCAACGTGACGCTGAAGCATTCAAGACCTATCATCCTTCAACCGTGGTGCTGATTGGCAGATAGATAGATAGATAGATAGATAGATGGATAGATAGATAGATAGATAGATAGATAGATGGATAGATAGATAGATAGATATATAGATGGATAGATAGATAGATAGATAGATGGATGGATAGATAGATAGATAGATGGA
>CM060315.1:19774236-19779236 GCA_030674185.1 Monoplex corrugatus | reverse complement strand
CAAACAACAAACTTAATCTTAAAATTAAACTAACCAGGGATAGTCCGTTCGTTAACCACCAAACATCTTTCTAGCGTGACGCACGAAGGGTGCCATATGCAAAAACTAGATCGTCTCACGGCTCGTTGAACCACAAACCTTAAAATAACGATGCCAGATCATTTTTAACTGCTTGGTCATTGCTGCCAGTCTTGCCAGATTCCATGGCAGCAGAACAGAATCCAAGCTGGTTCCTGTTTTCGTGGCTGTCTCTGTCTGGGCACTGACGCAAGCTGATTAATACTTTTGGCGCCTTCTTCTCGAGTCTACTGTTGACCACTACGTAGGAAGGGACTGGTGTGGTTGATGATGAAGGGGAGGAAGGAGAAGAAGGGAAGTAAGGGAAAGAAGTCAAGGAAGGGAAGGAAGGGGAGGAAGAGGAAGGAAGGAAGGGAAGGGAAGGAAGGGAAGGAAGGGAGGAAGGGAAGGAAGGGGAAGAAGGAAAGGAAAGGGAGGAAGGGAAGGAAGGGAAGGAAGGGGAGGAAGGGAAGGAAGGGGAGGAAGGGAAGGAAGGGGAGGAAGAAGGAAGGGAAGGAAGGGAAGGAAGGGAAGGAAAGGGAAGGAAAGGGAAGGAAGGGAAGGAAGGGAAGGAGAAGGGGAGGGAAGGAAGGGAAGGAAGGGGAGGAAGGAAGGAAGGGAAGGAAGGGAAGGAAGGGGAGGAAGGGAAGGAAGGGGAGGAAGGGAAGGAGAAGGAGGAAGGAAGGGAGAAGGGAAGGAAGGGAGGAAGGAAGGAAGGAAGAGGGAAGGAAGGGGAGGAAGGGAAGGAAGGGAAGGAAGGAAGGAAGGAGAGAAGGAATAGGAAGAAGGGGAGGAAGGGTGGTAAGGGGAAGAAGTCTCTTCACAAACCACCTAGTCTCTATATTTCTGTGAGTGGTTTATTAGTTCAGTTGTTAGAGCGCCATGTTTATAACGCAGGAGTTGTAGGTTCAACCCCCTCTGGAGGGCCGCGCTTTTTATCATCATCATCATCATCATCATCATCATCATCACCATCATCGTCGTCGTCGTCGTCATCGTCGTCGTCATCATCATCACCATCATCGTCGTCATCATCATCATCATCATCATCATCATCATCATCATCATCATCATCATCATCATCATCATCATCATCATCATCATTTCCCTGCTGCACGGCGTTGGCGATCATGGCCCTCCGTACGAATCTATTCGTTCTCGCTGCAAGTACATCTCCCACCCTCTCTGTGCTCAGCCACCCTGCAAGTCCGTCAAATATTTTCTCCCTGGGTCTACCTGGAGTTCTCCTTCCCTCCAGCTTTCCTGTTGTGACTAGGTGCTCTGATTTCTCTTGCCTCCTAAAATGTCCTGTAAATGTTGCTTGTCTATTTCTAATCTTGTTTATTAATGTTCTTCTTCGCGCCTTTATTAGATTTAAACAGAAGATATAAAACCTATTCACTGAAGCAGGACCTCAAGACCTCGATACCGCACAGGGCTTGTGTGCAGGGTTTAATGCTTTTAGGCCATAATCATTTTGGATCTTCTCCACCACATGGCGTCAGAAGTGTAACTGCATATAAAATTTATTCCGAGTATAGACACGTTATTTTGAGATGCTGGAACTGATTAAGATTCAAGTTCATATTGCTTTTAGCCTAGCGCCAACTGGAGCCAAATCAGGGCGAACACCACGTTAAAAACGACACCAAGGAACTGAAGCTGTGTTTCTCTACAATATTTAGTGGTAGATTTCTGGGCTTTGGGGGTTCCCTACTGTCATGTTACCTCCTGCCTGGTGAGTTAAATGTAGAGAATTTTGTCAGAAGTAAAATGTAGACAATTTTCAGAGTAATGTAACAATTTTCAGATAGTGTAGACAATTTTCAGAAGTAAAGTGTAGACAATTTTCAGAAGTAAAGTGTAGACAATTTTCAGATGTAAAGTGTAGACAGTTTTCAGACTAAAGTGTAGACAATTTTCAGTAGTTTCAGACCTAAAGTGTAGACAATTTTCAGATAAAGTGTAGACAATTTTCAGACTAAAGTGTAGACAGTTTTCAGACCTAAAGTGTAGACAATTTTCAGTGTGAGACAATTTCAGACCTAATATTAGACATTTTTCAGATGTAAAGTGTAGACAATTTTCAGATCTAAAGTGTAGACAATTTTCAGATCTAAATTGTAGACAATTTTCAGACCTAAAGTATAGACAATTTTCAGACCTAAAGTGTAGACAATTTTGAGATCTAGTTTATGTAGACAATTTTCAGACCTAAAGTGTAGACAATTTTCAAATGTAAAGTGTAGACAATTTTCAGATGTAAAGTGTAGACAATTTTCAGATGTAAAGTGTAGACAATTTTCAGATGTAAAGTGTAGACAATTTTCAGATGTAAAGTGTAGACAATTTTCAGATGTAAAGTGTAGACAATTTTCAGATTTAAAGGAAAGACAATTTTCAGATGTAAAGTGTAAACAATTTTCAGACCTAAAGTGTAGACAATTTAGAGATGTAAAGTGTAGACAATTTTCAGATCTAAAGTGTAGACAATTTTCAGATCTAAAGTGTAGACAATTTTCAGATCTCTCAGATCAAAATAATTATATGCAGACATGTAAGTGTCTCAGTCCCCTTCATGTGGCTCAGCACGAAGTACATCATGTATGCACGTTGATCATCATGTATGTAAATCGTGTTGGTGTCTGGTGGTTTATGGAAACACGAAAACACCCCGCACGACCACCTACTGAAGATGGAGTATGCAGACTGTGCAGTATCATAAAGCTTGCGTGATGTGAGCAAAACAACTTGCCCTTACTTTCTTTAATTCTTCTCTTGTCTTTCTCTGTGTCTCCGTCTCTGTGTCTCCGTCTCTGTGTCTCCGTGTGTCTGTCTCTGTATACACACACACACACACACATATAGGCTATATATATACATACATATACATATTATATATATGTGTGTGTGTGCGTGCGTGCGTGTGTGTTCGTTCGTTATTTCTTTTAACGTCTATTCACATACGTGCTTTTAGACGAAAAAAAAAAAAGAAAAAAAAAAGAAAAGAAAATAAAGGTGTGTATTGGAATGAATGAATCTATGTAATCATGAAGGCATTGTATCAATTAAGGTAACAATTAATGTAACATCAAACAAATTAACGAACAAAAGAAAAACAATCAGAACATTATATCAGTCAGGCTTCATTGGATTTCTCGGGGTTGTGTGGGAGTTACAGGTATAAAGCAATTGGGCTGAATCAAAGGAAACGACCTACAGGACTGTGCAGTAAACGTCTAGCAATGTGTAAGTACAGTGTACGTGTGTGTGTGTGTGTGTGTGTTTTTGTGTGTGTGTGTGTGTGTGTGTGTGTGTGTGTGTGTGTGTGTGTGTGTGTGTGGTGTGTGTAAACATACTGTGTCTTACACACAGACACACACACACGCGTATTGTCATACAACCCCAAAACAGAGAAAGGCATGAGAGTTATTTCCCTCCATGATAGTTAACCTCCTTCCCACTCCATACGCCTCTTCATCAATGGCTGCCCCAGAACAAAACCAAGTTAATATTTTGTGCTATTTCTATCTTGTAAACATGTTTGTTGGTTGTTTTTAGTCTCTAGAAGACCCAAATTTCGAAACTGCTATGTGTTTTGTCTGGTATTATTCCTGTGTCAACCGTTAAGGTGAGTATACTACATTTCTTTTTCAGTCTCTTTCAGAAAAAAAAATACACCACCACAAACCTAATCAACAACAACAACAACAACAAAAATAGAAAATAAGAAATAGAAAACAGATAAAAGATAGCTACACAAACGTAATCAATAAATTCAAGAACATCAACAATAACACAACAACTACTACTACTACTACTACTACAACAGCAACGACAAAAACAGCACTACTGTGAGTAGAAGCAACTCGAACAGAAACAACTTTCTGGCCTCAGAGTACTAAACGTATCTAGAAGAATGCAATGCAAAATTGGACAGACAGAAAGTAAGACAGAGAAAAAAAGTTGCCCATAACCTTGAGATCGTAAAAAAGTCAAATGTTAGAGGCTTCAACTTTTTTCGGGGACAACATTATGAGAATGGTGCCCATTTCTTCTCTCGCTCCTTTACCTTCACCAACCCTGAACAAGCCCTGGCACCAGTTTACTGCTGGACGAACACGAAACAAGAGGCTGAAAGCACAAAGATTCTCCTGAGCTGGATTCCCACCCGCTGGGATCCTTCATCGGTCAAGCCACAGGACGCGAGGTCTACCTCTGAGTATGTGGGGATGCTGGGAGCTCTGTCAGTATATAAATAGTCATCCCCCCCCCCACCCCTTCTGGAAATCCTGTGCTAGAAATTTTCTCTTTTCTGTCAGTCTCTTTGTTTTTGTGTAAACAGTCTGCACGCTTTTTGAAAATTTTTGGGCTAGAAATTTCTTCTTTTCTGTCACTCTTTTTGTTTCTGTCTTGTTCTTTGCTTTCTGTAATTTTCTGCCTTGCTGGTATATTCACCTGTATGTGTTCTATAAAGCCTCACAAACTTTCTCCTTGTCCCCCTGTGGGGATGCTGGGGACTCTTTCAGTATAAATAAATATCCTCACCTTCTGTAAATTCTGTGATAGAAATTTCCTCTTTTCTGTCACTCTCTTTGTTTCTGCCTTGTTCCTTTGCTTTCTGTCATTTCTTTCTATAATTTTCTGCCTTGCTGGTCCCTTCATCTGTATGTGTTCTATAAAGTCGTACATACCTTCTCCTAGGACTGATAATTGCGTAGACATATTGACTGCATTGTTAGGTTCTCAGAAAATGTAATGTGCTGAAGCAAATTTAGGTCATTTACGCTATTGATATATATTTTAGTGTCCTTAGTAATGTTTACATTTGTACTCAGTTTTTAAAAAAAAATTATGACAAATTGGATAGAGTGGTCAACGCCAGGGGCATATTCCTAGATTATGCGCGCGAATGCATTGATTTGCGTACACATTTTTCTTTT
>CM060315.1:19764236-19766736 GCA_030674185.1 Monoplex corrugatus | reverse complement strand
TTTGCCATAATTGTGGTATAGTTCCACCAGCCCAGCATTTCTGAAAAATTTTGTGTAAAAAAATAATATAGTTTTCTGGAAGATGTTTAATCATTTCAGTTGAAACTGCATCAACACCTACCGAACTCCTTTTGTTGCGCAGAGACAAGATAGTGTTTTTTAACTCTTCTAAGGTGATTGGAGAATTAAACCAGAGATCATTTTGAGGTATTGGATCAGTGTAGATAGGGTTGTTAGCTGCCATTTCCCTGTAGTGTTTGCAGGTAGGAGTCAAACCATCTACTTTGCTATTTTGGGCAAAAAGTTCCACAAAAGTTTCAGCTTTGTCCATGTCGGAAAGAAATTTGTGACTTGTATCAATCATTATTGGACACCTAGGTAAGTTGGCTCCATTTTTCATTTGATTCATTTTTGTCCATACTTTATGGAAATCCTTGAAATCTGAAATTTCTTTTGTGCAGTATGATGCCCAGTAATTTTTCTTTGCTTCAGCGATGATTTTATTACACTGGGTGTTAGCTTTTTTCATTTCCATATGATCTTCAGGTTTCCTGCTTTTGATGTAGATTTTGTATTTCTCTTTTTTATACTGAACTGCTTGCTCACATACCTCCGTCCACCAAACATTACCCAAACGGTTATTAGACTTAAAAGTTTTGAGTTTCGGGATGGAAAGGTCTGCAGCAGCTAGAACTGACTCCTGGAATTTAGAAAACATAACGTCTACATTTTCACTTTCATAATGTGTGAAATCTCGAATAGAAAGAACAGTCTGAAACAAGGACCAATCAGCGCGTGTATAATTATATTTTGGTATAATATCAGGAATGCTGTCTTTCATCCTGATGTTTTCGTTAGTTAGTGTTATGAGGATAGGTAAGTGATCACTTCCTAAAGTATCTCTGTGAGTGTCCCAGGTACAGCAGGGTACTAATTTTGGTGAGATTAAAGACAGATCGATGGCTGTTGCCCGATGTTTGGAAATATCAGGAATTCTAGTGACACTCCCATCATTCAAAAGGTAAAGCGAACTGTCAACTATATTTTCTACTAAACGATTGCTTGTCACAGTACAGCAATCTTTTTCCCAAAACGGGGAGTGGGAATTAAAGTCTCCACCTATTAGCCATTTACCGTGCAGCAGATCCGGAATCGTGCGCAGCCATTCTGTGTTGTGGTCATTTGGACCTGTTGGCAGGTAGACTGACAAAACGTTCAGGATAAAAGAATTACTGAATTGTACTGTAGCGGCACAAGCGTGTAAGTCTTCAGTTGACGTTAAAACTGGGGAAGTAAATATGTGATATTGTAACTCTTTAAGTATGTATATCGCAGTGGCTACTTTCTTCCCGGGATTCCCATAGGCATACACTGGTGGATAATAGTAATTTTGGAAATTGGGAAGTTTGGTTGGTATAACATTAAGCGACTGCAGAATCAAGACTTCACACTGATTTGAGGCAAGGAAATGTTCCAGGTATGCTGAATTGGTGGAAATAGACCTACAATTCCACTGTAAAAAAATTGATTTTCATAGTCGGCTAATCCCTTATTTTCAATTAACGGTGATTTGTTTGAAAATCACGTATATTTGGTTTTCCGTGTACGAGGAAAATGGGGAGGGGGGGGGGGAATGATTACTTTTACTACAAAGGTAGAAACAAAAAATGAGTAAAACTATGGAGAAAAGAAGTCCTACTAATCAAGATAAGACTTTTGATCTAGAACAGAAATAAATTATAAATAAATTAAATAATAGTATACACGCCTTCAAATGTACAGAGATTATAGTCTGAGTCCTGACTGACTAATTCCTAGCGTTTATACACTTTCACCAAGAGAACTGTCAGAGATGACGAGGAAAAAGTCCTGTGACATGAAACGTTGGTCACTGTAGATCTACTACTATTCATTCAAAACATGTTGTATGACAGCCACCACGGTTCATAGCTGTCAAAATAGGGGAACGGTCCTCGGGAGAATCTAGAGGCGTGTGGCCGTGAAGGTCGTGATCCTCCTGGTCTTCTAGGCGTCTCCCAAAATAGATCCCGAATGTGTCTTCCCAGGTTCCCCGCTATCACGCTGCTTCCTCTGGCGGTGGGGTGAATATTGTCCTGTAGAAACTGCTGGTTAGTTCGAAGGTTATCATGGGAGACAAATGAAAGATTTTTTATGTTAACAAGTTCAGCAGATAAAAAGGCGTTAAACAAATTCCGCCGAACTTCCATACGTGACTGTCGTACAGGGGCGACCTTGCTGATGACTATCTTTGTGTTTGGATATTTTTGTGTTATATGTTTGATGGAAGAAGCTAAATTTTGTGTTGTTGCTTTGAGATCTTTGCTATTCAGTTCGTGGACACCACAGTGTAAAACAATACAGTCTGCAGGACTGTCAAAGTTGGAAAGTGACTTGTCTAAAGATTTTTGTATGTCATGAATGTTATTCACAGTACTTGAGTCTCCTTCAAAACCATAAGATCGTCCCAGTCGTCTCGAGT
>CM060315.1:19736736-19756736 GCA_030674185.1 Monoplex corrugatus | reverse complement strand
AAAAAGAACAATTTTGTTCTGGTCATCTGGTAGGAAAAAAGAACAATTTTGTTCTGGTTATCTGGAAGGAAAAAAGAAAAAATCTTATTCTGGTCATCTGGAAGGAAAAAAGAACAATTTTGTTGTGGTCATCTGGAAGGAAAAAAAACAATTTTGTTCTGGTTATCTGGAAGGAAAAAAGAAAAAAATCTTAGTCTGGTCATCTGGCAGAGAAAAAGAAATAATACCTGCTTTGGTCATCTGGGATTTCTTTAAAGACAATTTTAACCAGCCCTGAGTCAACTGTACGCTTCAACAGAGTGGAGATGAGACTGTTCCCGTTTTCAAGTCAGAATGGCTTCACCTTTTCCTGCTCGTCTGTCTGTCTGTCTGTCTCTCTTCTGTCTCTCTGTTTGTTTGTTTGTCTGTCTGTCTGTCTCTCTGTGTTTGTCTCCCTCTGTCTCTTTCTCTCTTTCTCTCTCTGTCTCTCTCTCTTGCTCTTTCTCTCTCTAGCTGTCTGTCTGTATCTCTGTCTCCCCCTCTGTCTCTATCTCTGTCTCTCTGCTTATTCTTCTTCTTCTTCTTTTTCTTCTTCTTGTTCTTCTTGTTCTTCTTCTTGTTCTTCTTCTTGTTCTTCTTTTTGTTCTTCTTCTTGTTCTTCTTCTTGTTCTTCTTCTTGTTCTTTTTCTTGTTCTTGTTCTTCTTTTTGTTCTTCTTCTTGTTCTTGTTCTTGTTCTTCTTCTTGTTCTTCTTTTTGTTCTTGTTCTTGTTCTCTTCTCTTCTTTTTGTTCTTGTTCTTGTCTTTTCTTCTTCTTCTTGTTCTTGTTCTTCTTGTTCTTCTTGTTCTTCTTGTTCTTTCTTCTTCTTTCTTCTTGTTCTTGTTCTTCTTCTTGTTCTTCTTGTTCTTTTCTTCTTCTTGTTCTTCTTGTCCTTGTTCTTCTTGTTCTTGTTCTTCTTCTTTTTCTTCTTCTTCTTCTTCTAACTCTTCTTCTTCTTCTTCTTCCTTCTTCTTCTTCTTCTTCTTCTTCTTCTTCCTCTTCTTCTTCTTCTTCGTCTTCTTCTTTTGATTTTTTTGTCTGCTTATTTTCAGCTTTCCATCGTTTTCTTTTTACATTTTATATTCCTTTTGGGAGTTCGTGGCCCAAGGCGTGACTGTTAACTAGACAGATGATTTTGATGTATCAGAAACCTGTGACAGTGCGCAGAACTAAGGCCAGTCAGATGCAAGGGCAACTGCAAAAAAACAAGACGAGGAAGAAAACACAGAGAAGGTAATGCAGAGCAAAAAGGGAGACAAAAAGGTGAGGCGAACGAGATGAAAAAACAAATTAAAGGACGGATAAGAGATAGAAAGAAAGAGTAGATAGTAAGAGGTAGATAGAGAGAGAGAGAGAGAGAAGAGAGAGAGAGAGAGAGAGAGGAGAGAGAGAAGACAGACAAGAGAAAAACAGAGATTGAAAGACACAGAGATAAATAGATAGAAGAATAGTAGATAGAGAATAGAGATGAGAGAGAGAGAGGAGAGAGAGAGAAGAGAAGAGGGAGACGAGAAACAGAGAAAACGCGATGAAAGACAAGAGATAAATAAGTAAAGATAGAGATAGAGATAGAGAGAGAGAGAGATAGAAAGAGAAGAGACAGAGAGACAGAGATGAAGAAGGAGACAGAGAGAAGAGAGGACAGAGAAACAGAGACAGACAGACAGACAGAAGAGACTGAGAGACAGAGAGAAACAGAGAGATAGAGATGAGAAAGTAAAGGAGAAAGAGAGAGAGAGAGAGAGCGACAGACAGAGACAAACACAGACAGACAGACATACAGAACAGAGAGAGATGAAGACAGAGAGGAGAGAGAAAGACAGAGACAGAGAGAGAGACAGAGAAGACAGAAAAACAGAGAGACAAAGAGAGAGAAGACACAGAGAGAGAGAAAAGACGCCTTTTCTCAAATTTGTTCCCTATTAGTTTTAAAAAATATACACAGAAACAAAGACAAAACACAAATGGCATATGGCAAAGCGTAGTCATCCAATGTCATCCAATATCCAGTCCAGCATAATGCATTATCCAGCCCAGTATAGTCCAGTATCAAATCAAATCCAATAATAAGCACGAATGCAGGCGTTGCACGTAATGTGAAACACGACAAAACATTTTCATGAAATCCACACACACACGCACGAACACACACACACACACACACACCAACCACACACACACACACACACACACGCACACCACGCGCGCGCACATGCACACACACATGCAAACACGCACACACACACACCATACACACACACACACACTCACACACACACACACACGCACGCACACGCACAGTCACACACACAAGCATGCACGCATGCCACACACACATACTCACACGCACACACACGCACACACACGCACACTCATACACACACACAAACGCACACACACACACATGCACACACACACACACACACACACACACACACACACACACACACACACACACACACACACACACACACACACACACATACAGCACACACCACACACACACACACACACACACACACACACACACACACACACACACACACACACACACACACACACCACACACACACACACACTACAAGGCGAACTGAGCGCTGAAAAAAAAATAGGGCATCAGTCAATCAAGTCACGTCATGTCACGTCATGTCACGTCATGTCACGTCACATCATATCCATCATCTCTCAATAAAAAAAAAAAGAAGAAAATCATACACACACATAAAAGAAAATGATAACGACAGTACTTTAACAAGAAACACCACGAGGGCGCGGACGGGACCCAGCGCACCAATGCCTCGCCATTCTCTGGACAACCACCTCCCAGGCCCCCGACGCCACTCGACAGCCATCTCATCAAGCAAACGCGGACTGTCAATGCGCTACATGACTCGTTCGGACCCAGTCATCAGTTACCTTGCCCACAAACCGAACGGCAAAGTGGGGAGATGACAAACCTTGGGCATGGCCACACAACGTGCACCAACGACGTTCAGCCCAACCTCCGGACCAAGAGAGAATGGAGGGACCACTCTCTCGCCCTGCTCTGTGCCTTCATCTCTCTTTCGGGCAGCCCGCCCTGCCACCAGCTCGTATAGCTGTCAGCTCCCCCCCTCACCACAGTCTTGACAGCTAGCAGTAAAACATACATAGCGTGAGCATGCATAATATCATGCTGCATGCCTGAAGAATACTGTTGTACGGATGCGAGGCGTGGACAGTCAGCAAGCAAAGCCAGAGCAAGATTGAGGCAGCCGAGATGTGGTTTCTCAGAAGAATGATGAGAGTTCCATGGACAGCAAAGAAAACAAACGAGACAGTCTTGATGAGGGCAGACACAAGTAGATCACTCATAAGGAAGATTAGGAAAAGACAGGCAACATTTATAGGCCATTTTATGAGGAAGGGGGATTTGGAGCACCTGGTCACAACGGAAAAGCTGGAGGGAAAGAGAGCACCAGGCAGACCCAGGGAGAGAATGCTGGACGGACTTGCAGAGTGGCTGGGGATGAAGAGGGTGGGGGAGATGCTAGGGGCAACGAGAGATAGAGATGGTTGGAAGTCCATGGTCGCCAACGCCATGCGGCAGGGCACCTGATGATGATGATGATGCTTGGATAAACATTTTTTTTCTTTTCTTTTCATTTAGTTTCAGTTCAGTTTCTCAAGATAACGTCTCCGTGCTCGGAATGAGTTCCATATGCACCGAAGCCACAGATACCATGTGATGGAGAAGATCCAAACGATTATGGTATAATCCTTAAGCCTGTACATAAGTCCAGTACGTTTGCTGCCCATCTTAACCCATTGACTCCCGCACCCTGTCCACCAGCCGCAAAAACTTAACCCTTTGAATCCTTCACCCTAGGGTGAGGGAATCAAAAAGTTATGTTTTCGTTTGCTAGCATGGTCGACAATGCAGGATGCTGGTGGACGATGTGTGGAAGTCAAAGGGTTAATATTTCCATGATTTTGGTTGTGTCAGCCTAGTGTTTCATAGGTCCTGTGTTCCATTCCCACCCCACTTCAAGACCTTGCCAGCGTATAGGGTTTTGTGCAGGATCAGGGAATCTGCCACATAATTGCTAGCAGATATGGGTGGAGCGCATATGGAATCGTCCGAGTACGATGAAAATCTCTCTTGAACAAACTCCAAACTCAGATACGTTGGTAAAGTACAGAGCTTCTACCTAGCATATGGAATTATTAAACATATCATCATCATCATCATCATGTGCCCTGCCGCATGGCGTTGGCAATCATGGACCTCCATATAAATCTATCCCCCCTTGTGGCTGCAAGTACATCTCCCACCCTCTCTGTCCTCATCCACTCTGCAAGTCCGTCCAATATTTTCTCTCTGGGTCTACCTGGTGTACTCCCCCCCCCCCCCCCCCCAGCTTTCCAATTAAAAAAATGCAGAAGAAAAATTATACCGCACGCCAGTATCCAACGACATACACACACTTACAGACCACACACACACACACACACACCACACCCCACACCAACACACACACACACGCATATACACACACACACAACAGACACGCACACATATACACACACGCGAGCGCACAACACACGCGCGCGCGACCACACACACACACACACACATCGTCTAATAATTATCACTCAAAGTGAAAAGACGTTAAATCAAAGAACGAACTCACTCACACACAGATACACACACACACACACACACACACACACACACACACACACACACACACACACACACACACACACACACACACACACAACACACACATCATCTAGTATCACTCATAGTGAAAAGACATTAAATCAAAAAAACGAACACACACACACACACACACACACACACACACACACACACACACACACACACACACACACACACACACACACACACACACACACACACACACACACGAAACACACACTACTCAAAAGAAAAGGCACACACACTAAAACAACACAATACCCTTATATTACCAAGTGAAACAACAACAAAACACACACACACACACACACACACACACACACACACAACACACACACACAAAACACACACCCAAACTCGACAAACAAAACACACACACACACACACACACACACACACACAACACACACACACACACACACACACACACAACACACACACAACATTATGCACGTAAAGGGTGCATACGCCCATCGTAAATAAATCATGGAACAAGTTGTTTCTTGATGAGAAACATAACACATACTGAGGTGCATTCCATTTCATCATAGTCTTGTCTACATGATAATTATACTCTGGAAACAGACTTTAAGCACAATAATTCATCATAACAACAAGACAACTTCAGCAACAACGATGGGGTGATGAGAAATTTCTTACATATTTCCAAGATGGTGATGCACTTTTAAAGGTTTTTCTTCTGTCTTTGTCTGTCTCTTGCATTTTGAGAATGTTTCTCTATTAATTATTTAATTAATTAATGAATTAATTATTATTATTATTTATTTATTTATCTATCTATTTATTTATTATTATTTTTTATTTGTTCATTTATTTTTCATTATTATTTATTTATTCATTTATTTATTTAATTATTATTTATTTATTCATTTATTTATTTATTTATTCATTCATTCATTCATTCATTTGTTTTTCTCAGTATGTATGCATGCATGAATGTATGCATGCAGGCATGCAGCATGAATGTATGTATGTATGTATGTATGTATGTATGTATGTATGTATGTATTATGTATGTATGTATGTATGTATGTACGTACGTATGTCTTTATAAACAGAGAAATATTTCATCGCCGTACAAAATTCATTATCAAACATACTTATATTTGTTATAGACACTCACTTATTACCCAATTTGGGATTAAGTTTATATTCGTTCTTACGCTGGTTGGATTGACAGTTGTTTGATTGGACAGGCGTGATGTTGTTGTGGTAGTGGTGGTGGTGGCTTGTTGGTTTTGGCTGAGGCAGATCATCTTATCGCGCTCTATACCGAGCAATAGACACTTATAGTGGCAATAATTATGGTTCAGACATTCGGCTGCCAATAACTAAACTCGAAGTTCCAGGGTTGGCTCGCCGTAGAGGTCTCGACTTTTCTCCTCAGTTTGACCGGAAAACCCAACTGAACGTCTAGTTCTTCGGAAGGGACGAAAAACGAGTGGGACTCGTGTGCCTTCTGGGTGCACACGCTAAGGATCCCAAGTCAGTCGAAAATCGTGAAGAGCAGGGCATTGCCTGGCTGCCTTGGTATAAACCACACACCGAAAATATAGGTTGATTTCCCAGGTCCAACCCCTTGAAGGCCAATTAGCCTTCTTGCATTTCTGAAGTCCTGGTTAAAAAGCTGTGAATGTGAACATGAATTTGAAGCGAGGGAGAGGGGGATGGGCGCCGCCCTTGTGGTGCTGGCCCCGGGAAGAGTTGAGGTCTCTGCCACCTCATTCGATCTCAGGGTTATGGAACTATAATAATAATAATAATAATAATTAAAATTTTATATAGCGCAAAATCTTGATAAAATCAAATCTAAGCGCTGAAACACACACATACGCACACACACGCACACACGCACGCACACACACGCACTCACGCACACACACACACATACACACACACACGCACACGGCTATAAATGGGGAGAAAGAATAAAAGCAATGGAAAATTATAGAAAGCATATTATATGCAATTATATATTGCAATGTGATTCCCCTCCGAGTGGAGACAGGCTGCAGAGGGGATTGAGTGAGGTCAGGATTTTATGCAGAGGAGAAAAGGTGAGTTTTGAGAGCGGACTTGAAGGAGACAAAAGTAGGTTGCTGACGGACTGAGAGAGGAAGTTTGTTCCAGGAGAGTGGACCAGAAACAGAGAAGGCTCGTGGACCATAGATATTGAGCTTAGTGCGTGGAAAGCGAAAAGTCAGAGGATCGGAGGCAGAGCGGAGGGTACGTGAGGGAACATAGATCTCAAGTAGGCTTGACAGGTAATGGGGGGCTGCGTTATTGAGGCTTTTGCAGCACATGGTGTCTAGTTTGTACTATACAGGTAGGACCTCAAGACCTGGTCAACTCATGGGTTTATGTGCAGGCATAAGACTTGTACCGTGATCATTCTGGATCTTCTCAATCACATAGCACCTGTGATGTTAGTGCATGTTGAATTCATTCCGAGCACAGAGAAATTGAAATTGAAATTGAAATTGCTGAGGCCAAGACTTTTCTTTTTCTGTTTATTCATTTATTTTAGCTCAGCCATGTGCATTTCATGCAGCCTATGTGCACTCTAAGACTGTGTGGTTCTTCATCATCAATCATGTATCAATTTCCGTTTTAAAAAACTCGTGTTGTTAAGATAAATTATTTTGTTTATACTTAGTGGCTCGTTGTGTTTTGACTCAATCCTTTAATTCTCTATTTGTTTCATTTATTCATTCTTTTCGTTGAAGATATTATACACAGATACACACGTCATTTCATTGTAACCAAGATGTTTCCAGTGATAGACTGATACAGTGTTACTATAAGATAAAAAAAAAAAAGGCCAGCTCATAGGTTTATATGGAGGCTTGAGCTTGTGCCAATCTTGATCTTCTCTATCACATGGCACCTGTGGCGTTAATGCATATGGAATTCATTCCGAGTGCGGAGAGGTCATCTTGAGACATTGAAACTGAAACTGAAACCATCAGAATTTAGCTTAGGACAACGACAAAGATTCACCAATCCTGTCTGTTCTGATATGTATACGCACTTGTATATACACATGCCCTTGTGAACACATACGTGCATGCACATGAACACATATAAGCATTCACTCACATGAGCTTTTTTTTTTTTACATATAACCAAGACTGTTAGGATGAGAACTAATACCATATTCGTATAAGAGTTAAAAGAAAAACCTAGATAGGACCTCAGGACCTGGCCACTTCACGGGTTTATGTGCAGGTTTAAGGCTTGTGCCATGATCATTCTGGATTTTCTCTATCACATAGCACTTGTGGCGTTAATGCGTATGGAATTCATTCCGAGCACAGAGACGTCATCTTGAGAAACTGAACACTGAAAATTCTGTTCTGACCTAGCCTCTGTTTCGTAGTATCCTAGGTGTGTTTCAGGTTTTTGGCGTCTCCTTCTATTGTTTGTCGCCAGGTGTTCTTGGACCTTCCTCCGTAACGTCTTCCAGTAAAAGGGCATCCGGTTGATTTCGTGTGCACGCCCGCCGAAGACGGAATATGCAAACTGTCCAGCGACATTCTACCTGCACAAAGGGTGGATGGTTGGCGGGGAAATAGGGAGGGACTACAGCGTTGTCTGCATGCATACGATAAATATTGGAACGAAAAAAAAAAAAAAAAAAAAAAGAGCAAACAACAACAGCAACAACAACAACAAGAAACAAAACAAAACAAAACAAAACAAAACAAACAAAACAAAAAAGAAAAAAAATTGACAGTAGATGGACTCGGAGATGCTTGCTCGAAGTTTTGCGAAACACTTGAAGTGCCCTTCACTGGACATCAGAGGGAAGCCATAAGATAAACAAAGATCCAAGTATATGTGGCACTGGACGACAGAATACCTCAAGGCCCTGAAACACACTCCTGAAAGACTGGCGTTTTTCCCTCTCCGCCAGCCTGGCCTCGTGATTCTATATTTTACAGAAATAATTCAGTTTCAGGTTCTCAAGATGAAGTCTCCGAATTCCATTTGCACCAACGTCACAGGTGTCATGTGATTGAGAAGATCCAGAATGATAACAGCACAAGCCTTAAGCCTGCACATAAATCCACGAGCTGGCCAGGTCCTGAGGTCCTACCTGGATAGTGCCATAACCCTGGGGTTGTAGGGCAATAAGGTGGCAGAGACTTCAACTTTTCCAGGAGCCAGCACCATCAGGGCAGCTGCCATCCCCTCTCCCTCGCTTCAAATTCATATTCACATTCACATTTTTTTTAACCAAGACTTCAGAAATGCAAGAGGGCTAACTGGTCTTCAAGAAGTGGGACTTGGGAAATCAACCTATCTCTCCAATGTTTTATACCAAGGCATCGGCAATGCCCTGCTCTTCGCGATTTTCAACTGCCGAGGGATCTTTAGAGTGCGTAGCCTGAAGGCACACACGGGTCCGACTCGTTTTTCGTCCCCTTCCGAAGGACTAGACGTTCAGTTCGATTTTCCGGTCAAACTGAGGAGAAAAGTCAAAGCCTCTACGGGAGCGAACCCTGGAACCTCGATTTAGTTTTGGCAGGAGAAAGTCTGAACCATTCTGCCACTCTTTCCCTCTCCCTGAGAAACTGAAACTGAAACCACAGAAAATAAGGTCAATCCCTTGACTTGAGGTCATAGGCGAGTGAAGTGGTAGAGACCGCAACTTTTTTTGTTCACGAAGTCACATTCTCACATAGCACTCTTAATTCAAAGGGGGACACTGCATGACAATTCCCCCCCCCCCTCATTAACTCTTCCCTTAACATCCCCAACACCAAGCCTGCGTCATTTTCACCACGTTTTTTTTTTTTTCATTTAAAATTTTCAAATTTACAATGGCGCCACCCTCCTCTTCACACACGAGCCTTTCTCCTGTATAATATATTTTCTTTTTCTTTGTTTTATGGATTACAACGCCACCGTCATCCATTTACTCATAATGAATTCTCGTGTCTTTCCATGTTGCAACAGGTTAGTTTATGTATCTTGTTAAAAAAAAACAAAAAACAAAACAAAAACAAAAACAAAACAAAAAAAACCGCGTGACTTTGAAAGATTTACCAGAGGCTGACTGGTCTGTCTGCACTCTGCGTGCGGACGCGCACGTGCGCAGATACACACAGACCTACCTTCGCTCACACGTGCATATACACGCTTGCACGTGTGGTGTATGTATGTGTGTGTGTGTGTGTGTGTGTGTGTGTGTGTGTGTGTGTGTGTGTGTGTGTGTGTGTGTACACATACATAAAGGCAACACACATACAACACACACAAGCACGTATGCACAAATACACATGTTCGACCACCACACAGGCACACAAACACACATGCTCGGAGAGAGAGAGAGAGAGAGAGAGAGAGAGAGAGAGAGAGAGAGAGAGAGAGAGAGAGATAGAGAGAGACAGACAGACAGACAGACAGAGAGACAAAGACAGAGACAAAGATAGAGACAGAGACAGACAGACAGACAGACAGACGGAGAGACAGACAGAGACAGTTTGAGACAGAGACAGAAAGACAGAGAGAGAGAGAGAGAAGCAGAGACAGAGAGATAGGTGTAGAGAAAGAGAAAGAGAGAGAGAGAGGGAGAGAGAGAAAAAGAGACAGAGAGCAAGAGAGAGAGAGAGACAGAGACAGAGAGACAGAGACAGAGACAAACAGAGAGTGAGAGAGAGTGAGAGACAGAGACAGATAGACAAACAGAGACAGACAGACAGAGAGAGACATAGACAGACAGACAATCAGACAGACAGACAGACAGACACAGACAGACAGACAGACAAATGATGTAACTGTATAGCCATATATATTATGTCTTAACAGTGTGGTAAATATGACCCGCAAAAACGCATGACACATGCTGACAAAACTGGATGAACGACAAGAGATTGATTGATTGACTGGTTGTTTGAGTGACTGAATGACTGATGTTCATTTTCCAATGGTGAAGACAACAACGCATTACAACACTTCGGGGTCAATTCAAAGAGAGAGAAGAAGACAAACAGACAGACAGACAGACAGACAGACAGAAAGACAAATAGACGCTTGGACGGACAGACAGGCAGGCAGCGGACAGACAGACAGACGGACAGACGGATGGACAGACAGACAGACAGACAGACAGACAGAAACAGGCAGCAGAAAAAAGGCGCGGTTGTGTGTGTATGTATGTGTGTGTGTGTGTGTGTGTGTGTGTGTGTGTGTGTGTGTGTGTGTGTGTATGCGTGCGTGTGTAGTGTGTGTATGTGTGTGTGTGTGTGCGCGTGTGTGCGTGTGTGTGTGTATGTGTGTGTCTGTGTCTGTGTGCGTGTGTGTGTATGTGTGTGTATGTGTGTGTATGTGCGTGCGTGCGTGTATATGTGTGCGCGTGTGTATGTTGCGTGCGTGCGTGCGTGTGTGTGGTGTGTGTGTGTGTGTGGTGTGTGTGTGTTAAAGCAGTTGTCTCCAGTTTGAAGTCTGTAATTTGCTCCAAAGGGATTCATCACACTAAAAAAGAAATATCCATATACGCTCCATCCATATCAGCAAAACGATCATCGGGCAAAAACTCCTTGAGCCAACGCAAAAACCCCTCTCTATGCAGGCAAAGACTTTAAAATGGGGGAAGAGAAAACAGAGACCTACGTATGTGACACTGACACCACCAGAGAGACTGAAGCATTAAGAAGAGAAAGCGAACGAGTCCAAGTTTTATATCGCAGGCTAGGATTGAACTCAAGACACAATATCCTGAGTCCGCGGCTCAGTCAAATGAGCGAACCAGCCCCTTACCCCCCCCCCCCCCACCCCTCTGATTTTTCTTTTATTTTTTTTATTTTTTAGGATCATCGCACTCAGGAAGATTCCCTTTGCGCTCACCTGTTTTGTTGTTTGTTTTGTTTTTTTCTCCATTTTCTGTGCCACCTTAATGGCCACAGAAGCTAGCAATTTTTTTTTACAATGCATTGATGATGATGATGTCGATGAGGATGATCATCACGATGCTATGGAGTTCCATCTAGGATGGAGACTGTGTGACGGGCTGTACTCTACGCTTACTATAAAATAATTTTCCTGGTGTCAACCAGGCCCGAGCCCCCTTCTGATTTCATCCACATCTATCAAAAGAAAAGAAAAGAAAGAAAAAAGAAAGAAAGAAAAAAAAAAAAGAAGAAAGAAAGAAAAGAAAGAAAAGAAAAAAGAAAGAAAGAAAAAGAAAGAAGAAAGAAAGAAGAAAAGAAAAAGAAAAAACAAAGGTCTTAATGTCTTGACCATCTCGGTTAACACTCAGACCTTGACCACTTAACCAGCAAATGTCAAAAATAAAAAAAACAAACAAACAATAAAAAAACAAAAACAAACAAACAACAAACAAACAAACAAACAAGAAAAAAATGCACATAACGTGCAGTTTTAATTCATCGCAGTCAGACTATAAATAACAACACGACAATTATTTGTGTCGTGAGGCGGAGGAAGGGAAAAAAATAAAAGAAAAAAAAACAAACAAAACGTGGAAACCATAGAAAGTTTGCATCCCAGTCATGTAGGCGAAAGAAACGAAAGGGGACGAGCGCTGTCACTTGTGTTTTGAGCGTGTGCTTGTGTATTGATGATAATGTGCAACTCCCCCTCTCTCCCCCCCCGCCCTCCCTCCCCCTCCCCTCTCCCTCCCCCGCTCCCTTCTCCCCTGTCACTTGTGTTATGAGCGTGTGCTTGTATATCAGTGATAATGTGTCAACCCTCTCTTTCCTCTAACCCCTTCTCCCCCCCACACACACACCACTCCCTTCTCCCCTGTCACTTGTGTCACAAGCATGTCTTGCCCTATTGGTGCTGATGTCCGAACACTCTTGTCGACCGTTTCTGTTTTGTTTCAAAGATATCTTCCTAGGGGCAAGCTATATTAACGTTATCATCATGGTTGTTCTTCTTCTTTCTTTCTTTCTTTCTGTCTGTCTTTCTTTCTTTCTTGCTTTCTTTCTTTCTTTCTGTCTGTCTGTCTTTCTGTCTTTCTTTTTTTTCTTTTTTTCTTCTACTTCTTCTTCTTCTACTTCTTCTTCTACTTCTTCTACTTCTTCTTCTTCTTCATCTGCTTCTTTCTATCTATGTATCTTTCTCTCTTTCTTTCTTTCTTCTTCTTATTTTTCTTCTTCTTCGTCCTTGTTCTTCGTTTTCTTTTCTTCTTCTTCTTCTTCTTCTTTTTCTTCTTTCCTCTTTCTTTCTTTCTTTCTTTCTTTCTCTTTCTTTCTTTCTTTCTTTCTTTCTTTTCTTCTTCTTCTTCCTTGTTCTTCGTTTTCTTTTCTTCTTCTTCTTCTTCTTTCCTCTTTCTTTCTTTTTTCTTTCTTTCTTTCTCTTTCTTTCTTTTATTCTTCTTCTTCCTTGTTCTTCGTTTTCTTCTTTTTCTTTCTTCTTCTTCTTCTTCCTTGTTCTTCGTTTTCTTCTTTTTCTTTCTTTTTTTCTCTCTTTCTTTCTTTCTTCTTCTGTTTTTCTTCTTCTTCTTCTTCTCCTTCTTCTTCTTCTTCATTTTTTCTTCTTCTCCCAGTCATCGTTAACATATTCGTCTTCTTCTTCTCCATATCATGATAATCATGATCATGATCATGATCATTATCGTCATCGTCGTCGTCGTCATCATCATCATCATCATCGTTATTATTATTATTATTATATTATTATCATTATTTTTATTATATTATTATATAGTTACTATTTATCATTATCATCATCTTCATTATTATTATTACAATTATTATTATTATTACAAGAAATCCTTTTTGTATAGCGCTACTCTCCAAACTTAATGAATTAATTACAGTCGCCGCGCATTACACATAATCAGACATTTTAAGAGGAGCGTGGAGAACTGAAATTGATGGGCTACATTCCACTATGTTGTTGCACAGTCTGCATCTTTGGTGGGCGTACATGCTGAATATTTTTTTTCTTGTTTCTGCAGAACTTCCGATGATATGACTTAGAGAGGATCTTTAAGTTTTGTATTTATTTATTCACCTACTTATTTACGTCTTATCAGTTACTCACTTACTTACTTACTTATTTGCTTACTTACTTGCTTGCTTACTTACCTATCTATGATTAAGAAAATATTGTCTTTATGTGTATTTATTTATTCACCTACTTACTTACTTCGTATTCACTTACTCATGTACTTACTTACTTACTGTACTTACTTATATACCTATCAATGATTAAGAAAATATTGTCAGCATGTGTATTTATTCATTCACATACTTACTAACGTCTTATTCCCTTACTTACTTATCTATCTGTGATTAAGAAAATATTGTCTGCATGTGTATTTATTCATTCACATACTTACTAACGTCTTATTCCCTTACTTACTTACTTACTTATCTATCTGTGATTAAGAAAATATTGTCTGCATGTGTATTTATTTATTCACCTACATACTAACGTCTTATTCCCTTACTTACTTACTTACTTATCTATCTGTGATTAAGAAAATATTGTCTGCATGTGTATTTATTCATTCACATACTTACTAACGTCTTATTCCCTTACTTACTTACTTACTTATCTATCTGTGATTAAGAAAATATTGTCTTCATGTGTATTTATTTATTCACCTACTTACTTACTTAACTATGATTAAGAAAATATTGTCTTCACCTAATTGATAGGCAGCTGAGCATTTGGGCATTGACTGGGGGGGGGGGGGGGGGGGGTTCTGTCTTGTGAGACGAGTTTATACAGGACAGCTAGTTGTGTTGTGATTCAGACCTTTAGTTATCTATTTATTAACTTTGTATATATGTTCCATTATTGAAGGTAAAATACACACATACACAGGTCATTCATATGTAACCAAGATGGTTCCACTGGTAGGCTGATAAAATGCCAGCATAAAATATAGACTAGGTAAAACACAGTCTAGGTAGGGCCTCAGGACCTGGCCAGCTCATGGGTTTATGTGCAGGCTTAAGGCTTGTGCCATGATCACCATACACATGGCACCTGTAACGTCAGTGCAGATGGAATTCGTTCTGAGCGCGGAGACGTCATCTTGAGAAACTGAAACTGAAACTAAACTTAAGTGTGTATTTGTTATCTCGAATGCATATACATACGAAGGGACTTTCATCATCATCATTGTTAATTTTCCTTTCCAGGTGTTATTTTTTCAGTGAGGTATAGTGTATGTTTTGAGATGGTTATAGCTCTGATACGGCTCTGCGCAGTCGGCTGGGCTTTAAACAAAAATACCAATAACAATAGCAGTCTTGTACATTCCACTGTTATTGATTGTTACAGGTTATCTATCTTCCTTATAATAATCTGTCAAAGAATTATGTACTGCCTCTGATCATCATCATCATGTGCCCTGCCGCATGGCGTTGGCGATCATGGCCCTCCATATATATCTATCCCTTGTTGCCACAAGCACACCTTCCACCCTCTCTGTCTTCAGCCACCTTGCAAGTCCGTCCAATGTTTTCTCCCTGGGTCTACCTGGTGCTCTCTTTCCCTCCAGCTTTCCTGTTGTGACCAGGTGCTCTAATTCCCCTTTTCTTATAAAATGGCCTATAAATGTTGCCTGTCTTTTCCCAGTCTTCCTCATGAATGATCTCGCTTTTTTTCTTTGCTGTGAATGGGACTCTCAATATTCTTCTTAGAAACCACATCTCGCCTGCCTCAATCTTGTTCTGGCTTTGCTTGTTGACTGTCCATGCCTCACAACCGTATAACATTATCGGTTCTATGCAACATCCAAGAACTCTCTTCCTGATGTTAATTGACAGACATTTGTTGGTAAGAATACTTTTCATCTTCTTGAATGCTGTTTTGGCTTGGCCGGTTCTACTGGCTATTTCTGATGTGCATCTGCTATCTGGTGAGATGATTGTTCCCAGATATTTAAACTTATCACAAGGTTGTGCCGTTTGCTGTTATTTTGCATGAGGGGATTTCATGTCTTGTTTTTTTTTTTAATTTTTTTTTTTTTTTTACTGATTACCATGACTTCAGTCATGTTATTTAGCTCCAACCCTTTATTTTTGCTTTCCATTTCTAGTATATTCACAAGGTTTTGTAGATCCCTTTCATTTTCTGCAATTAGCACGGTGTCATCTGCGTAACGAATGTTGTTTATCATTTTTCCTCCAAGGTAATCCAACCACACAACGGCGTCGGCTACGGTGAGAAGATGAGCATCATCAGATCACTTCTTAAGCCACGGACAGAAAGAGGCGACCAACACAATCTGTCCAGAGAGTAGCAAATGGTCTGGTGTGATGAGGCTTCTCACCAGCCACAACCGGCTGAACACCGGTATTAACCACCACAAGTTTAACCCTTTGACTCCCGCACCTTATCCTTTCCACCAACCACAAAAACTTAACCCTTTGACTTCTTCACCCTATCCACCAGCTTCCTGCTTTGTTAGCATGCTTGACAATGCAGGATAATAATAATAATAATAATAGTGCATTTATAGAGCGCTTTCCGAAACCTCAAAGCGCTTTACATCAGTAAACCATACATATATAAACCAAATAACAGGCTACAATACAAACAAACTCATCAAAAACTATCCACAGGAAATCAACAACCACACAGACACACCAAATAATCTCTCTCCCTCTCACCCCCTCCCCGCCCACCCCTCTCCCCCCATTTTCAAACACACACACACACAACACCCACACACACACAGCACATCACACACACACACAACACACACACACACACACACACACACACACACACACACACACACACACACTGGCATACACCCCATTGTGCACAATTTCATCCAGAATGTCAAGCAGGATCAACCCACTAGCCAAAATCAGGAAAAACACTGTTTAAAGAAGTAAGTTTTTAAACTTGTTTTGAAAGATGGTAGAGTTTTAGAGTGGCGGACGGACTGAGGCAACAAGTTCCATGTCTGAACAGCAAAAACTGCAAAGGCTCTACCACCGTGAGTTTCTCTGTTATATTTTGGCACACGAAACTTCTTGTCATCCACAGAAGAGCGGAGTGATCGAGAAGGTACGTAGACAGTCAAGAGTTCAGAGAGATAGTCAGGAGCAGTTCCAGAAATGATGTGATAACAAAGGCAGCAAATCTTGTATTTTATTCTTTGTTCAACCGGGAGCCAGTGCAGTGTCTGAAACAGGGGTGTGCAGTGCTGTGACCTACGTGCCTTGAAAATGAGTTTAGCTGCAGAGTTCTGAACTTGTTGCAAATGTTTGAGATGTTTCTGAGGGCAACCCGCAAGGAGTGAATTGCAATAATCTAACCTAGACAGAATGCATGCAGTAACTAACGTCTTGGTTGCGTCTAATGTAAGGTAGTGTCTAATAGAATTAATGCGTCTAAGTTCGATGTATGCAGCCTGACATGTTTTGATGATGTGCTGGTGCTGGAGAGATTATGGTCAAAGACAAAACCGAGGTCACGAACGCAATCAGAAAAAGCAATAGCGGTATTACCAACAGTAATAGTGGAAGGCAGAGAAGAAAGATCTGCAGGCAATGGAGAAACACGAAGGGCTTCAGTCTTGTCATCATTCAACTTAAGTCGATTTTCATACATCCAGGATTTTACTTCAGAAACGCAGTTCTGAAGAGACTGAACTAGAGATGATGGAATATATGAGGTCAATAAGGTGGGGGGTCAGAGGAGAAGTATACAATATGAAAAGCACAGGACCCAGAACAGAGCCTTGAGGCACGCCAAAATCCAAAGGCAGCTCAGAAGATTTGTTTCCGTCGACAAGTACGGTTTGCTTTCTTTCTGAAAGATAAGATCGAAACCAGTGTAAAGCAGATTTTGAATTCCAAAGTTGTTTTCCAAACGGAAAAGCAAAATTTCATGGTCAATAGTATCGAAAGCAGCTGAAAGATCCAAAAGGAGAAGAATAGAAATTTTGTTTTGATCCAGGGAGGTCAAAAGATCATTGAGAATACGAAGCAGAACAGTTTCTGTGCTGTGCCCTGGCCTGTAAGCGGATTGGTGAGGACTAAGGAGGTTATGGGATGAGAGATGGGAGAAAAGCTGGTCTAGAATCAGACGTTCAAGCAGTTTAGAAAGAAATGGAAGATTGGAAATCGGTCTGTAATTTTTCAGGTCATTTTTGTTGAGGTTAGATTTTTTCAGCAAGGGCTTAACAATGGCAGTCTTAAATTCACGGGGAACAATTCCAGTGGTAATAGACTGATTCATGATGTTTGTAATGGTCGGCAAGAGAAGATCCACATGTTGAAAGAGAAGTTTGGTTGGAATGGGATCAAGTTCACATGATTTAGGGGGAGTCTTAAGAATGGTCTTCCGGACAAGGTCTTCAGAAACTGGAATGAAATTTACAAGTGGTGAGCCAGAAAACGACACAGTGTTTGAACCAGTACTTTGAAATGGTGGAAAACTGTCACGGATCTTGAGAATTTTCTTATGGAAAAAATCGGCAAAAATGTGTGGGAGCAGTTTGACATCGGACACAGTGGGAAGAGACACAGGTTTGATTTTTCCAAGAAGCGAGGACATATTGTGAAAGAGTTGTTTGCTAATGGACAGGGTGCGGAAGATTCAAAGGGTTAACAAGTGACGCCTTCACCAACCTATACCGACGTAGAGTCAAGAGGATCAGACAGCTGAACACATGTTGCAGCCATGTCGTCTTTATCAAGTGGAGCGATAAGAGATATGGTCGAGTACAAATCCTCTGACCATCAAGCTTCATGACTACTCAACTGAAAAAAAAGGTCATAGTCATCTCCCGATATGGTCTGACCATATAAATGGCGAAAGAAGAAAAAGAAGAAGAAGGAGGGGAGGAGGAGGAGAAGGAGAAGGAGAAGAAGGAGAAGAGGAAGAGGAGGAGGAGGAGGAGGAGAAGAAGAAGAGAAGAAGAAGAAGAAGAAGAAGAGAAGAAAAGAAGAAGAAGAAGAAGAAGAAGAAGAAGAAGAAAGAAGAGAGAAGAAAATTCACAAGCAGTATGGTTAAAATATAAATATGGTTTGACTAAACTTTTTTCAACTACGTATGCACATTTTGTTTATGAGCTTTATGGTCTGACCGTATAAATGGCAGAAGAATAGAAAGAAGAAGAAGAAGAAGAAGGAGAGAGAGAGAAGGAGGAGGAGGAGAGGAAAGAAGGACAAGAAGGAGAAGAAGGAGAGGGGGAAGAAGGAGGAGGAGGAGAAAAAGGAGGAGGAGAAGAAGAAAAAAAAAAAAGAAGAAGAAGAAGAAGAAGAAGATTCCACAAGCAGTATGGTATAACAAATAAATATGGCTTGACTAAACTTTTTTCAACTACATATGCACATTTTGTTTATGAGATTTAGGTTAAGAAGCCACACATTACTTCTTTAACATATTTCAAAACCAAAATGATTTAAGGCCACAACAACAAAAGGGGCTCTATTCACGCCTCTACCCTTGTCCAACTCTTCCTGCAGGGTCGATAACTCCCATGCACCAGAATATGTGGCGTGGCAGTGAACGCCCTTGCTATTTTTGCTCTCCACACTGTTTGCTCAGATTATCGTGTTGGGTAGGGAAGGATTTCGGTTTTTGATTTTTTTCTTGCAGGTGGGAGAGAGACTCTGGAATCCCCTTGGCCTTTCAGAGGATCTGACCGACAGTTCTTATGAATGACCTGAGGGATTAGGTGCTAATCCACAGCTCACGTACGTATGCGATCTCCATTTAAAAGTGTGTTTCCGGGCTGTCTTGCCTCCTGCGCAAGTTTATTCACATTCTGATACCATCCCGTTGCCCCTCCCCCTCCCCTCCTTTCTCTTCTCACTGTGTCCCCCATTCCGTCCAGCTACATTCTCCCTCCCACCTTCCACCCCCACCTCCAAAAATGGTCAAACCATAAAAACATACTCCTTGTAGCAGCAACAATGATTCTTATTGCACATACCCGGACAAAGCAGACTAATATCAAGTTATGATGCAGTTCCCTTCTCCCCCCCCCCCCCAACCCGCTCATTGACTTTTGGGTCATAGTGACTTAAAAATGAGTCTAGGTCTTCACTTACATGGAAGATTCAAAACTATCTAGTAAAATGATATTATTGTTCAATTTCAATTCTTATTCGTTTTGTTTCAGCCCTATGTCATGAATCATCAGAGGATCACAGAAACAGGAAAATTTCACGAACCAGTGATGCGTGATGACGATGATGATGTTGAAGAGGATGATGCCGATGCCGACTATGATGATCAGAATAATGATGCGGGCAGAAGACGATGTCATTGCTACCTGTTGTGGTCTTCTTCTTGTTCTTGTT
>CM060315.1:19701736-19724236 GCA_030674185.1 Monoplex corrugatus | reverse complement strand
CCGTACAACGAAACGAACAGTGTCGATTGTTTTTGTTGATCTCAAGAAAGCATTCGACTCGCTCGACCGAAGCTCTATACCGGAAATCCTCTCGCTGTACGGAGTACCCAGTGACGTTACGGCAGAGGTGATGCAACTTTACACCGACACATCAGCCTCTGTTTGGACCAATCACAGCAAAACAGACCTCTTCGTCACTACATCTGGCGTCCTCCAAGGTGACACGTTATCTCCATATCTATTTATCACTGTTCTAGATCACGTCCTTCGAAAGACGTTGAACGACGACGATGGTTTCACCCTGATAGAGAGACGGAGTGCTCGACATCCAGCAATAAAGATCAGCGCCTTGGCTTACGCCGACGATATCGCTCTGGTCTGCGAATCGGCCGACACTGTAGAGAGAGTTCTTCAAAATCTCGAAAGGAATGCGTCAGCCGTTGGTCTCAAATCAACCACGGCAAAACGAAAGTCATGCACGTCGGCCACGACTGGAATTGACACCTCGTCTCCGAGTTCAGTGGTAGACGAACGCTTCGCCAAAGCATGGGCAGCGATGAACAAATTGAAGCCGATTTTCAGCTCGAAGGCCGATGACCAAATCAAGATTAGACTTTTCAAGGCAGCAGTAGAGAGCATCGTATGCTACGGTCTCGAGTCCATACCTCTGACCGAAACTCTCTCGAAATTGATCGACTCTTCTCATCGGCGTATGATCCGCTCGGCACTCGGCATCTACTGGCCAGAGAAAATCTCCACCAAGGCGCTCTACTCTCGGACTAAGCTCTCACCCTTGAGCAAGACGCTTCGAAGACGCCCACTGAGACTGATCGGGCACAGCCTTCGAATGCAGACAAGGTGTCCCACTCCCTGGGTGACATATTGTCTGCCAACCTCAGCGACCGTGTCAACCTTCGACGTGGACAAAGCAGAACCCTGACTCTGAAGGCTGATGCTTCGAATGATCTTGACCACCTCGGCGTTTCCCCAGCAATTGTCATGAACATGAACAGCATCCAATTTTCACAATTGATTGGTTCGTTCTAATTTGCTGAGCGTTAAATATGTATGTATGTATGTATGTATGTATGTATGTATGTATGTATGTATGTATGTATGTATGTATGTATGTATGTAGTACGTACGTATTATGTATGTATATAGTATGGTGTGTGGTACGTGTTGTAGTGCTTGCGCTTATATGTGTGTATGCGTACTGTATGTACGTGTATGACATGTGCGCGTGTGTTTTTCTATTCTGTAAAGGGCAACGAGTATGCTTCTTTGACATGGTCATTAGCGCTATAAGGATGTAATCTGTAATGAACGTATTATTTTGTTCTTTGATCACTACTTGGTCATATTTCCTTTTAATAGGCTTGACTGTCTCAAGGAAGTCAGTTGGTCTTGGATGTGACCGATCAGTACTAGTTGATATTTTGATAATAATTCAATTCTGTACGATTGTGTAAACCGTATCGCAAAGTACGTATGGATTGTACAGGAAGGGACGATATATATCATATATATATATATTGATAATTATATATAATAATATTATAGAGAGTGAGAGAGAGAGAGAGAACGAGAGAAAGAGCAGAGAGGAGTACAGACAGACAACAGAAAGATAGAGAACAGACAGACAGACAGAGAAAAAGACAGAAACAGAGAGAGCCAGAGAGACAGAAAGAGAGAGACAGAGAAAGAGAGAGACAGAGGGAGAGGACAGACAGACAGAGAGAGACTTCAGACTTCAGATAGTTTATTCATATTAGGCCTTGGCCCCTTATGAAGGGGTATGTGAACAATACAATACCTTCTAAATAATGCACAAAAAGGTTTGAATTATACATATCCATAACTCATCTTATGACACAGCATTTTCTGTAAATTTCATAGCTTTATATAAGAACACAGAAAATTTGCGGACAACTTCTATATTTGTTGATGACAACAACAAGCACAGTTTAAACAGACAAGGCTGTCTATAATACTTAGGCTGAATAAACTTTTCCCTAAAATCTGTAAGTGCTTCACAACAAAAGACAAAGTGTACTTCGTCTTCTTTAGATTCTTTGCATAATGGACATAATAAATCATTATCATTTAATACTTTGTATCTATATCGATGTACAGCCAAATCAGATATGCCAAACCTAAATCTTGTTGTAATATACTTCATATGTCGTTCTAAATTTAGCTGCAAATACAGTTTTATTTCAGATACACTACTAAATGTTCTCTATAAATTAAATCTTTCGCTGTTGTTAATATGATAATTCCAGTCCTGCCATCTACAGTCTATCAAGCGTTGACGAAAAATACGAATAAAGCCATTCACACTACCGACTCCCTGATATAACCACACATATCCAAATCCATATTTGTACAAACACAAACGTACATTCGATACCCAGTTTTTCTTACCATTGGCATCTAGATCATACAGCATTTTATATGCTTTCCATGGTATCCTAAATTTATCCATATGTAATAATCTGAGCCAATATCGGATACAATTAACAGCAGAATTCACATATACAGGGTAACGATTAGTTTCGCCATACACAAAATCATTAGGCGTTCTCCTATCTACTCCCAAAAACTTTTTAAGGGCAAACAAATGAACTGATTCACAATGAACAACAGCTTTCTCTAGCCCCCAAATTTCGGAGCCATATTGCATAATTGGTTGGATCTGGGAATCAAAAAGCTTAACAAACAGTTCCAAAGAATTATTATTAAGACTGTACAGTTTTTTCGTAATCCATAACAATGCATCTTTAGCTTTACTGGCAAATTCCTTACAAGCAACAACATAACTCAATCGCGTAGTGAAAAAAATTCCCAAATACTTGTAAATATTTACAACAGGCATTACCGCACCATCATACACCCATCGTTCTCTTGCACCTAAATATCCACCTTTTCTAAATACAATAATATTAGTTTTACTCATATTAACTTTTAGCTGGAGCGAAGACGCAGCACGTTGTAACCTATTCAACTGCGCCTGCAATCCAGCAACTGTTTCTGACAACAGAACAACAACAGAATGAACAGTTCAAATGCATCTTGAGACAAAATAGCTCCATGTTTTCCATTATTTATTAATTCTAGCGCTAATTCATTTATGAAAAGAGAGAACAATACGGACTACATGCATTCTCCTGTCTCACTCCAGTTGTGCAGTTGATAAAGTCAGTGAATTTAGCTCCACATCTTATCTTTGATTTAACAGTCTTATACATGCTTTTGACACATTTATATAGTTTACCTTTAATACCATTTTTAAGTAAGATTGGCCAAAGTAAATTCCTGTTGATAGAATCAAATGCCTTTTGGAAATCTATAAAAGCTACATAAAGTTTGCGATTGTGTGTAAACTGTTTTTGTACAACATCATGTAAAGTAAATATATGATCTACTGTTGAATATCCTTTTTTAAACCCTGCTTGGTGATCACAGTAATACTATTTTCTTCTACCCATTCCTGTAATCTGTTATTGATAATCGTACAAAAAAGTTTGCTACTTACATCACTAATAGAAATGCCCCTATAATTATTTGGGTTATTAATATCACCTTTTTTAAAAAGAGGTACCATGATTGATTCAGACCAGTTTCGAGGAAACTCACCATAATCAAAAAGTCTATTGAATAATCTTACAAAAAATTGTACTACCTGATCACTTGATTCTTTAGGAGCTCGCTAATAATACCATCTGGGCCAGGTGATTTCCTATTTTTCAGCTTTCTCAATGCAAGTAATACCTCTTCTGTCGAGATTGGCCGATCCATATATCCACTCCCCTCATCATCAGGTAACTCACCAACACATACATCGTCATGTTCCGTACCATTAACATTCTCTATTTCGAGCAATGCTTTAAAATGTTGGAACCATGTGTCAAGTGCAATATTGCTTTTTGGTTGTTTTCTTTTAAATGAAACTCTGCGAACAGTGTCCCAAATTCCCTTTGACTTTTTATAGAAGATAAGAGTTTATCCAGCAATGTATCATTAAACTGTTTTTTCTTTTTCTTTAGCAGATTCTTATATTGACGTCTGGCAACTAAATACTCGTGTTGGTCTTCTGGTTTTAATGACCGTTGGCTTCTTTTTAACAGTTTCCTGACGTATCTTTTCTTACCTACACATTCCTGATCAAACCAATCACATGTGTCTTACTTTTGTTAATATATACACGCTTTTGCATACAACGAGCACATTTCTTAATTTTCATTAAACAAGTCGAGAGCATCATTAACATTCACGTCAATTAAATCTGTAGCAGCACTAAACTGTGTCTGTGATTCTTCCTTTCACAGATTTTCATAATAAACATGAGCAGACTCATTTTTCCAAACAATTTTTTCGATCATGTCATTTTCATTCTCTGTGTTAACAGTTACGGGTTTATTTCCTTTTGGGAAGGCAATACACACTGTTACAGGCATATGATTAGATTCAATTCTCTCATCGAGACCTAATTCACATGAATCGCAAACAAGAGAAAACAGATCGTTTGAAAAAATAAAATAATCATTGACACTATTACCCAAATCAGAAATATATGAAAAGCGACCTTGAAGGTCACCTTTACATACACCATTTAAAATACACAGATCTAATGACGTACACATATTCAAAAGTAATTTACCATAGTTATTTAAAAATAAATCCTGAGAGCAGCAGTTAACACTACTTGGCTGACTTCTACATTGCATTTCAAGGATATTGTTTACATGAATATCATGGCGAATGTTAGACGTTCTACTGTTCAAATCCCCACACAAAATAACCCAACAATCATTTTTTAGCAGGAGATCAATGAGATATTCTTCTAGTAACTCAATTCCGTTTGAAACATCAAAATACTCATAAAATGGAGAACCTTCTGGTGGGACATATGAACAAACATACAACACATCTTTCTGAACTCCAAACAACTGCTTACTGATAACAAATGCACAGCAATTAACATGTTCATTAACCTCAACTTTTTTGACAAAGGTAGAAATTCATTTTTTACCAGACAAACAACTCCACCTGATCGTCTCCCTTTTCTAGACAATTTTATGGCAGGTTTACAAAAAACTTTAAATCCATAAATATGTCAGTCTGAACATGTTCCACAAATGTCTCAACTAGACAAACAAAATCAAACTTACAGACAAAATTAACAAAATCATGATCACAAAATTTTGTCAACAGACCATGTATATTCCATGATAGGAACGAAAAGGCATATTTATTTTCTGTGACCGTTGCAATCGCCTCGCGCTCCCCACTGTCAGAGCGCTCACCACCCTGTCCCAACACGATGTGCTCAAAAGCCGCACTGACAGGCGAACTCGCTCCCGGTGCCGCCACCCCTTGGTTCACCCTATCAGTTACCCCAGGACAAAAACAGCCACTGTCACAGGGCCGGCCGACCCCCTATCCCTTTTCCTCCAAAGTACCATTGTCCCCCTAAATACCATTTTTTCCCATCAATAATCAAATGGTCAAAGACCATAGCCGCTTTTTTGCCACTGTCCCTGGCTTTTTTCAGATGTGGAGACAACTTACGTCTGATCTCTCGAACCCGTGCAGAGAAGTCTTCACCAATGAAAACGTTGCTGCCTTTCAGTTTCCTTTTAGATTTCAGAATTAAATTTTTTTGTCTATAGAAGCAGCAACGGGCAATGATCGGTGAGTCAGGCTTTGTGTTAATACGGTGCACTCTATCGAATTCTATATCTTGTGACAGCTCTAATTGGTCTGTCAGCACATCTTTCAATTTTCCTTCGCACTGATCATTGGTCTCGTTTTGTCCCCTGGCAATTCCGTAAAAAATCAAATTGTTCCTCTTGGATCTTCCCTCGAGATCATCTGTTTTTCTTTCTAATTCTTCTACTCTATTTACCAATTCAGAGTTTATTTCCATTAATTTCTTATTTTCTGACCGCAAAACTCCCACCTCCTCTCTCAGATCCCTGATACCTCTGTCCAAAGATGAATACCGCTCATTCAGCTGTGCCACTCCTTCGTTTACTTTACCAAACTCACTGTTCATCGAGTTGGTCATGGCCTTCAACATTTCAGCTAAGTCTTCCACCGTGGACTGCTGCAGAGGAGGAGTCTGCCCGCTTTCCGATGCTCCGGACATACGGTCGGTCGAGGTCCTGTGTGACACGTCACTCAGCCTGGTCTGCCTCTTGTTGTCTGCTCTGGAGGGTCCAGGTCCCGGATTTTGCTCGACGTCTCCGCATCTCAGTAAAATGCCCCCCCAAAACAATAGGGTGAGAAGCAAGCCAAGTAGAACACAGTCTGCCATCTCTCCGCCCTGTGATTTTGTCTTGCTTTTGATACCAGAGTTTCCCCATCAGGTAGTTTTCTTTTGCAGGAGATGGAGCAGCGTGGGATAGAAAATTCCTATCGCTATGCGATGGGCATTAAAGTCGTTCGGCATTTTTCTGTCTTGTCCTCTTCTTTGCTATGGTTTACTTGATTTTCAAAACAGCTGTTCCACAGACAGAGAGAGAGTGAGTGAGAGAGAGAGAGAGAGAGAGAGAGGGAGAGGGAGAGAGAGAGAGAGAGAGAGAGCCAGAGAGACAGAGAGAGACAGAGACAGAGAGAGAGCCAGAGAGACAGAGAGAGAGCCAGAGAGACAGAGAGACAGAAAGACAGAGAGAGAGAAGACAGAGACGGAGGGAAGAAGAGGATGACAGATAACAAAAATTAATTAAAGGTCCAGATATGCAGAGTTGTTCCAAACGAAAAGAAAAAAAAAAAGTAACATAAACAAAAATCAATCAAAATTTTAGAAAAAAAAGTGTATGTGGGCGTAATTTTATTACTGGTTTTATATACCCACCACGCGGTGACTTTTAATTTCAAATGTCTCCGCCTGTACCTCCTTTACAGCACCAGAGTGCCACGCTATCTGCAGCTCCTTGGAAGTCCCAGATGCTTCGTTAATTTCAGTCTGCCACAGCCGTAAGAAAGCTGGGCCCCTTTTGAATTAATCATGAAAAAACATCTGAAGTCCAGACCGTCGTCTGTACAGTCTAAAATTCAATTAGTCTCTCCCTTAATTAACAAACTTGGGATTCATCAGTAAACACGCCTACCATGTACGTACCAGGTTACTGGGTTACTTTTTTTTTTACAAGAGTTTGATGACTCCCGCGATACAAAAAAAAAAGTCTTGGACTCTATACAAATTTTTATGTTTCCAAAAATTTTGATTCTTGTCTTCTTCAAACATTTCAAGAAAAGAGCACTTCGCTGATAAGAACAGGGAGTTAATTTAACGTCACGTGAATTAACGGTTCAATCTTAATCAAAGCCCTTACATAATATTATGCAAAGGAAGGTGGGGGTCTTTGATGCCTACCCTTCCCCGTCCCTCACTCCCCCCCCCCCCCCTGCCAGCATGAAAGAGGAGATATGGTTGTTGCCAATCTTGATGTGTGCCAGTCGTTTTGGTTTCGTCAGAATGATAAGCTGACCCATCTTGCTTGCTTGTTCCCATCTTGGGACCTCTCGTCCCCGCACATAAAAGTTTTGCGTGGGCTCCAGGAATGTCTTCAAAGATCACTTGCTGGTAACAGATAAATTGTGTTTGTTTTTTGCAAGACATTCAGTTGGGGGACTTTCTTACATTAAGATTTACGCTAGTTGTGTTGTGATTCACACCTTTTATTATTTATTTTTTTACTTTATATATATGTTCGTTTTTTGGAGGTAAGATACACACATACACATGTAATGTATGTATGTATGTATGTATGTATGTATGTATGTATGTATGTATGTGTTTTGTGTATGTTATGATCTATGTACCTATCTATCGATGTATCTATGTACCCTCATCTATGTACATACCTATTGTACAATACAATACAATACAATACTTTATTTGTATAGCGCAAAATCTTGATAAAATCAAATCTAAGCGCTAAAACAGACACACACGCACGCACGCACACAACACACACACACACACACACACACACACACACACACACACACACACACCAACGCACACGCACACGCACACGGCTAAAATGGGGAGAAAGAATAAAAGCAAGGGAAAAAGTTATAGAGAGCATATTATATACAATTATATATTACAATGTGATTCCCCTCCGAGTGGAGACAGGCTGCAGAGGTCAGGATTTTATGCAGAGGAGAAAAGTGAGTTTTGAGAGCGGACTTGAAGGAGACAAAAGTAGGTTGCTGACGGACAGAGAGAGGAAGTTTGTTCCAGGAAAGTGGACCAGAAACAGAGAAGGCTCGTGGACCATAGGTATTGAGCTTAGTGCGTGGAAAGCGAAAAGTCAGAGGATCGGAGGCAGAGCGGAGGGTACGTGAGGGAACATAGATCTCAAGTAGGCTTGACAGGTAATCGGGGGCTGCGTTATTGAGGCTTTTGTAGCACATGGGTTCTAGTTTGTACTGTATGCGCTTTGATACAGGGAGCCGGTGAAGTTGTGCCAGGAGAGGAGATATGTGGTCAGCTTTTTTCTTTTTTAGTACAAGGCGTGCAGCATTGTTTTGAATGCGCTGTAGGATGTGAATGGTGGAGGCAGGAAGACCAGACAGGAGTGAATTGCAATAGTCAATGCGAGACAAAATGAAGGAGAGAACGAGTTTTGCAGTTGTTTCCACAGAGAGATACTTCCTGATCAGGCTTAACGATGGAGGTGATAGTAGCAAGATCTGGCAGTTTGAGAAACAAAGTTGTTCATGGAGAGGGTAGAGTCAAAGCAGACACCAAGGTTTTTAGCTGAATCAGAAATTGGGACTGATGTGTTACATAATGGGAGAGAAAGAGGAGGCAGCTGAGAAAGTTTCTGACGGTGCCAATGAGGATAGCTTCTGTTTTGTCGTCATTAAGCTGAAGTTTGTTGAACGTCATCCAGTTCTTAATGTCCGAGTAACACTCAGTGGTGCGAGTCAAGAGGCGCTGTATATTGTCTGGTGTGTCACTGTCTAGAAGTTGGGTGTCATCAGCATAGAAGTGGTGTTTTATAGAGTGGGAGTTGTTGATGGTAGACAGGGGGGAGGTGTAGAGAGTGAAAAGAACAGGGCCAAGGACAGATCCTTGTGGAACACCACAGGTCAGGTATGCAGGTTGAGAGTAAGTGCCATTAATGAGAACAGTTTGTTTTCTGTTTGATAGATAAGAAGTGAACCAGGAGAGAGCAATGTCAGAGATGCCAAAAGTATGATGAAGTCTAGAAAGGAGAATACCATGATCAATGGTATCAAAGGCTGCAGACAGATCAAGGAGTGTGAGGAGAGAGACTTTGCCAGTATCTATCTATGTGTCTATCTATCTATCTATCCACCTGTCTATGTATGTATGTATGTATGTATGTATGTATGTATGTATGTATGTATGTATGTATGTATGTATGTATGTGTGTATGTATGTATGTATGAATGTATGTATGTATGTATGTATGTATGTATGTACGTATGTATGTATGTATGTATGTATGTATGTAGTATGTATGTATGTATGTATGTATGTATCCACCTGCCTATCTATCTGTCTATCTATCTATCTATCTATCTATCTATCTATCTGTCTGTCTGTCTATCTGTCTATCTGTCTATCTGTCTATCTATCTATCTTATCTGTCGGCCTATTTGTCTGTCTATCTTTCTTTCTATCATCCGTTGACTTACTTGAGCATAACACATATTCATTCATATATCATTTATTTCTTAAGAATAATTAGGTTCCAGAGGATTTTTTTAGAGTCAGTCCATATTTTACATACACAATATAAGCATACACACATAAAATCGGCAAGCAGTAATCAAAAATGAAAGAAGAAGAAGAAGAAAAAAAACCTGAAACAAAGTAGAAATTCTAAAAACATTCAACATAAACATAAAAAATGTAAGTAAAGCAACAATTAAAACAATTAAACAAACCAACAAAAAAAAGAAAAGAAAAAAAACAACCTAAAACAAAGTAGACATTTTAAAAACGTTCAACATAAACATAAAAAAATATAAGTTAAGCAAAAATTAAAACAATTAAACAAACAAAAAGAAAGAAAAAACAACTGAAATAAAACAGAAATTCTAAAACCATTCAACATCAATATAAAAAAAAGACAAGTAAAGCAACAATTAAAACAATTAAACAAATAAAAGGACAGAAAAAAGTAAAATAAATTAGAAGTTCTAAAAGCATTCAACATAAACATTAAATAATATAAACAAAGAAACAATTTAAACAATGAAACAAACAAAAAGAAAGAAAAAACTAAAAAATAAAGTAGAAGATCTAAAAGCATTCAACATGAACATAAAAAACATAAGTACAGCAACAACAATTACGCAAACAAACAAGCAAAAGGGGGTGTGTTAATGAATAATGAAATAGCTGTCTGTATAAGTGTCTGACAGAAACAGGCTTGGTAATCGGGCCACAAATAGACGTGTATGCTCTTACACACATGAAGCCAACGAACTAAACTGACGAATTTTAGCAGAGCTTGTGATCTAACAAATGAAGCTTTGGCAGTGGTTTCAGCAGAGATGTCTTACATGAAGAAGTCTCCCAAATATCGTATTTGTCTCACCTCTTCCCAGTTACCTATACTCAGAAATACTTTAAATGATTTCATATCAGCTATTTTGTCATGCTCGAAGAAATAAAAGGGAAGTTTTTGCTGTTTTTGTCCCTAGTTTTTGTATTTTGTGTTTGGTTATTTACTTTGTATATCTGTTGTTTTCTTTGAAGATAAGATGCACAGATTCACATGTCATTTACCTGTAACCAACATTGTTCCAACGAAAGACTGATACAATACTAGTACAAAAAATATAGACTAGGTAAAACACAGGCTAGGTAAGACCTCAGGACCTGGTCAGCTCATGGGTTTATGTGCAGGCTTAAGGCTTATGCCATGATCACCATACACATGGCAAATGTGACGTTAGTGCGTATGGAATTTGTTCCAGGAGCGGAGACGTCGTCTCGAGAAACTGAAACTGAAACTGTGTGTTCTTTGTCGTTTTATGTCAACGCTTCACAAAGACCAGTTGGCTGACAATTTGCCCCTGTCTTGGCTTGTGGTATTAACTTCATGTTCTGATTTTATTTTCACGGGTTTCATATTTTCAAAAACAACAACAACAACAACAAAAAACCCTCTTGTAGTGGATCTCTCCCGCAGCGCTCTCTTGCCGTGATGGTGACAACAGTGTAAACTGGGTTAACGAACCACTTAACATGATGACCACACGTGAGAAAATGTGGCGGCTCTTCAGTGGCAGAATGTTGTCAAGGGGTATTCTAACAAAACCTGGAGGTTCCTGAGAGAGGAAGCATGCTCACCCCACACCCCCATACTGGAAATAAATCTTTGTCCAGAGGATGAAATATAAGCCACTGGGTACACTTTGTCGATGAAATCATGTAAATTGCTCAAACAAGAACAGTTATTATAACCCCTTGGAAAATTTTTTTGTCTAGAGGATAAAATGTAAGCCACTGGGTACACTTTGTCGATGAGATCAGATCATGTAAATTGCTTAAACAAAAACAGTTACTATATTATATTATTTGTCTCCTCCTTACTCTGCCTGTTACGTATGTTTGATTGGGTGTTGTTGTTGTTGTTGTTGTTATTGTTGCTTTTTTGGGTGGTGGTGGTGGTGGTTTGAAGGTGTTTTTATCTAAAGTGGATTTACATGTAGATATTTGCTTGCTGGTAAGGCATTGTATGTAGAAGAGAAATTTCAGAGTATTTTTCATGTTTTTGACAACTCGTGGACAAGGAGCGAGGGTTGAGAGAGAGGGATGAGTAGGTCCAGAAGCTTTAAGCTTTTCATCCTACCCCTCATTAATCCGCCCTTTGCATTTCCCGTATCGTTTTGTTTTTCGTTTTGAATAGCACACATGTTTTGACAATGATGTTATCATGGTGTATCCAGGATGTTTCGTCTGGCGAGTGTCTACTTAGCAAAATTCACATTTGGTTTCATGTATCAGTTAGTTCATGTATCAGTTAGCGTTAATATCCGATTTTCACCGAGTTAGGCGTCACTAACAGTAATAGTTCACACCTTGTTGATAGGCAGCTGAGGCTTTGTGCATTGACTGCGTGGCTTTCTGTGATGTGAGAGGAGTTTATACTGTTATTGTAATTGTTATATTTGCTTAAAGCCCAGATCTCGAAATAACACTGTTTGACCCAAGCCAGTCATGCCAGCTTAAAACCCAACAACAACAGTGAAACATGGACAGCAGTTGTAAAGCGTTTGTCAATCTTACTGGAACATGCCACCTACACAGCCACCCCACACCCCCCAATATCCCCACCAATGTAGAAGTATTCTAACCTAGTTTGGTCTGTTCCTGTAACAATGACTTTGTGAGCTGAGGGGTTCCTGACTGAGTAATTTCCTCTTGAACATGCTGCCAGAGAAGGAAGATGATGATGATGATCATCATGTGCCCTGCCGCATGGCGTTGGCGATCATGGCCCTCCATATGTATCTATCCCTTGCTGCCGCAAGACATCTTCCACTCTCTCCATCCTCAGCCATCCTGCAAGTCCATCCAATATTTTTTCTCTGGGTCTACCTGGTGCTCTCTTTCCCTCCACCGTTTCCTGTTGTGATCAAGTGCTTTAATTCCACTTTCCTCAAAAAATGGCCTATAAATGTTACCTGTCTTTTCCTGATCTTCCTTATGAATGATCTTCTATGTTCTGCATCCATCACGACTGTCTAGTTTGTTTTCTTTGCTGTCCATGGAACTCTCAACATTCTTCTTAGAAACCACATCTCGGCTGCCTCAATCTTGCTCTGGCTTTGCTTGCTGACTGTCCACGCCTCACAACCGTATAACATTATAATTCTATATAACATTCAAGATTTCTCTTCCTGGTGTTAATTGTTAGGCATTTGTGGGTAAGAATGCTTTTCATCTTCTTGAATGCTGTTTTGGCTTGGCCGATTCTGCTGGCTATTTCTGATGTGCATGTGCGTCTGGTGAGACGATCGTTCCAGGTATTTAAACTCATCAACCTGTCTCAAGGATGTGCCGTTTGCGTTATTTTGATGAGGGGATGTTCATGTATTTTACTGATTACTTGACTTCAGTCTTCTTGCTATTTAGCTCTAACCCTTTATTTTTACTTTGTATTTCTGTTATATTCATAAGATTTTGTAGGTCCCTTTCATTTTCTGCATTTAGCACGGTGTCATCTGCGCAACGAACGCTGTCTATCATTCTTCCTCCAGCCTCAATGATGAGAACCAGATATCCTGCCAGAGGAGCAGGAAGTCTGTGTTGCTCCGACCGTTGACCACCCTGACGACGTCCCTCTAGAACACCTGTCCAATGGCCGCTACAGCTGGTGTCTTGTCACTTCCAGAAGTGTCAGACAGTACTCAGCCAAGATGGGAGAAAGGGGGGGGGGGGGGAGGAACATCGGCCATTAATCAACCCTTTGACTCCCGCACCCAGTCCACCAGCATCATGCAGTATCAACCATGCATGCAAAACCAAAAATTGTAACCCTTTGACTCTCTCACCCTATCCACCAGCAATTGCCTGAGTTGTCAGGTAAGGGTAGCCGTCTAACCATGGTGCGCGTCACACCATATCAGGTTTTGGGGGGTCAGCTACCTCACAGACACCGCCCGCACTGACCTTGCCTACAGAATGCTGGAGCAGACACCAAAATACAAAGAAGTATGGAGGTATGGTTACCTGGAGTTGACAACTCAGTACAAAGAGAAGTGGAGGTATGGTTACGGGGAGCTGACACCAGAGTGTAAAGAAAAGTGGGAAGAATGGTTACCTGGAGCTGACACCAGAGTGTAAAGTGAAGTGGAGGCATGGTTACCGGAGCTGACATCAGAGTGTAAAGGAAGTTGAGGTATGGTTACTGGACTGACTACCAGAGTGTAAAGAGAAAGTGGAGGTATGTTACCTGGACTGACACCAAGGACAAGAGAAGTAGAGGTATGCTTACTGGACCTGACAACCAGTACAAAGAGAAGTGGAGGTATGTTCTTGACCTGACACCAAGTAAACAGGAAGTAGGTATGGTTACCTGGAGCTGACACCAGAATGTAAATGAAGTGGAGGCATGTTACCTGGAGCTGACACCAAGTGTAAATGAAGTGGAGGCATGGTTTACCTGGAGCTGACACCAGAGTGTAAAGAGAAGTGAAGGTATAGTTACTGACCTAGACAACCAGAATAAAGAGAAGTGGGGTATGTTTACCTGAGTCTGACACCAGAGTGTAAAAAGGAAGGAGGCATTTTTACCTGGAGTGACACAGAGTGTAAAGAGATGTGAGGTATGGTTACCTGGAGCTGACACTGAGTGTAAAGAGAAGTGGAGGTTGTTACCTGGAGCTGGCACCAGAGTGTAAAGAGAAGTGGAGGTATGGTTACCGGAGCTGACACCAATGTGTAAAGAGAAGTGGAGGTATGTTACCTGGACCTGACACCAGAGGTAAAAGAGAAGTGGAGTATGGTTACCTGGAACGACACCAGAGTGTAAAGAGAATGAGGTATGTTTCCTGGACAGACACCGGAATGTAAAGAGAAGTGGAGGTATGGTTTACCTGACGTGACACCAGAGTGTAAAGAGAAGTGGAGTATTGTTACCTGGAGCTGACACCAGAGTGTAAAGAGAAGTGAAGGTATGGTTACTTGACCTGACACAAGAGTGTAAAGAGAAGTGAAGTTATGGTTACTTGACCTGACACCAGAATGTAAAGAGAAGTGGAGGTATGCTTACCTGGACTGACAACCAGTAAAGAGAAGTGGAGGTATGGGTTACCTGGACCTGACAACACAGTAAAGAGAAGTGGAGGTATGCTTACCTGGACTGACAACACAGTCAAAGAGAAGTGGAGGTATGCTTACCTGGAGCTGACACCAGAGTGTAAAGAGAAGTGAAGGTATTGTTACCTGGACCTGACACCAGAGTGCAAAGAGAAGTGGAGGTATGGATACCTGGACCTGACACCAGAGTGCAAAGAGAAGTGAAGGTATTGTTACCTGGACCTGACACCAGAGTGTAAAGAGAAGTGAAGGTATGGTTACCTGGACCTGACACCAGAGTGCAAAGAGAAGTGGAGGTATGGATACCTGGACCTTACACCAGAGTGCAAAGAGAAGTGAAGGTATGGTTTCCTGGACCTGACACCAGAGTGCAAAGAGAAGTGTAGGTATGGTTACCTGGACCTGACACCAGAGTGTAAAGAGAAGTGGAGGTATGATTACCTGGACCTGACACCAGAGTGTAAAGAGAAGTGGAGGTATGGTTACCTGGACCTGACACCAGAGTGTAAAGAGAAATGAAGGTATGTTTACCTGGAGATGACACCGGAATGTAAAGAGAAGTGGAGGTATGGTTACCTGACGTGACACCAGAGTGTAAAGAGAAGTGGAGGTATTGTTACCTGGAGCTGACACCAGAGTGTAAAGAGAAGTGAAGGTATGGTTACTTGACCTGACACAAGAGTGTAAAGAGAAGTGAAGGTATGGTTACTTGACCTGACACCAGAATGTAAAGAGAAGTGGAGGTATGCTTACCTGGACCTGACAACACAGTACAAAGAGAAGTGGAGGTATGCTTACCTGGACCTGACAACACAGTACAAAGAGAAGTGGAGGTATGCTTACCTGGACCTGACAACACAGTACAAAGAGAAGTGGAGGTATGCTTACCTGGAGCTGACACCAGAGTGTAAAGAGAAGTGAAGGTATTGTTACCTGGACCTGACACCAGAGTGCAAAGAGAAGTGGAGGTATGGATACCTGGACCTGACACCAGAGTGCAAAGAGAAGTGAAGGTATTGTTACCTGGACCTGACACCAGAGTGTAAAGAGAAGTGAAGGTATGGTTACCTGGACCTGACACCAGAGTGCAAAGAGAAGTGGAGGTATGGATACCTGGACCTTACACCAGAGTGCAAAGAGAAGTGAAGGTATGGTTTCCTGGACCTGACACCAGAGTGCAAAGAGAAGTGTAGGTATGGTTACCTGGACCTGACACCAGAGTGTAAAGAGAAGTGGAGGTATGATTACCTGGACCTGACACCAGAGTGTAAAGAGAAGTGTAGGTATGGTTACCTGGACCTGACACCAGAGTGTAAAGAGAAGTGGAGGTATGGTTACCTGGAGCTGACACCAGAGTGTAAAGAGAAGTGGAGGTATGTTTACCTGGAGCTGACACCAGAGTGCAAAGAGAAGTGGAGGTATGGTTACCTGGAGCTGACACCAGAGTGTAAAGAGAAGTGGAGGTATGGTTACCTGGAGCTGACACCAGAGTAAAAAGAGAAGTGGACGTTTGGTTACCTGGAACTGACAACAGAGTGTAAAGAGAAATGAAGGTATGTTTACCTGGAGATGACACCGGAATGTAAAGAGAAGTGGAGGTATGGTTACCTGACGTGACACCAGAGTGTAAAGAGAAGTGGAGGTATTGTTACCTGGAGCTGACACCAGAGTGTAAAGAGAAGTGAAGGTATGGTTACTTGACCTGACACCAGAGTGTAAAGAGAAGTAAAGGTATGGTTACTTGACCTGACACCAGAATGTAAAGAGAAGTGGAGGTATGCTTACCTGGACCTGACAACACAGTACAAAGAGAAGTGGAGGTATGCTTACCTGGACCTGACAACACAGTACAAAGAGAAGTGGAGGTATGGTTACCTGGACCTGACACCAGAGTGCAAAGAGAAGTGAAGGTATTGTTACCTGGACCTGACACCAGAGTGCAAAGAGAAGTGGAGGTATGGATACCTGGACCTGACACCAGAGTGCAAAGAGAAGTGAAGGTATTGTTACCTGGACCTGACACCAGAGTGTAAAGAGAAGTGAAGGTATGGTTACCTGGACCTGACACCAGAGTGCAAAGAGAAGTGGAGGTATGGATACCTGGACCTTACACCAGAGTGCAAAGAGAAGTGAAGGTATGGTTTCCTGGACCTGACACCAGAGTGTAAAGAGAAGTGAAGGTATGGTTACCTGAACCTGACACCAGAGTGCAAAGAGAAGTGGAGGTATGGATACCTGGACCTGACACCAGAGTGCAAAGAGAAGTTAAGGTATGGTTACCTGGACCTGACACCAGAGTGCAAAGAGAAGTGGAGGTATGGTTACCTGGACCTGACACCAGAGTGTAAAGAGAAGTGGAGGTATGGTTACTTGACCTGACACCAGAGTGTAAAGAGAAGTGGAGGTATGATTACCTGGACCTGACACCAGAGTGTAAAGAGAAGTGGAGGTATGGTTACCTGGACCTGACACCAGAGTGTAAAGAGAAGTGGAGGTATGGTAACCTGGACCTGACACCAGAGTGTAAAGAGAAGTGGAGGTATGATTACTTGGACCTGACACCAGAGTGTAAAGAGAAGTGAAGGTATTGTTACTTGACCTGACACCAGAGTGCAAAGAGAAGTGAAGGTATTGTTACTTGACCTGACACCAGAATGTAAAGAGAAGTGAAGGTAATGTTACCTGGACCTGACACCAGAGTGCAAAGAGAAGTGAAGGTATTGTTACTTGACCTGACACCAGAATGTAAAGAGAAGTGAAGGTATTGTTACTTAACCTGACACCAGAATGTAAAGAGAAGTGAAGGTATTGTTACTTGACCTGACACCAGAGTGTAAAGAGAAGTGAAGGTATTGTTACTTGACCTGACACCAGAATGTAAAGAGAAGTATAGGTGTGGTTACCTGGAGATGACACCGGAGTGTAAAGAGAAGTGGAGGTATGAATACATGAAGCTGACAACACAGTACAAAGAGAAGTGGAGATATGAATACATGGAGCTGACAACACAGTACAAAGAGGTGTGGAGGAATGATTACCTGGAGCTGACAACACTGTACAAAGAGGTGTGGAGGAATGATTACCTGGAGCTGACAACACAGTACAATGAGGTGTGGAGGAATGATTACCTGGAGCTGACAACACTGTACAAAGAGAAGTGGAGGAATGATTACCTAGAGCTGACAACACAGTACAAAGAGGTGTAGAGGAATGATTACCTGGAGCTGACAACACAGTACAAAGAGAAGTGGAGGTATGATTACCTGGAGCTGACAACACTGTACAAAGAGGTGTGGAGATATGGTTACCTTGAGCTGACGCTAGAATGTAAAGAGGTGTGGAGGGATGATACCTGGAGCTGACACCAGAGTGTAAAGAGGTGTGGAGGTATGGTTACCTGGAGCTGACACCAGAGTGTAAAGAGGTGTGGAGGTATGGTTACCTGGAGCTGACACCAGAGTACAAAGAGAAGTGAAGATGTGGTTACCTAGAGTTGACACCAGAGTGCGAAGAGAAATGGAGGTATGGATACCTGGAGCTGACACCAGAGTGTAAAGCTTAAAGAGAAGTGATGTAGTTACGATCGAGGCAGCCGAGATGTGGTTTCTAAGAAGAATGTTGAGAGTTCCATGGACAGCAAAGACAACAAACGAGACAGTCTTGATGGAGGCAGACACAAGTAGATCACTCATGAGGAAGATTAGGAAAAGACAAGCAACATTTATAGGCCATTTTATGAGGAAGGGGGATTTGGAGCACCTGGTCACAACGGGAAAGCTGGAGGGAGAGAATGCTGGACGGACTAGCAGAGTGGCTGGGGATGAGGAGGGTGGGGGAGATGCTGGGGGCAACGAGTTAGAGATGGTTGGAAGTCCATGGTCGCCGACGCCATGCGGCAGGGCACCTGATGATGATGATGATGTAGTTACCTGGAGCTGACACCAGAATGTAAAGAGAAGTGAAGGTATGGTTACCTGGAGCTGACACCAGAGTGTAAAGAGAAGTGGAAGTATGGATGCCTGGAGCTGACAACGCGAAGAAGTGTGGGCGTGTTATTATTACCTGGAACTGACACCACGGTGCAAAGAGATGTGGAGGTTTATGATTACCGGGAGCAAACAACACAAAGGGAGCTTTTGGGTATGGTTACCTAGAGCTTATTGTTATTGTTATTTTTGTTTAAAGCCCAGCCGATCGCGAAGACCCATATCAGGGCTATAACTGTCTCAAAACATACACAATACTTCAACAGGACAGAGCTGGTCTAGAGTAATGAGAAAGAGACAAAAGTGCCATTACAGCAAATAAGCAGAAAAAAGCAGGTGGGGGGGGGGGGGGGTTGGAGGGACCTACCCCTCAGCTTCCCATATCATCACCCCCATCACCCACCCCCATTCCGTTACGTAACTGTGATAGCACCAAGCCATTTGCGGCAAACAATATCAACCACAAATGAAATCTCGTGATCATGTAGGATATGCAAAAAAATCACTGTTACAGCCTATTTTTGTCGTCATAAAGACTCCCAAACAGGAAGACAATCATTGTGGCTTGATCATTATGTGTCGAATTGAGGCGGGGGAGGAGATCATTGTAATAAACACTTTTTCTGGTACCTCCGGTTTCTCTCCAAAACAGAGAGCTGATTTGGAACCAAATCCCCTTTCGATTATGGAAGCACAAAGAAGGGACGTCACTCTCAACTTGTGTATGCAAATCACGGCTGATATCAGTCTATAACGGTGCTGAGCTCCACGCTGAACGAATTCTCCATGCAAAACTCCCCGTCGGTTTTTTTGTCTGACCTTCAAATCCCTTGTGGGAAGTCCACCGAAATTACAGAGCCTTTGACGTCACAAAACATGACTGTGGGGGGGGGGGGGGGGGGGGGGGGGGGAGGGAGGGGAGGAATGGAGGGGTGGAGGGATGGGGGTTGGTACCGATTTTATTTTTGTCCACAACGCCAAAGATAGGCTTGATGGGGGCAGTGAAGCTCTTTGGTGGGGGAGAAAGCTTTCCCCAGGGAGGGTTTCCCAGTACAGAGAGATTTAGTGGCGTGGGTTTCTTGTGAAGTTTGGCCTGCGTGTATTTCATCATCATCTTCTCACGTGTTGCCCATGTACTTATCGGAGGGGAGCTAAATCCAGTGCCGGGGTGCTGTACCAGTACAACGTTATCGATTGAGCTGGGAGGTAGGTAGGTTTGGGGACAAGAGGATTTTCAAGCCACTCCAGTCTAACAGTCTCACCAAGTCATTCTCGTTAGTCTTAATCTTTTTTGTTTTTTATGAATTTTTCAAACGGCCCACAATTATTCATGGAGATTTCAGTTTCACTTTCAGTTTCTCAAGATGACGTCTCCGCACTCGGAATGAATTCCATATGCTCTAACGTCACAGGTGCCATGTGATGGAGAAGATCCAGAATGATCACGGCACAAGCCTTAAGCCTGCACATAAACCCATGAGCTGGCCAGGTCCTGAGGTCGTACCTAGATAGTTTAACCTAGGGGTCGTAGGGGAGTGAGGTGGCAGAGACCTCAAATTTTCCCGGGGCCAGCACCACAAGGACGGCACCCATCCCCTCTCTCTCGTTTCAATCAAATTCATATTCATATTTGTTTTAACCAAGACCTCAGAAAGGCAAGAAGGCTAATTGGTCTTCAAGGAGTGGGACCTGGGAAATCAACCCATCTCTCCAATGTTTTTACCAAGGAAGCCGGGCAAGGCCCTGCTCTTCACGATTTCCAACTGCCGTGGGATCTTTAGCGTGCGCAGCCAGAGGGCACACGGGTCTGACTCGTTTTTTGTTCCCTTCCGAAGGACTAGACGTTCAGTTTGATTTTCCAGTCAAACTGAGGAAAAAGTCGAGGCCTCTACGGGGAGCGAACCCTGGAACCTCGAGTTTAGTTGTTAGCAGGCGAACGCCTGAACCATTCTGCCATTCTGTTCCCCAGGGTGAACTATAGTGAAAACAACCCTTTATTTCGAGTCAAAAAGCACTTACTTGCAAGAACTGCCTTTCTGCATTTAACCCTTTGGCTTCTGCACCCTGTCTACCAGCATCCCACAGTACCAACCATACTAGCAAAGGAAATTTTTCATCATTTGACTCTCACCCTATCCACCAGCTTCCTGCAGGAAGCAGGTGGATAGGGTGATGAAGTAAAACGTTTAAGTTTTTGTGGATGATGGATAGGGTGCGGGAGTCATAGGGTTAAAAGGTAGTCAAGGTTTCGAAACGTGGAGGTCTGAATCTTTACAATCATTATCATCGTCATCACGTGCACTGCCACATGGAGTTGGCGATCATGGCCCTCCATATACATCTATCCCTTGTCGCCGCAAGCACATCTTCCATCCTCTCTGTCCTCAGCCACCTTGCAAGTTCGTCCAATATTTTCTCCATGGGTCTACCTGGTTCTCTCTTTCCCTTCAGCTTTCCCGGTGTGACCAGGTGCTCTAATTCCCCTTTCCTCATAAAATGGTCTATAAATGTTGCTTGTCTTTTCCTGATCTTCCTTATCAATGATCTTCTTGTGTCTGCCTCCATCAAGACTGTCGAGTTCATTTTCTTTGCTGTCCGTGGAACTCTCAGCATTCTTCTTAGAAACCACATTTCGGCTGCCACAATCTTGTTTCGGCTTTGCGTGTTGACTGTCCACGCCTCACAGCCGTATCACATTATCTGTTCCATCTAACATTCAAGAACTCTCTTTCTGATGTTAATTGATAGGCATTTGTGGTAAGAATGCCTTTCATCTTCTTGAATACTGTTATGGCTTGGCCAATTCTGCTGGCTATTTCTGATGTTCATTTGCCATCTGATGAGATGACCGTTCCCAGATATCTAAACTTATCAACCTGTCTCAAAGTTGTGCCATTTCCTGTTATTTTGCATGAGGGGATTTCATGGTTTTTACTAATTACCATGACTTCAGTCTTCTTGCTAGTCAGCTCCAACCTTTTATTTTAGCTTTACAATAGACCCTCTCTACGCAACTTTACTAGTGTTTTCCATTTTCTTCTGTTTTAATTTCAAAGCCACTGGTCATTGTTGTCAGTGTATAGGTGTCTCCCTTGAGGACAGTCATCACTAAGTCCAGTTTTGCTATTAAACACCGATAATTGTAATATGAAAGGACACCTAGCCGGGAAGATGACGGTTAATCCTTTGACTCCCGCACCCTGTCCTTAACCCTTTGATTCTCTCACCCTATCCACCAGCTTCCTACAGGAAGCTGGTGGATAGGGTGAGGGAAGCAAAGGATTAAGTTTTGGCTGTTGGTGGATATGTTGCGGGAGTCAAAGGGTTAATTCGAATTATTTCGAGGATGACGGGTTATCATTGGTAGCGGATTAAGCCCGTTTCAGTTAATGAAGGCCACACGTTTTCATTAACCCTTTGACTCCTGCACCCTGTCCGCCATGGCCAGCATCCTGCGTTGTCAGCCATGCTAGCAAATAAAAAACCTGGCTGTTTGACACCCTCACCCTACAAACCAGCTTCCTGCAGGAAGCTGGTGGATAGGGTGAGGGAGTCAAAGATTCAGGTTTTTGCAATTGGTAGATAGGGTGTGTGGGTGTCAAAGGGTTAAGCTAGATATGGTCAAAGAGTCAAGTTTTTTTTTGCAGTTGAGGGATAGGGTGCGGGAGTAAAATGGATTAAACACTT
>CM060315.1:19694236-19699236 GCA_030674185.1 Monoplex corrugatus | reverse complement strand
GGTGAAGTGGAGGTATGGTTTCTGGACATGACACCAGAGTGTAAGGTGAAATGGAGGTATGGTTTCTGGACATGACACCAGAGTGTAAGGTGAAATGGAGGTATGGTTTCTGGACATGACACCAGAGTGTAAGGTGAAATGGAGGTATGGTTTCTGGACATGACACCAGAGTGTAAGGTGAAATGGAGGTATGGTTTCTGGACATGACACCAGAGTGTAAGGTGAAATGGAGGTATGGTTTCTGGACATGACACCAGAGTGTAAGGTGAAATGGAGGTATGGTTTCTGGACATGACACCAGAGTGTAAGGTGAAGTGGAGGTATGGTTACCTGGCCTGATACCAGAGTGTAAAGTGAAGTTGAAGTATGGTTTCTGGACCTTACACCAGAGTGTAAAGAGAAGCTGAAATATGGTTACTTGACCTGACACCAGAGTGTAAAAAAAGAGTAGAGATATGGTTTCCTGGAGCTGATACCAGAGTACAAAGAGAAGTGAAGGTATGGTTACCTGCCCTGACACCAGAGTGTAAAGAGAAGTGGAGGTATGATCACCTGGACCTGACACCAGAGTGTAAAGCTTAAAGAAAAGTGATGTGGTTACCTGGAGCTGACACCAGAGTGTACAGAGAAGTGGAGGTATGGTTACCTGGAGCTGACACCAGAGTGTAAAGAGAAGTGGAGGTATTGTTACTTAACCTGACACCAGAGTGTAAAGTGAAGTGGACGTATGGTTACCTGGAGCTGACACCAGAGTGTAAAGAGAAGTGGAGGTATTGTTACTTAACCTGACACCAGAGTGTAAAATGAAGTGGAGTATGGTTACCTGGAGCTGACACTAGAGTGTAAAGAGAAGTGGAGGTATTGTTACTTAACCTGACACCAGAGTGTAAAGAGAAGTGGAGGCATGTTTACCTGGAGCTGACACCAGAGTGTAAAGAGAAGTGGAGGCATGTTTACCTGGAGCTGACATCAGAGTGTAAAGAGAAGTGCAGGTATGGTTACCTGGAGCTGACACCAGAGTGAAAAGAGAAGTGGAGGTATGATCACCTGGACCTGACACCACAGCGTAAAGCTTAAAGAGGAGTGATGTGGTTACCTGGAGCTGACACCAGAGTGTACAGAGAAGTGAAGGTATGGTTACCTGGAGCTGACACCAGAGTGTACAGAGAAGTGGAGGTATGGTTACCTGGAGCTGACACCAGAGTGTAAAGAGAAGTGGAAGTATGGATGCCAGGAGCTGACAACGCGAAGAAGTGTGGGCGTATTATTACCTGCAACTGGCACCACGGTGCAAAGAGATGTGGAGGTTTATGATTACCGGGAGGAAACAACACAAAGAGCGTTTTTGGGTACGGTTACCTAGAGCTTATTGTTATTGTTATTTTTGTTTAAAGCCCAGCCGATCGCGAAGACCCATATCAGGGCTATAACTGTCTCAAAACATACACAATACTTCAACAGGACAGAGCTGGTCTAGAGTAATGAGAAAGAGACAAAAGAGCCATTACAGCAAATAAACAGAAAAAAAAGCGGGGTTGGGGGGTTGGGGGGGTTGGAGGGACCTACCCCTCAGCTTCCCCATATCATCACCCCCATCACCCACCCCCATTCCGTTACGTAACTGTGATAGCACCAAGCCATTTGCGGCAAACAATATTAGCCACAAATGAAATCTCGTGATCATGTAGAATATGTAAAAAAAATCACTGTTACAGCCTATTTTTGTCGTCATAAAGACTCCCAAACAGGAAGACAGTCATTGTGGCTTGATCATTATGTGTCAAATTGAGGCGGGGAGGAGATCATTGTAATAAACACTTTTTCTGGCACCTCCGGTTTCTCTACAAAACAGAGAGCTGATTTGGAACCAAATCCCCTTTCGATTATGGAAGCACAAAGAAGGGACGTCACTCTCAACTTGTGTATGCAAATCACGGCTGATATCAGTCTATAACGGTGCTGAGCTCCACGCTGAACGAATTCTCCATGCAAAACTCCCCGTCGGTTTTTTTGTCTGACCTTCAAATCCCTTGTGGGAAGTCCACCGAAATTACAGAGCCTTTGACGTCATAAAACATGACTGTGGGGGGTGGGGGGGAGGAATGGAGGGGTGGAGGGATGGGGTTGGTACCGATTTTATTTTTGTCCACAACGCCCCAAAGATAGGTTTGATGGGGCAGTGAGGCTCTTTGGTGGGGGAGAAAGCTTTCCCCAGGGAGGGTTTCCCAGTACAGAGAGATTTAGTGGCGTGGGTTTCTTGTGAAGTTTGGCCTGCGTGTATTTCATCATCATCTTCTCACGTGTTGCCCATGTAGTTATCGAAGGGAGCTAAATCCAGTGCCGGGGTGCTGTACCAGTACAACGTTATCGATTGAGCTGGGAGGTAGGTAGGTTTGGGGACAGAGGACTTTCAAGCCACTCCAGTCTAACAGTCTCACCAAGTCATTCTCGTTAGTCTTAATCTTCCTGTTTTTTTCTGAATTTTTTCAAACGGCCCACAATTATTCATGGAGATTTCAGTTTCACTTTCAGTTTCTCAAGATGACGTCTCCGCACTCGGAATGAATTCCATATGCACTAACGTCACAGGTGCCATGTGATGGAGAAGATCCAGAATGATCACGGCACAAGCCTAATGGGGTCGATAGTGGTTGGTTATGAAGTTACTGGGGCAGAGAGTGAGACCTCAAATTTTCCCGGGGCCAGCACCACAAGGACGGCACCCATCCCCTCTCTCTCGTTTCAATCAAATTCATATTCATATTTGTTTTAACCAAGACCTCAGAAAGGCAAGAAGGCTAATTGGTCTTCAAGGAGTGGGACCTGGGAAATCAACCTATCTCTCCAATGTTTTTACCAAGGAAGCCGGGCAAGGCCCTGCTCTTCACGATACCAACTGCCGTGGGATCTTTAGCGTGCACAGCCAGAGGGCACACGGGTCTGACTCGTTTTTCGTCCCCTTCCGAAGGACTAGACGTTCAGTTTGATTTTCCGGTCAAATTGAGGAAAAAAGTCGAGGCCTGTAGGGGGAGCGAACCCGGGAACCTCGAGTTTAGTTGTTGGCAGGCGAACGTCTGAACCATTCTGCCATTCTTTTCCCCAGGGAGAACTATAGTGAAAACAACCCTTTATTTCGAGTCAAAAAGCACTTACTTGCTAGAATTGCCTTTCTGCACTTTAACCCTTTGACTTCTGCACCCTGTCTACCAGCATCCCAAAGTATCAACCATACTAGCAAAGGAAAAATTTTAATCATTTGATTCTCACTCTATCCACCAGCTTCCTGCAGGAAGCAGGTGGATAGGGTGAGGAAGTAAAATGTTTGTTTTTGTGATGGATAGCGTGCGGAAGTCATAGGGTTAAAAGGTAGTCAAGGTTTCGAAACGTGGAGCTCTGAGTCTTTACAATCATCATCATCGTCACCAAGTGCCCTGCTACATTGCGTTGGCGATCATGGCCCTCCATATGAATCTATCCCTTGTCGCTGCAAGCACATCTTCCACCCTCTCTGTCGTCAGCCACCCTGCAAATCCGTTCAATATTTTCTCCCTGGGTCTACGTGGTTTTCTCTTTCCCTCCAGCTGTCCTGTTATGACCAGGTGCTCTAATTCCCCTTTCCTCATAAAATGGTCTATAAATGTTGCTTGTCTTTTCCTGATCTTCCTTATCAATGATCTTCTTGTGTCTGCCTCCACCAAGACTGTCGAGTTCATTTTCTTTGCTGTCCATGGAACTCTCAACATTCTTCTTAGAAACCACATTTCCGCTGCCACAATCTTGTTTTCGCTTTGTGTGTTGACTGTCCACGCCTCACAGGCGTATCATATTATCGGTTCTATCTAACATTCAATAACTCTCTTCCTGATGTTAATTGATAGGCATTTGTTGGTAAGAATGCCTTCCATTTCTTGAATGCTGTTTTGGCTTGGTCCGATTCTGCTGGCTATTTCTGATGTGCATTTGCCATCTGATGCCATGAGATGACCGTTCGCAGATATCTAAACTTATCAACCTGTCTCAAAGTTGTGCCATTTCCTGTTATTTTGCATGAGGGGATTTCATGTTGTTGTTTTTTTATTGATTACGATGACTTCAGTCTTCTTGCTAGTTAGCTCCAACCCTCTATTTTAGAGGGGATTTCATGTTTTTTTTACTGATTACCATGACTTCAGTCTTCTTACTAGTTAACTCCAACCCTTTATTTAAGCTTTACAATAGACCCTCTTTACGCAACTTTACTAGTGTTTTTCATTTTCTTCTGTTTTAATTTCAAAGCCACTGGTCATTGTTGTCAGTGTATAGGTGTCTTCCTTGAGGACAGTCATCACTAAGTCCAGTTTTGCTATTAAACACCGATAATTGTAATATGAAAGGACACCTAGTCGGGAAGATAACGGTTAACCCTTTGACTCCCGCACCCTGTCCTTAACCGTTTGATTCTCTCACCCTATCCACCAGCTTCCTGCAGGTAGCTGGTGGATAGGGTGAGGGAAGCAAAGGATTAAGTTTTTGCAGTTGGTGGATAAGGTACAGGAGTCAAAGGGTTAATTCGAATTATTTCGAGGATGACGTGTTATCATTGGTAGCGGATTATGCCCGTTTCAGTCAATGAAGACAACACGTTTTCATTAACCCTTTGACTCCTGCACCCTGTCCACCAGCATTCTGCGTTTTCAACCATGCTAGGAAAATAAAAAAACCTGGCTGTTTGACACCCTCACCCTACAAACCAGCTTCCTGCAGGAAGCCGGTGGATAGGGTGAGAGAGTCAAAGATTCATGGTTTTTGCAATTGGTAGATAGGGTGTGTGGGTGTCAAAGGGTTAAACTAGATAGGATGAGGGAGTCAAAGAGTCAATTTTTTTGCAGTTGGTGGATAGGGTGCGGGAGTAAAAGGGTTAACACTTTGATACCCACGTTCTATCCATCAACCACAAAAACTTAACCGTTTGACTCCCTCACCCTATCCACCAACTTCCTTGCAGGAAGCTGGTGGATAGG
>CM060315.1:19679236-19686736 GCA_030674185.1 Monoplex corrugatus | reverse complement strand
TGACAACAATCACACAAACCATATCAAGATGGTGGAGGATGTATGGGTAATGACAACAATCACACTAACCATATCAAGATGGTGGAGGATCTATGGGTAATGACAACAATCACACTAACCATATCAAGATGGTGGAGGATTATGGGTAATGACAACATCTCACTAACATAACAATGGTGGAGGCAGAAAGGTAATGACAAAATCACACTAAACATATCAAGATAGGTGATGATATGGATAAATGCCACCTTGCTTCATTAACATAATAAAAATGTTGAAAATTTATTTTGGCATGCACATTACACAACACAAGGGGAGGAACAGTGCAGATTTTGAAAACTAACAACCCTTCATTCAAAGAAGTGGAGGATCTATGGGTAATGACAACAATCACACTAACCATATCAAGATGGTGGAGGATTATGGGTAATGACAACAATCACACTAACCATATCAAGATGGTGGAGGATTATGGGTAATACAACAATCACACTAACCATATCAAGATGGTGGAGGATGTATGGGTAATGACAACAATCACACTAACCATATCAAGATGGTGGAGGATCTATGGGTAATAACAACAATCACACTAACCATATCAAGATGGTGGAGGATGTATGGGTAATGACAACAATCACACTAACCATATCAAGATGGTGGAGGATCTATGGTAATGACAACAATCACACTAACCATATCAAGATGGTGGAGGATCTATGGGTAATACAACAATCACACTAACCATATCAAGATGGTGGAGGATGTATGGGTAATGACAACAATCACACTAACCATATCAAGATGGTGGAGGATGTATGGGTAATGACAACAATCACACTAATCATATCAAGATGGTGGAGGATGTATGGGTAATGACAACAATCACACTAATCATATCAAGATGGTGGAGGATCTATGGGTAATGACAACAATCACACTAACCATATCAAGATGGTGGAGGATGTATGGGTAATGACAACAATCACACTAACCATATCAAGATGGTGGAGGATGTTGGGTAATGACAACAATACACTAACCATATCAAGATGGTGGAGGATCTATGGGTAATGACAACAATCACACTAACCATATCAAGATGGTGAGGATGTATGGGTAATGACAACAATCACACTAACCATATCAAGATGGTGGAGGATCTATGGGTAATGACAACAATCACACTAACCATATCAAGATGGTGGAGGATCTATGGGTAATGACAACAATGACACTAACCATATCAAGATGGTGGAGGATGTATGGGTAATGACAACAATACACTAACCATATCAAGATGGTGGAGGATCTATGGGTAATGACAACAATCACATTAACATATCAAGATGGTGGAGGATCTATGGGTAATGACAACAATCACACTAACCATATCAAGATGGTGGAGGATGTATGGGTAATGACACAATCACACTAACCATATCAAGATGGTGGAGGATGTTCGGTAATGACAACAATCACACTAACCATATCAAGATGGTGGAGGATCTATGGGTAATAACAACAATCACACTAACCATATCAAGATGGTGGAGGATCTATGGGTAATGACAACAATCACACTAACCATATCAAGATGGTGGAGGATGTATGGGTAATGACAACAATCACACTAACCATATCAAGATGTGGAGGATCTATGGGTAATGACAACAATCACACTAACCATATCAGATGGGGAGGATGTATGGGTAAGACAACAATCACACTAATCATATCAAGATGGTGGAGGATCTATGGTAATGACAACAATCACATTAACTATATCAAGTAGTGGAGGACTATGGGAAATGACAACAATCACATTAACCATATCAAGATGGTGGAGGATGTATGGGTAATGACAACAATGACACTAACCATATCAAGATGTGGAGGATCTATGGGTAATGACAACAATGACACTAACCATATCAAGATGGGGAGGATCTATGGGTAATGACAACAATGACACTAACCATATCAAGATGGTTGAGGATGTATGGTAATGACAACAATGACACTAACCATATCAAGATGGTGGAGGATCTATGGGTAATGACAACAATGACACTAACCATATCAAGATGGTGGAGGATGTATGGGTAATGACAACAATGACACTAACCATATCAAGATGGTGGAGGATCTATGGGTAATGACAACAATCACACTAACCATATCAAGATGGTGGAGGATCTATGTTTAATGACAACAATCACACTAACCATATCAAGATGGTGGAGGATCTATGGGTAATGACAACAATCACACTAACCATATCAAGATGGTGGAGGATGTATGGGTAATGACAACAATCACACTAACCATATCAAGATGGTGGAGGATGTATGGGTAATGACAACAATCACACTAACCATATCAAGATGGTGGAGGATGTAGGGTAATGACAACAATCACACTAACCATATCAAGATGGTGGAGGATGTATGGGTAATGACAACAATACACTAACCATATCAAGATGGTGGAGGATCTATGGGTAATGACAACAATGACACTAACCATATCAAGATGGTGGAGGATGTATGGGTAATGACAACAATCACACTAACCATATCAAGATGGTGGAGGATCTATGGTAATGACAACAATCACATTAACTATATCAAGATGGTGAGGATCTATGGGTAATGACAACAATCACACTAACCATATCAAGATGGTGGAGGATGTATGGGTAATAACAACAATCACACTAACCATATCAAGATGGTGGAGGATCTATGGGTAATGACAACAATCACACTAACCATATCAAGATGGTGGAGGATGTATGGGTAATGACAACAATCACACTAACCATATCAAGATGGTGGAGGATCTATGGGTAATGACAACAATCACACTAACCATATCAAGATGGTGGAGGATGTATGGGTAATGACAACAATCACACTAAACATATCAAGTTGGTGGAGGATGTATGGGTAATGACAACAATCACACTAACCATAATCAAGATGGTGGAGGATCTATGGGTAATGACAACAATGACACTAACCATATCAAGATGGTGGAGGATCTATGGGTAATGACAACAATGACACTAACCATATCAAGATGGTGGAGGATCTATGTTTAATGACAACAATCACACTAACCATATCAAGATGGTGGAGGATCTATGTGTAATGACAACAATCACACTAACCATATCAAGATGGTGGAGGATGTATGGGTAATGACAACAATCACACTAACCATATCAAGATGGTGGAGGATCTATGTGTAATGACAACAATCACACTAACCATATCAAGATGGTGGAGGATCTATGGGTAATGACAACAATCACACTAACCATATCAAGATGGTGGAGGATGTATGGGTAATGACAACAATCACACTAACCATATCAAGATGGTGGAGGATCTATGGGTAATGACAACAATCACACTAACCATATCAAGATGGTGGAGGATCTATGGGTAATGACAACAATCACGCAAACCATATCAAGATGGTGGAGGATGTATGGGTAATGACAACAATCACACTAACCATACCAAGATGGTGGAGGATGTATGGGTAATGACAACAATCACACTAACCATATCAAGATGGTGGAGGATGTATGGGTAATGATAACAATCACACTAACCATATCAAGATGGTGGAGGATGTATGGGTAATGACAACAATCACACTAACCATATCAAGATGGTGGAGGATGTATGGGTAATGACAACAATCACACTAACCATATCAAGATGGTGGAGGATCTATGGGTAATGACAACAATCACACTAACCATATCAAGATGGTGAAGGATGTATGGGTAATGACAACAATCACACTAACCATATCAAAATGGTGGAGGATGTATGGGTAATGACAACAATCACACTAACCATATCAAGATGGTGGAGGATGTATGGGTAATGACAACAATCACACTAACCATATCAAGATGGTGGAGGATCTATAGGTAATGACAACAATCACACTAACCATATCAAGATGGTGGAGGATCTATAGGTAATGACAACAATACACTAACCATATCAAGATGGTGGAGAAGCCAGGGCTGTTGGTGAAGCTGGCAATGATAATTAACAGCACAAGTGTGTATTGAAAATAGCAACACGAGGCTACTGTTTTATCATTGAGAGGGTAAACGAGAGAAAAACAAACAAACACACACACACAAACAAATGAAGAAATAAAGAATAGAATGGGAAGAAGAAGAAAGACACACACAAACATAGAGAGAGAGAAAAGAGAGAGAGAGAGAGACAGACAGACAGGCAGACAGACAGACAGAGACAGAGAGACAGAGAGACAGAGAGACAGAGAGACAGAGACAGAGAGAGAGACAGACAGACAGACAGAGACAGAGAGAGAGAGAGACACAGAGAGAGAGACAGAGACAGAGACAGAGAGAGAGAGAGAGAGACAGACAGACAGACAGACAGAGAGAGAAAACAGACAGACAGAGGGAGAGAACACTGAAACTGTTTATTGTCATTACCCGAAAAGGTCTTTTGACAAGGGAGATAACAATTTTCCAGTAGTGCGGCACATAATCCACTTTTGTGTGTGTGTGTGTGTGTGTGTAAATTCTCTCAGCATAATCAAAGAAATATCGAACATCCATTCCTTAAACAGTCGAACATGTTCAGATTATTATGTATAATGAACAAACATTCCATTCTATCAGTATTACACGAAAGGGGGAGAGAATGATGAATCCATCGGCACTGACTCCATCACGACTGGAAACGCACAACGGACCATGATTAATGACCAGTTGGAATTTCCGTGTGCGTGTGGAAGGAGATTCACCACCAAACGCGGCATGAAGATCCACAGGACAAAAATGGGCTGTTTGAAGACACATACGAACCAGCAGCAGCGCACTGCGATAGCAGGTGAGACGTTGGATGACCAAGGCCAGGAATTAAACCATAGTGCCAAGGACATCCACGCTGACGGTTCTGATGCGGATTTTGCACAAGCTCTTAACGCCAAACGTGGAAAACTCAATTTGCCGCCTGCCGGTGCAAAAGAACAATGGGAGAAATTAGATGAGGAACTTGTCCTTAAGCTGAATGCGCTAATAGGGAACAGTACGCTGGAACACAAACTTGACACATACGGAGACATCATATACTCTATCTGCAGGGACACTTATGGAGTGAAGCAGCCAAAGACAAAAACGCCTCCCCAGAAATCCAGAAGACAGCAACAGATGGAGAGCATCCGGAGGGAGAAAAGGAAGCTTAAAAAGCGAATGAAAACTGCCTCAGAATTCGAGAAGCAAGGGCTCCTGGAACTCTGGAAAGATCTGAAGGCCAAACACAATGCTCTCAGCAAAGTGGAATCAGCAAGGCGAAGAAAGAGCAAAAAGAAGAAGACTCAAGATCGTTTCTTCAAAGATCCCTTTGACTTTTCAAGAAAGCTGTTTGAACAACCCAAATCAGGGACTCTCACAGTGGGCAAGGAAACCCTAGAGCAGCATCTCAGGGAAACATATTCCGATTCTCAGCGCGAGGCACCACTTGAAATCCAGAATCTGGTTTGGCCTGCAGCGCCAGAAGGAAAATTCAATAACAAACCACCAACACTGGATGAAGTGAAGAACGTAGTAAAGAAAGCCAGAGCCAAGTCAGCACCTGGACCAAACGGAATACCATACCTGCTCTACAAGAAATGCCCAAAAGTGCTCGAGTGGCTCCACAAGATGATTCGATCAGCATGGAGGAACCAGAAGATCAGCGACCAATGGATGAGAGCTGAAGGAGTGTACATTCCGAAGGAGCAGAACTCCAGCAGCATCAATCAGTTCAGGCCAATATCACTTCTGAACGTCGAGGGGAAAATCTTCTTCTCTGTTATGGCAGCAAGATTGACAAAATACCTGACTGAAAACAAGTATCTGGATATGTCAGTCCAAAAGGGAGGCATACCAGGAATGCCTGGATGCTTGGAACATGCCACGTTGATTTGGGATGCCATCCAAAAAGCAAGAACAGAGAAGAGAAACATTGACGTAGTTTGGCTTGATCTGGCGAATGCATATGGATCAGTTCCACACGATATGATCCAGCTGGCTCTTGAAATGTATCACATCCCAGAAAACATCCGAACAATGCTGAGGAAGTATTTCCAAGGGTTCTCAATGCGGTTCTCTACCAAAGAATACACCACGGACTGGATAGACCTAGAGGTGGGCATTGCAATGGGCTGTGCAATCTCTCCCATACTGTTCGTGTTGGCAATGGAAGTCATCTTGAAAGCTGCAATGAAGAGTTCAGGTCCAGTGAATCTGGGAGATGGATACCAGATGCCTCCTCTGAAAGCTTTCATGGATGACACAACAGTCTTGTCCACGGATGAGGAAGAGACACACCAAATCTTAAAGCAGCTGGATGAGCTGGTGGCCTCTTCAAGAATGAGGTTCAAACCTAAGAAATCCCGAAGTCTCTCACTGCGAAAAGGAAAAGTGGCAGATTCAGTCAAATTCATGGTAGCCAACCAAGCCATCCCCACTGTCACAGAAGAGCCAGTAAAAAGTCTCGGAAGATGGTATGATGACTCCCTGAAAGACACACAAAGGGGATGTGAAACCAAGCAAACAGCAGAAGAAGGCCTGAAGAAAATAGATAACTGCGGACTGCCAGGCAAATACAAAGTCTGGTGTCTACAGTTCATGCTGATACCAAAGCTGCTGTGGCCACTGCTAATCTATGACATTTGCACCAGCACAGTCGAAGCAATGGAAGCCAAAATCAACAAATACACAAGAAAATGGCTCGGTGTCCCACCTGGTCTCACTGATGTTGCATTCTACTGTCGTCAAGCAATGCTGAAGCTACCTCTCAAATCCATAGTGGAGGAATACAAAGTTGGAAAAGCAAGACTGTTGAGCATGCTGGAGGAATCGGAAGACAATATCGTGAGATCAGTTCATCCAAAGCTGAGAACTGGCAGAAAGTGGAAAGTCCAAGAGGCTGTAAACAATGCCAAGAGAAACCTCAGCATCAAAGAAATAATTGGACACACGCAAACCAACAGACAGGGACTGGGAGCAACAAAAATGCAGTGGTGGTCCAAAGCCAAAGGGAAGGAAAAAAGAGACATGATCATACAGGAGTTGAAGGAAGAAGAAGATGTCAAAAGAGTGCAGAAGGCAGTCCAGCAAGGTCAACAGGGCAATGGACAACATGGGACAGTGCACTCCAAAGAAGTCTCAGCTGGAACGATATGTGGCACATGGCTCCTCTAAGGATAAGCTTCCTCCTCAGATCTGTATATGACCTGCTCCCCTCGAATGCAAACTTAGTGAAATGGGGGAAAGCAGACGACCCAGCATGTCCGCTCTGTCAGAAGAAACAAACAGTGGAACATGTCCTAAGCTCTTGCAAAGTAGCGCTAGCCCAAGGAAGGTATACATGGAGGCACAACCAAGTTCTGAAAGTGATCACAGATGTGGTTAGCGAAAAAACCATGACCCCAAACGCACCAATTGCTATG
>CM060315.1:19664236-19666736 GCA_030674185.1 Monoplex corrugatus | reverse complement strand
TCTTATATTTTATCTCTCTCTTTGTCTCTCTCTCTTTCTGTCTGTTTGTCTATCTATCTATCTATCTACCTAGCCAGCTATATTTGTCAGGTGATTATAGTACATTTATGTATACACACACATATATGTATATACATACATATATATCTCTATATATATATCTATGTAATATATATCTATATATATCTATATATATATGTATGTGTGTATGTGTGTGTGTGTGTGTGTGTGTGTGTGTGTGTGTGTGTGTGTGTGTGTGTGTGTGTGTGTGTGTGTGTTATACATGCACATACACAAATAACCCAATGACGTAACAAAGAATAGAAAGACAAGGTTATGTAAGAAATACAACAGGCATGTCTAAAAATACATATATGTATATGTATGAGATCACATCACGTCTGTTTCCGTCAATGGTAAGTCAAAAACAAGTCGCACTTATTTCGGTAAATAGAACAGCCATTTACTTCTTAAAAAAACCTTCAAGCTCCATTTCTGTTATAGTCCTCGTGCGCTATCTGGTAGAGTCTTGGACTGGAGAATTGATAACTTGAGTTCAGTTTCCAGCCTGCAGCTCCATTGAAAAACTGGCCTGTTAATTGTCCCCGTCTTAATGTTTCCATCATTCTGGTGGTGCCAACTTAGTGTTTCATGGGTCCCTTCTTCCCACCCCTCCCCATTTCAAGACTTTGTCAGGGCATAGGGTTTTGTTTAGGCTCAGGGAGTCTGGCAGATAATTGCTGACAGATTTGGGTGAAGCACATATGGAGCTGTCAGAGTGTGGAGAATCCGTGTTGAAAGAACTCTGAGCTCAACGTTCTGTGTGGTATTTATTTTCAGAAGATATTTCATAAAAGATGACTTTCAGGATTTTTGTTGTTGTTTGTTTGTTTGTTTTTGTTTGTCAAATCGGAGTTTTTCTGAATGACATGGACTGTTCTTTCAAGGGATACTTTGTCGCCATAGTGCAGCGCCACTCTTTTTGTATTGATGGCTTGCTTGTTTGATTGTTTGTTTGTTTTAGAACACGTGTGGCTCTTTTCACTTATGAAAGTGGGTTTTTGCTACAGAATTTTGCCAGGGACGCCTCTTTTGTGCTATGGGATATTTTACGTGCGTAAATGCATCCTGCACACAATATGTAGGTTTATAGTCTCATCTGAAAGAATAGCACCCAGCCCACCAGTGTGAGTCTAGTGGAAGGGGAAGGAAAATCCTTGCTGGACTGGGAATGGTATCCCGGTGTCTCGCCTCCTGAAAGGGTGGATTCTGTACCTAACATATTGTTGTTACTGTTATTGTTATTTTTGTTTAAAGCCCAGCCGACTGCATAGAGCCACATCAGGGCTATAACCATTTCAAAACACACACAATACTTCAATAGGCTAAAAAAAGGGGAGGGGGGGGATTAAGTACTTATGTCAATGCAGTTGGCCAGGCTTTAAGCATTTCACCTAATCCACAGGCTTCGCAATTTTTCATCAGATATTGTCTATACCCAAGCATCATCATCATGTGCCCTGCCGCATGGCTTTGGCGATCATGGCCTTCCACACGAATTTATCCCCTGTCACTGCAAATACATCTCTTACTTTCTCTCTGTCCTCAGCCACCCTGTAAGTCAGTCAAATAGTTCCTCCCTAGGTCCTGGGTCTACCTGGTGTTCCCTGTCCCCCCAGCTTTCCTGTTGGACCAGGTGTGTTTTCTTTCCCCCCAGCTTTCCTGTTGTGACCAGGTGTGTTTTCTTTCCCCCCCAGCCTTCCTGTTGTGACCAGGTGTGTTTTCTTTCCCCCCAGCTTTCCTGTTGTGACCAGGTGTGTTTTCTTTCCCCCCAGCTTTCTTGTTGTGACCAGGTGTGTTTTCTTTCCCCCCAGCTTTCCTGTTGTGACCAGGTGTGTTTTTTTCCCCCCCCAGCTTTCCTGTTGTGACCAGGGTGTTTTTTTCCCCCCAGCTTTCCTGTTGTGACCAGGTGTGTTTTCTTTCCCCCCCAGCTTTCCTGTTGTGACCAGGTGTGTTTTTTCCCCCCAGCTTTCCTGTTGTGACCAGGTGTGTTTTCTTTCCCCCAGCTTTCCTGTTGTGACCAGGTGTGTTTTCTTTCCCCCCAGCTTTCCTGTTGTGACCAGGTGTGTTTTCTTTCCCCCCAGCTTTCCTGTTGTGACCAGGTGTGTTTTCTTTCCCCCCAGCTTTCCTGTTGTGACCAGGTGTGTTTTCTTTCCCCCAGCTTTTCTGGTATGACCAGGTGTGTTTTCTTTCCCCCCAGCTTTCCTGTTGTGACCAGGTGTGTTTTCTTTCCCCCCAGCTTTCCTGTTGTGACCAGGTGTGTTTTCTTTCCCCCCCAGCTTTCCTGTTGTGACCAGGTGTGTTTTCTTTCCCCCCAGCTTTTCTGGTATGACCAGGTGTGTTTTCTTTCCCCCCAGCTTTCCTGTTGTGACCAGGTGTGTTTTCTTTCCCCCCAGCTTTCCTGTTGTGACCAGGAGTGTTTTCTTTCCCCCCAGCTTTC